>JAITYT010000609.1:126439-141762 GCA_025433975.1 Liostenogaster flavolineata | reverse complement strand
GAGAGAGAGAGAGAGAGAGAGAGAGAGAGAGAGAGAATAATTAACAGAGCTACTGAATACGAAAGACAAATGTAGCTAAAAAAGGTGATTGCTTATGCTTGATATTTATATTTTTCGAAGGGGATGTATTATTAGTGAGCTGTTGGAACTGGCGTAATAGATACGGCGTAAAATTACAAAAAAAAAAAAAACTAACCAGAAATACAAGTAAAATTGGGATACAACGTATTTGTACGCTACAGCGTTCGCGCTTACTAATAATAAATAATTACCTTTGTGTAATAATAGTTCGTTTTTATTGTCACAGAACATTGTCAAGTAATAATTTTTTCAATTTATCCATGTCTGTAAATATTATGTTTTTATATACATACAAGTGATATTACTATGCAATGATATATATTTATTGAGTACATCAAGTAAGATTTGGGTCGTATTTTACTGTTAGCATCTTGCAGCAAATGTCATCAATAAAATTTAGTAACCTATTTGCAATAGACTTTTATTCTGGAGTGAAATGCATATTAAAATACGGTTTCCTTTTGCGCGTTAATACAGTGCAGTGTGTATAGATTTTATAGAATACGAAATCAGTAAAATAAATTTATTCTGACATTACATATTTCTTGTGCGAAGAAGGGAATATCATTGTCGTTGATTCTCTGCATATTTATAATATATTACAAGTGAATAACTATAAAGAATATTAGACATAAATATTAAAATATCTCTAAATAATTTCGATATTTTTTCCTTATATATAATTTAATAAGAAGAACACTATCAGTTTCTTAAATGATTTGGATGTGTTTGAATATATTCAATTTGAAAGTTCATTATTTCTTCGATTTACAATTATGAAGTATCAAATTCGATCTTTTATTATTACTACAAAAAGTATAAAAAGTCATTTCATATTTATTCTACTTACTTTTAAACGAATTTAGTTGATAGTATTTTGAATGTTCGCGCAGGCATCGCTTCAAAAAGTACAATTGATATCGTAGTTACCTATACGTATATCAACGATAATAAATAATAGCTTTAAATACTGATGTACAATATCTAACTTACAGTGACTTAAAGTTATACTATATGGCAGTGGCTTGCTACTTACAGATCAAATTATTTGCTTACAAAAGTATGATACTATGTAACGAAATTGTGCCATGATTTGTCAAACGAGACGGATATGAGCCTTGAATTAACTTTACCTTAACAGATTTTACAGTTTAGCGTCTTTTGGCTTCATTAAGTCTTACGTCTTAGGGGTTATAGATTTTCCATTGCAATATGGCACTTTACCTCAGTGTAATCGTTACTGAACACAGTTCATACAAATGTTATTCTATTGCGTCATTTTTTAACAGTCTTTGGATCTATTCGATGCACATTTCGCGGAGTAGGCATCTTATACATATATATATATATTCCATATACATATGCATATACATATTATCATTGTATTGGGCAAGAGCTTAAGTGTATGTTATGTAGTTCCGCCATATCGGTCCAATCGCGTCTCTCTCCTCCTATCATCACGTTCCGTATACATCCATTAAAATGATCTCGTGTCAGTAATGTTCCCTTTATAGCTGATGCTGAAAATAAAAAACGTACATGATATACATCAAATTTTTCTTATACGTGGAAAGTATCAAATATTTTATTTTCCGCATTCTCTTGTAAATGTTTTTGTTAGGCTAGATGTTTTACCTGGTAGACCTCCGATGTATAAAGGACCGGTAGCCGTAGACTCCATAAAGTGATAATTTACATTAATGGGTAAACCATATTTCTGATCTAAATCGTCCACTTTAAGTGCCAGTTCTTCGTCATTGTAAACCGCTTGAATTCTATGCCATCGATTATCGCAAATAGCATATGGACTAGGGAAACGTTGTTCTACATACAAAGGATTGTTATCTCCTAGATCACCAGACATAATCACCTTGCCATTATTTAATTCTAGGGACAAAGAAGGTGATCCGCTTGGCGCAGTAATGGACAATAAAACACCCGATAATTCTGACGTTCTGAATTCTAATTGAAGTTCAAGCACCGCTCCCAATTCAAAGTCTCTTTCTAAAAAAAGTGATCAATTCTGTTGTTATTATTTTGTAATTGTCACGTTTAGCGTTTCATAAAGTATATTTATTACAGCTTACTATAAATTGCGTACGCTTCGTCTTGAAAATATGCACCACTTTCGACACTAGGAAAACATTGTCCTACATTATATGCACGACTTGTGGATCCAACCATGTCGTAAATATTTCCATTTACTCTTAAACCTCTAATACATCCCTTTAGTGTTTCAAGTTTAACTACGACTTGGTCTGGCAGAGGCGTGCCACTTTCCGGAAGACCGCCAATGTACATCATAGAAGCTAAGCCGGTCTTTTTAGGCACCTTGATAGTACGCGGTGTCTGTGAATCGACAATCAAAGTCAATTTCCTTTCGTCGTGACCCAACACAACGTGATGCCAATTGCCATCATTGAATGGTGTTCTAAATACTATCTCTTTTTTTTGTTTGCATTTAACAAGAAGCAAAAGTTGACCATCACGTATTATGACCATGAGGTAATGCTTTAATCGAAGCCCCTGTAAAGTCATGTATATATTAAGGTGTTTGTAAATTATTTAGATAGTTTAGTAATATTAGAAATCTTACCGGTGTAATAAATAATAATCCATTGGGATAATATGTTCTAAAATCAAATTCTATCGTATATTGTTTCTCCCAAAATTTTTTGAAATTTAAGTACAGTTGAGTATGACTGTGTGGTTTATCGCCGAATTTAAGGGCTCCAGGCTCCAATGAGTAATATGGAACTTTTTGACAACCTTCAGGCTGAGTAGACATTCCTCGTGATAGGGAAGCTGAAGGTGTATAACTCGGAGTGTCTTTACCCATATTAGGCCCAGAACGTCCGATAAGAGCGTGATCGAATGATGTAGCTTCCTCAAATTTAATGATTCTGCAATTAAGTAGACAATACGATAATTTAGAAAATGATATATATTTTACCGATGTTGTCTTTAAAATTGTATAATGCAGCGTATATTATGCTAAATATGTATCACTTACTCGTCATTGAAAATTGCATCTTTAATGGCACCGTATAAAGGTACAGTCGTAGCAACCATTTTGGTATTATTAATTAAAGCTGGTAGGCCTCCAAAAAATAAACCTCTGCCTGTACTCGGAGCTTTGATAGCCGCGCTGCTAGGCAATCGTCCAGTATTTTGATACGCATCATCGATTCTTAATTCTACCTCCTTTCTGTTTTTGATAATAGTAATTGCATGATATCTTCCATCGTTAAAAGTATTGTTCGATTGAAGAAGAAGTTCACCTTTCCCAGCGTTTAGACGTACTTGCACTTGTCCATTGACGATACATACGGAATAATAGCTGTCTCTCTAAAAGAAATTATTTTTTATGCATATTAACATTTATCATTAGAGATTATATTTTGCTCAAGAGTATGCATGATTTTTTTTTTACATTTGTATCTTCATTTGAATTTTGCGTATTTTCGAATCCTTCCTCTTGCCCTTGGAATGTAGACAACAAAAGTAGAGCTTCTTCTTGCATTGTTCGAAAGGCAAAATTTATGACGGAACTTATTTTACGCAACGTAAAGGCAGCATGCTCCAAATAACCATCTCCGAAGAATCCGACTATTTTTAGCGGCTACAAATATATAAAAATGAATATAGATAGCTGTTAGAAATTGAACGTTATGCTCTATATTATCTTCTACCTTATTTCCACAAGTGGGTTCTATTCCATAATACTGTTCCGACATTGGATCATAGCCTTCTTGTACAACGATGTTAGACATACACCCAAGAAAAGATACTTGAGATGGTAACATCAAGTTATCAGCACGAAAACTTGGCGATACACCACCTATATAATATTTGGCTTGTGCTAGATCCGGTATATCTTCTTTTTTTGGTTGAGGCGTCGGTGCACCAATTCTCTTATCATTTTCACCTCCCACACTTAGGCTGCACTTTTCAATGTTTTTTCGAAGTTGATACTGTCTAAACGCATCGATTTTCGTCCAATTGCCAGTGTTGTATTTAAACGTTGATGACATCTCCATACTAACATTTCCACCATAGCCAATATGTAAAACGATTTTGCCCTCCCGAAGGAATATTATAATATGTTGATTCTGGTAATAGAAAGCAACATATCGTGAAAGTTTGATTAGAATACATTAAATAACATTATTAGTTCCTTGTTAACGTTAACACGACGTTTCAAATAAATGTAACGCGAAGCTGATACGTACATTATTTTGATTAATAGCCAAAAATAGTAATGCATTTTCATCGTATGTACGGAAATTAAGGGAAACTCCGAACGTATATTTATTGTAAGGACCGGAAGGTACACGGTTCCTAACAGCATAGCCTTCTCCATTGAAACTATAAGCAATATCATCCCTCGCATCCTCGACTCTATAATATAAAGTACATTGATATTGCACAAGTTGGTTTAAACACTTCAATTGGACGATTTCAATTATTAACAGTCACGCTAACAAAGATATCATAATCTTTAAACAATGTTACCCTTCAACGCAGGCTCTACAAGCCATGTCTGGTGCAGTTGTAATAAAATTCCATAGACCTATTGGTCTTCCATCTAAAATAACTTGATGTACGCAACCAGGTAGGCCGTTTGCCGCTAGAAGTTCTATAGGTCGTCTTTGAGATTCAGGAATTCCTCCTATCCAGATGCGATCCATCGGTGTTACATCGAAACGACCATATTCGGAGTTTGTGAAATTCATAACAGGAAGATATCTCCCTGACGTGGAGGATTGTTTCCGAACGCTTAATTTTCCCACGTGCCGCGTCCTGTACAATTTTTAATAATTATTAATTTCGAAGAAGACGCGAGTATACTTCATTAAAAGATTACAGCAAAAATACAAATACAGTAAAGGGACTACTTCATATCATTTTTATACGTTTTCAAGAAAGTTTTACAAGTTATTTTATTTTATTACAAGGATTTTTACCTTTCAGCTTCTATACGGTACCAATATCTATCATTTTGCGGATCGCCACTTTCAATTATCTCAGGGTGAGTTAGAACTCCCGTGCCTCCACCTACGTTCCATACGAATCTCACTTTCCTATCGATCATTTCCAATGCCACAAAATCATCCTATGGACAAAGAGATATTATTATTTTCGTAGCACTTATTTATACTTCTGTTTGATTGTGTGATATATATTTACGTTTATGTTGCTTGGTAGATAAAATAGGGAACCTTCTTTACGGTCCTGCGACATCGCATACGTTATTACGATGCTAGTTATTGACGAAGGTTGCAGAGTTGCTGGTCTGTAAGACCTAACACATCGTTTTCCTTCGGCCGATTTAATAGATACACGAATCTGAAAATTATTGTCACTTTTTATTTTAGTAGATATCACGTGTAATGAAAAATATAACTAATGACATTGATTTTTGATAAATACCCCTTCGGCAGTGTTTCTAGCTTCAGCGATTTTATCTTTGAGATTTTGTAACTTCGCCGTTAATGTATCATTCCATTTATCAAATATAGTTTTTCGCTTTGCAGCAGCAAAAGATAGACTTATTAATTTCGCATCTGCCTTTTTAATATTGTTCAACGCTTCCGATACTGAAACAAATTTACATTTTTTGTTTCTATAAGCTTTACATAAAACAATATTTAAGTATCGGTAGTTCTTACATGTTTCGCTGGCTAGACTGATTTTGGAATCACCCTCGCGTTTTAATTCTTGTAATTTTGGCTTTAATCTTTCGGCGATTCCTTCTCTATAGTCATCGATGAGTTTTTGCGTTTGTTTCGTAGATTCAGAAATGTCACTCGTGTCACTCAGAATTTTTTCTTGATCATCTTTTACTGTAAGAATTGCAATTATTATTATTACTACAATCGTATAATACAATTAATACAAATATATTATTAATATAAATCGTTTTATTAATTTTATATTTACTTACATTTTTTGCTATCGCTTTGTAGTTCTCGTAATTTTACATTAATCTGATTGTCTCTAATTCCCGTACTATTTAAGGAATTCTTTAAGAGAGTCACAGCTTCGTTTTGAGACTTCATTTCGGCAAATGCTTTTTTAATGGAACTTTCAATGTCATTCGCTCTACTCCATTGTTCGGACGACCTAGTTGATATTTTCTCAGATCTGTCCAGTAAAGTCTTTTCGTCCGGCTCGACAGGAAAAACCTTGTGCAAAGATTTGCATTTACTGTTTAAAGTATCAATAAAGTATGCTTAAAACTGAAATATTTTTCTATTTTACCTTATCGCGCACATTCTTGACAATATCATTTGCACTTTCTGCGGCAATTTTTGCTCTTTCCAGGCCATCGACGATGTTGTTGTATGCCTGACTGGCCTTCAGGGGACTAGCTGCTATGTCACGCGTCTCGGAAAACAGACTGCTCGGCAGAAACGCCAAGTTGCACTTTATCAAGTCATCGAGCATCAATTACACAAAGTAATACGTAAAATAACTTAGTGACTACTATTTCGCGTATAATATCGTAAAACATTTCTAATGAAAAATTCTGCAATGTTCATGATACTATAAATTGCACGTTACGAAAAAGTAATACGTCTTGTTTTGTTACAGATCAATGGAATTTAACTGAGAATATCTAAAGAAATCTTAAAGGAATGCGTCAAATTTAAAATAAAAATATCGAATTGTAATTTAATATATAACTTTGGATTTAGTTTATAATACTTTAGATATAATGAGAACTTTTATAGCTTGAATTATAGACCAAAAAATTTGAGTACGAAGTTGAACAAGAATGTATCTCTGAGGGTATAGGCGAAACAAAAATCGAATACCACCTCAATAGATTTTGTAATATCATTTGCACGAAACAATACGGTAGACTATTATAATGTCGGTACGATCAGTTTAATGATGAGTTTACTTAGTGATATAAAATCTTACCCTTCATATTCCTCTGCGTAATTTGAAAGGTTTTTGGCGTGTGCGATGGCAGGTAGAACGTGCTTTTCTTTATAATCGTAATTTAATCTATACAATATTTCCTCTTTCATACTTAATTTATCGGTCCAATAAGAAAGTTTATCTCGTAATTCTGGCAGATCCTATAATAGGAAATCATTTTTGTAATCCAACGAGTGAATTAACTTCATTCGCGTAAATTGCACATAAAAAATATAAGAAAAAGAAGATTCTACTCCGTGCCTGAATATTATTTTTGGTGTCGATGAAAAATCCTTGACTTTCTTCCGTGAGTTTTTTTCCTTCGTTTAAAGATTCATTAATTTCATTACTTAGCATATCGATACGATCACAGTGATTTCTAAACTGGCCATACGTTGTATTAATATTATTATATAAATTATCGTAATTGAATAGAGTTTCCATCGTTTCTTCTATAATATTCCTCATATCATCGAGCTTTAGCGCATAATCCTGCGCATCGTCTTCCGCAACTGTTAACGGTTCAGTGGAATTGTTGATAGAATTTGACCAATCGATATACTTCGTTACATCTCTGTGTGATAAAATAATGTTAAAAATTTAATAATTAAATTCTTTTTTGAGGATTCTAGGATATCTAGGATTGATAGATTTTGTAAATACAAATCCATAGTGTTCAATGAAAGGAAATAACTTTTCTCCGAAAATTATCAGCATTTTATAATTTTTTTAATTTCCGGGCTCAGGATTATTCTTTGTCGGATAGAAATCTTCGAATTATGATATAAAGGTAAATAGTGACTCACTCAAGAAGTTCCTGAATTTCCATAGTCTTCTTTTGTAAATTTACATTTTTCAGATGATGTAAAATCATCTTTGCTGTCTTGAGTGCTTTCTTTAACTCTATTTTTTTATTATTGTCCCCATATTTGGCCAGTTGTGCAGTTGTTTCTAAAAACGATAATACACGTAACAAATAAATTAATAATTTTGTACATTAACAATACCAATAATTATTACCTTTGATATGATTGTTTAAATTTGTAACTTCAATTTGATTGGTATAAATGTTGTTTTTTAAATCATTACTTTTAGCTTTCCATATGTTAGCACGGTTTACTTGATCATTTGCCTGCAAAAAGAGAACGTTCGTCTATCATTTCTTTCCGCGAAGGTATAAATATATGTCTTATACTGCTTTTGAATTACGTACGTACGTTTCTTAATAAAGTTTCTGCATTTTTCATGAGGCTTTTGTATTCGTGCCAGGGTATATTCTTCATTCTTTGTGTGAGCTCGTTTTGAAGTTTTAGTTCGTCGAGAAGTAAGCTCGTGTTAGAGTCAATGTATGAAAGATCCTCCCACGGTGGTGGCACATATCCGTCAGCTATGTGAGATGTTCCAGCAGCCAATTCTTGAGCTAATTCATCTATGTTATCGAGGAGCAAGCCGGTACAATTGTCATTGCATGCTGTAAAATGCAAAAAGAAAGTATGAAGTTGCCCAAAGTAAAAAAATGGAAGTAAACAAAATCATAATGCGATTTTGCATGTGTTAACTGTCATATCGTGTGCGTTAGTCTACCGATAAAACTTTAATAAAGTTACCATTAATTTTGTGGAGTTTTTTTTAAAATCAATACGATGTTTCAAAACGTACATTTAATTCTTAGTGATCATTAATGCTTTTAAATACAAAAAACATTTGTATTCCTTTACTTACATGTACAAATGTTATTTATATAAACATGACGATACGCCGTACATTCTGAACAATCCCTTCCAGTTGAACCAGGTTTGCAAGTGCACTGTCCAGTTTCTCCGTCGCATTCGTTGTTTCTACTTCCCGCGGGATTACAGTCGCATGGCGTACAACTTCCATCAGGCATATTTGGAGACCCATAATAACCATGAGAGCATCGTTCACAATGCCTACCAGTGTAACCTGTATTTCATCGAATCGAAGCGTGCACGATCGTATTATAACACATTGAGAGAGAGAGAGAGAGAGAGAGAGAGAGAGAGAGAGAGAGAGAGAGAAATAGTTATGCTGCTTTGTTAAAATTCTCCCTCTTGGATTCTATGTAATTTCATAGAAATACGTTAAAATTGTAAGATATACGAACCAGGCTTGCAATGACAAATTGGATCGCTGTTAGCACGAACAATGCAAGTACTCGAAAATCTTTTATCTACTTGAGGACAGGGACACGGTTTGCAGCCGCCGAAATCTGGATGGCCGTAGAAGCTATCGGTGCAAGCCTCGCATCTGGACCCAGCACTGTTGTCTCTGCAATTCTGAGAAAGAGCCAACTTGAGATTCGAGTTCAAAATCAGATTTTGGGGAACGTCGAAATACAGAGGTCTTATAAAATTTAATTCGGAACAAGAAAAGTCAAGGTGTCCTTACGAATACATAGAATCACAAAACGGTGGGGACACCAAGTAATGTGGGTATACCGAGTCAAGCGTTGGATCTTGGAGTGCACTTCTACGTTGTAAGAGTGTTCTCGCATGTCTATTGACGTCAAGCGAATAATATTAACGGATAAAAAGATTCACTTACTGTACAATATCCAGTTTCTCGGTCGCAAGTCTCGGTTCTTCCATTACACTGACAACGTTTCGCTTGTCCGACAAGATCGATCACTATCGTCGACGTGACAGTTGTATTGTCGTACCATCTATAGTAACCGATACTTGGATCTTGACAGGATGTGCCGTTGTACGGGGGAGGACATTCACAGATTTCGATTCCAATTGCCAAGGGTGGTGAATGCGTAGGCGCTAGAACGGCAGCCTCGATCGAAGCTTCTACAAGGCTAGGTGAAACATTAGGTTAGAAGACAACTTAAATTGGAAGACTTGCAGGACTAGAGTAGAAAAGTGGCGGGAGTTAGAAGAGCTATATAAATGCGCTATTATCGTTTCATTTTTTTGATGCGCATATCTATACAAATATTGGGCATCGCCCAATGCTATCGGAGCATAAAAATCCGCAATACTTTTTTCCCAACCCAATATATTATAGGATCTGGGGCATTAGCCGAGTCAGCACGTACCTAGCTTTCTTGAAGTTCGTATCCTCGGAAGCTTTAATAAGAATGTACTGCACGTTTTGCAGGGCCACCATTAATACCTCCCTGGTTACTTTGTAATCCGGTCTATTGTGCAGTTCCCACAAAGACTCATGAAATCTACGGACAAAATAAGATTTTTACTCGTGAAACTTCGGGCACTATCTTTTATTTCGGTGTGATGTTTACATTACCTCACGTCGTAATAATTGTCGTTGACAGGAAAATTTAAATAATATTCCAAGATGATTCTACCATTTCCTTGTAATTGTACAGCTGGATATCGATGAGTGGATCTCAATGGCACCCCACCATCCGTCAACGTTTTGAAGCGCAGCGATCCTCCGTAGGAGATAACCTTTAGTTTACCACATGAATTCAATTGGTTTTACATGGATATGTAGTTCTTATTTGGAACGAAAGATAATTCTCTTCATCGTGATAGAGATTACTCTATTAAATTTACCTTGTCACCAAGGAACGATTTCGGCAATTGCCAATAAAGTGGATAAGCATGATATAAATTGGCCGGTATGGTGACATCTCCGACGATGCCGGGTATCACGGAAAGGTCATTTGTCACGTTTAAGCCACCATTCAAAGTGGGCAGGGTAATCGTGGATCCGAAGTTGGTGATCTGTATCATGAAGTAAATAAATCAATCGGAAGACTCGATTTGTTATTTTAAAAGTTACAATTAGATCACGATTTTGAAACGTTTTTGACATCCGATCGAAAAGCTAACGATTCGTTGTAATCCATGATTCTCAAAGACTCACCGTGACGTCGTTCGCGGTTTCATCGATATGAAGGATTCGTGGCCGCGTGAGTCTGCGCAATCCCCAACTGACACCAGCCTGCCGGCATTGAGTCGTCCTGCCGAAGCAGAAGCACTCGGTGCATCCTTTTGGAATGTTTGCGTCAAGACCAAAGGTACCGTTCTTGCATTGATTACATTGCCTGCCAATGGCGTTTTCCTAATGTAGATGCAAACAAGTAAAATCTTACCTTTCCCTTTTTAGACGACTTAAGATTAAACGAGCTACCTAATTACATAACTAAGCGTTATTATTGCTCACAGAGCTAGAAAGATATCTTCCAGTTCCCCCACCCCCCCCCTCTCTCTCTCTTTGAGTTTAGTTAGAGAAATTGTACAGTACCTTGCAAGGGCATTGCCCGTTTTGATTGCAATCACAGATCTCTTCACCGCAGCGCAGTGTGCCGGCTCCGTTGCAGCCGCAAGGGCGACACCTCGGATAACCGTAGTACCCCTTGGCACACCTCTCGCATCTAAAACCATCGAATCCGATCCTGCAGGGACACTGGCCCTGATGGTCGCACTGGGGCCTGGTAGAGCCAGGGGTGCAGGCACACGACTTGCAACCGACACCCGGGACCAGATCCCAGGAGCCGGGTCTGCATCTATCGCAATGCTCGCCGTACGTCAATGTGGGGCACACGCAACGGCCCGTGTCAGGATCGCAGATGTGACCTGGTCTGTTGCAGGGATCGCAGCCTGGAAAACGAAGTCGGTTGCGATAGATCGATCGATCGAGATTATCGACTCGCGAGTCTCGGCCGTACCGAACTTGTAGGCTGAACAATATCTTTAGGAACGCGAAGGCAATAAGATCAACGCATGGAATACTCGTAAAACGTGTCACTCGATTTATACGCCGTGTTCGGCCGGTCCGATGGTTAAACCAGGTTCTTACGTAAATTTCAAATTTTTTGCATAATTAACACTAAGCGTACCGGCATTTTCGTATAGCTAATCGCACCATAAGCGGTAAAATGATCTTACGACACAGACGTCGATTTTTTAGAAAAAAATCGTTAATTAATAGAAGGAAATAATATGCAATATATATACTGATAAAATAGTCGAATTTATATTTCCATTTTTATAAGCGATATAAAGAATTAAAGTGAACGTTGAAAAGGGCCACTTGACCCCGCTTGGTACGTTTAGCGTTAAGATCGATTTAAGTTTATTCAAAATTGTGTCGTATTTCCTACAGTTCGGTGCCCTCTTAATTTTTCTGCGAGATTAAGATTCTTACGGTCTGAACGAACCGTACTGATTTTCCGATTAGTTCGGAAAATGGTAATAACATTTTCGTAAAATTGTAGTTCCCTTGCAAGGGATTAAGAAGGAGTATCGATCCGTAGAGGATGTTTTTACTCACGTTGGCATCCATTGGTGGAGAATCCGTAATGATCTAGTAGACAAGAGTTGCAATTTTTGCCGCCAATACCTGGCCTGCAGTAACACTGGCCCGTGCTGTCGTGGCAAGAGGAATTGAACGATCCTATGTCATCGCAGTCGCACGGTGTGCATCCCGATCCCGTAACTAGACCCCAATGGCTCACCTTTAAGAATCGGCGCTTTATTATTTACTGGACTTTCTTTATCCGAATCGACTGGAAATGATTGAAATGGAAACGGGCGGCGGGTAACGCGAAAGTAGGTCAGAAGTAAGAACGTTATTGAGATCTCGACTTATCGACTGAATAAAAACGACGTTACTTCGTCATAATAACGAAGACACGTGGTTAATGGAACTTACCCTGCATTGATCGCATTGTCTGCCGGTGACACGTGGTCTGCATTGACATTGGCCCGTCACTATGTCGCAAGCGGAAGTTATCGAACCCACGATATTGCATCGGCATCCTGCAATCATTCAAATAACGGACCATCATCGAGACGAAATATCTTTGCATGTAACGATGGGCCGTGAAACTCGGCGATCGCCTAACCAATGCACGATCGTAAATTACACGACACTTATATTATATTTTTCGATAGGAGTAACGTTGTATCGGTGTCTGCATACTGTCAGTAATTGCACGTTAAATTTTTACGATCAATCGTACCAGCTTATATTATTAATAATTATAAGTTTAATTATTATTTATTTAGAAGGCGAACGTTATTGACGTCAAACGAACGCTCTAGCTTTATCGAAGCTTAATTTTTATCGCCATAATTTCTGATTACGTTACAACGTTGACGCAATCGTGATTCGTTGATGACGTGGCCCACGCTTAATCGATGCTGCCAAGTTTGCTATGAGGGAAAATTTTAGCTAATTTAATAGGATGCAAGCTAATTGCTCCAATATGTTTTTTATAAAGAGTCGCGAGCGAGTCGAGGAATCCTTTAGTCCGGACTTGGTTGAAACGAGTATAGGAACTCGCGTTAAACCTTTTTACGGTGGTGTCGTTTCGATTCGATAACCGGTTAAAGAGACGTCAATGCCTCGTTCGAGTCGATAATGATATTCATGAGGGCCGTACCCACGCGCGACATTTTTTCGCGCATAAATCGAACGGATTTGGTAGACGGATGATAAATACGTGTCACGACCACGGAGCTTTCGTACACACGACGGAATTAGCCGCGATACGAGCCACGACGCTCACGATCGATCGCATTTTGCAATTAGCGATACCGTCGATACCGTATATCGCATTGTATTCAAATCGAGGGAACGTTCGCTCTTGTATTTCGTTGTCTCTTTAGTCGTTGTTCTCGCGATAGAAAATGGACGGATAGCAGGTTCTTCATGGACTCGTACCTTTGTGCGAATACATACGCAACGAATATATCGCAAAGTCGTCGATTTGAAATGCATAAAAGTGTAATAAGTGGTAAAATGAAAGATTCGAGCGAAGCATGGCGAAAAGATTATTTTTATTCGATATTTAAGCACTGCGATAGTCCAAAAAATTGATGTCCATCGAACTCGACGGTCGAGTTACACCGTAATTTTTGATTAAGATATTACGATTAAATGCGAATTTATTGGTATTCGAGTTTGTTGATATTAGTCGGGATAATTGGAGCTCTTTGGAATCTCGACTAGTGTAAATACAAGTTCGGTCGGACGATGCTCGACGTCGTCGTCCACTCGGTGATGAGATACAGCTTGGGGCTGTGTAAAGTACTGGAAGGTGACAGTGTTGTAATTATAATGTACGCTCGAGGTACATAGCTCACCTAATTTACGAGCTTTACGAGCCGCCGCGACATCGCGCACGGTAATGACCGTCGATACGTCGGCGCGCTTCTCAATTTGAATATGTAATCTATAGGGTAACGTGTTCATTGGCTGGTCTAGTCTCATTGCCTACGAACGTGAAGCGTTAACGAACGTTAAGGGATATTAATGGTAGATTAATTGAAATCCGTGCGAAGGAATTGCGAGAACGAAGAAAAGAAGACGAACGATCGCGTATCTCAGCAGTCGCGTGATAGACGTTCATGGAAATCGCTTTCGAAGAGCAAAACTCTTCTCCGTTAGGAACGATGTTTAGAAGAGATCGCGAAATAAATCGACGCATCGTTTTCGAAATTTGTACTCGCGTAATTTTTACAACTCGTAGGTTAAACTTGGCGCTAAACGAAGCTATTCCTTATCTTCGTGCTCATTTATCCATACGGGACAGTTCGCAATTCAAAAGCGTTGTAAGATTTCGAAACTGCGGTAAAATACGAGGGAAAACGAGTTAAACTTGCCAACGAACGGACGTGTTTAGAACTTTAAGTCCACGGAAACGTCAATGACATTTTCTTACTTCGATACCGCATCCTTTTGTATTCGAGTAACGCGCTTCTTTCAATAGCGAGATCCGTCTTGGCACAACGAGGAATTCGCAAGAAAAAGTATCGATAGAGTTCCGTTATTCAACGTAGAACCGATTCGATAGTTCAGTGGAAATTTATTACGTCGCGTAAAAGTTATCGAATAAAATGACATTTGAAATATACCAGCCAAAATATTCGATTTTATTCGTCTTTCCGATTGGACTCGGTCAAAGATTAAGGAGCCAAAGATTCGTCAGTTTCAAGCGATGCTATCTTTTAAGTCTCCTGATTAATCGAAGACATCAAAATTCCTGGCCGAATCTCTTCTTTGTGACGGGAAATATTTATCAAAAGAAAAATTTGGACGAAACGAATCGAGACGTTACCCAGGATAAGGAGAAATCATAAAGAAATAATAAGCCAATGGGTTAAGAATGATTGTTCTTACCGAGGTTTGCTCTCACCGTCTGCGTGTCAGAGCGAAAGCCGACTTTTTTCTTAACGATTCACCGTTGGACCGGCGTGTCACGACGCGTAGGTAGCAGCTACGATGCGAATAAATAAACACACGTATAGTTATGGGCAAGTCTTAATCATCGATGCAGAAAAATCGATAGCTCGTTACGGCGAATACAGAGAGCA
>JAITYT010000609.1:96725-116954 GCA_025433975.1 Liostenogaster flavolineata | reverse complement strand
CTCTCTCTCTCTCTCTCTCTCGTTTCTCGGCTGGGCCACTGCCGAAAGGCGTAACCGTCGAAAGATTAAAGTTACGACACCGTAGCGTGAAATACGATGGACAGCGACGCGATGCATGCCCAACTAACGTAATTATAAAAGATACGGTGTGCCGATCGACATTCTCGACGTAGTACCTGCGTACGAGCGGCGGCTATAGTCGCCACTGAATTCTGACGTATCCGTATCTTCCAATTACATCGACTCCTGTCGGATTAGTCATGCATTAAAAATGCAATTTACGCTTTTATCGTAGTCACGGAGTTGAGGATTTTATTTATTTATTTATTTATTTTTAAATATCATTCATATTCGTTCTTGGAGTCTCTTATGGCGAACTTCAGCGCCATTTTGTACTATAAAATAATATAAATTTCTGTGTTAAATGGTTACGTGGATACGGGATTACCAGCGGAATGGAATACGATGCTATAAACGATAAGTTCTTAAGAGGCGACTTTATTTCGGTTTCGCGTGGAGAACACTCGTGAACGCTCCCTCGAATAAACGTACGCTTCTTCTGAATCGGTGTCGAAACGAAACGAACACGCGAATAGACACGAAGAAGATCTCTTTGAGCAGGCATCGTGAGCCGAGAGATGTCGATGACGCACGTGGAATAAAGCGATTCTTTATCTAACGTAACGCGTAAATTAAAGCCCGTGGTACTCAGCGCTACGAGTTTTGATTTATCAGCGTTCGCATAATACGCCTACACGCACGCACGAACGCGAGCCTGTATAGATTAGCATAGGCGTATGTATTAAGCTCTGCAAACGCGGTCATCGAGCGTATCGCCTTCGTCAAACAGTGAATTCTTCTATTTCGAGCTCGAGCGTCCTAGCGATGGTTAACCAATGGGCACACCCAACCAACGGATACGGGAAATTTGTTTTTAGTAGTCGTCTCTCGTCGATCGATTCTCAAGGACTCGAACAGAAATGACGCAAGCTTTTCGCACGTTCGAACTAACGTTAGCGAAGAGCAAGACGAAGCAGTTCGACGCGCGTCCGCTCCTACAGCTGGCCTGAATTTCGTTTCAGGTATTTCTTTTGATCTGGCCGAAAGTTATATCGAAGATGTACCGTACGTTCGAGAAACACGTGCATTGACGCAGGAATGTTCGAATACGACGAAGGACAGTGCGATTGACTGAAAGAAAGGAAAGACGTAATTGTTAATTTTTGCGATAAAAGTGGAATAAAATAGAGCTCGTTTTCTGAGAATAAGAGAATTTCTCGTATATCTTTCGTCGCAAAACCGAGACGTCCGAAGATTCCAAGTATTCTGTGATGAAATCTCGATCTATGTTACTAGCTTGTTGGGAAAGTCATTTCGTTTTTTTTAAAAAAAACGAAATTACTTTCCGAACAACTTTAAGAATTTCGGATCTTTAATTAATGAATTCTTTCGGTTCGATTTAGGAAACCATTGATCCTTTCACGGACCATCGTTAAATATTACAATAATTGTTCGTGAAATTACGAATTTGGCATCGACCTAGTAGAGAACATTTGTTCGTTGGTGTCTGCGCTCGTTCTATACGCTTAGATGCAAGTTTCACGCTTTATACTTTACAATTGATGTTCAACACCGCGAAGAATACGTCGTTCAACGACGAGACAATAAATCACGCTGAATAGACTTCCTTGAGTTGGCACGTAGCTTACGTGTATACGCGCTACGTATTTTGCGCAACGGTAGAGGAAAGCGCGCTTCAGGACCGTCGGCTAACCGTGCAAAGAATCCTTATCGAAGAAATCGCAGAGTGGGAGGAACGACATGATCTACGAGGTACCGCAGCGTCGGCATTGTTGCGATTTATGGATCTCGAGAGGATTTCGCGTCGGCTCGGTGTTACGTCGAGTGCGTTATTGCGCGATTCTTGGCTCGTTTGCGACCTAACGACGTGGACTTTGTGGTAAAATAGGATTCGTCAATGGCGATATCTCTCTTTCGCGCGATTACAAAAGCGAATGAACCAGCCATTACGAAGGAGACAAATCGATGGAACGAGAATGATTAGTATAGGCGTAGAATAGTAAAGATCTACTATATTCTCAATATTTCGATCTGCCTTTACTCTATGTCGTAAGCGATCCGTCCGTGAAAGCACGGATTTGTTTTTCTTATTTTTCATTCTTCTCACTCCAGTCGGCCGACTTAACGTCGAATGTAAGCTAACGTTCTAGTTCAACCGACAATCGTAATACATCCATACACTCGTGCCTTTGCAAATATCTGTAAATTATTTTATTCTGCTTATCTGTAGCATTTTAACTGTTTAACTTTTGGAAAAAGTGAATAAAGAAATAAATAGCAGCTAGGATGAGTTTTATGTCGAAGACTTTCTAAATTGTAGCAGTTACAATATTTCGATAGTGGTAGCGTTGAATTTTAAAGGATAACAAAAAACAGACTGAAAAAACGTGTATAACAGTGATGGAATATCATAGAGAACTTCCTTTTCGATTGGTAAGAAGAGTGTTGAATAAAATTGGTCGACATTTTTTCAAATATCGCAAAACTTTTTGAAATTTCCATATAATTCTGTGATCTTCGTTTTCCACTTTGATTTTGAGAGCAAAATTTACGTCGGCTAGTAAACGCGCTGTAATACTCTTCGAGTGACAAGATTCAACATTGTTTCCGTATAAAAATGCGCGCTTTGAGAAAAAAAGAAAAAAAATTAATGAGAAAGAATCAGATAATATCGCAACGCTCTCTCGAAAGGTTCCGCTGGAAGTGCGATTCGTGCGGATACTTTTCGTTGGGGTATCGGTTGGGAGTCACGGTACAGGAAGACTTCCGGCGCACCCACGTCCGATTTATTCTAGATTAACCGCTGGTAGGACGGTCACTTGAATGGCGGCTTTCAAGAACGAAGAGATAAGATTTCGCGAATTGCTTGTCATCGCTCTATAAAGGAAGTGTGTTTTCCGGGACACTCGTGTCACGTGTAACACGTAATCGTCCTATCTCGGAATTCGTTCGTTGTCGGGCATAACGAGCTGGTAAAAACGTTGTCAAAGGGTCCAGCCGGAATTTCTTGAGTTTTTCCATGAAAACGTTCAATCTTTTTTTTTAACTGACGATATAATAATGTTTACGTAAATTACGTGATCAACGGATCTGTGCAACGTTTTCAGAAAATTGCCGAATTCGAAGAAATCGTAAACTGTATGACGCGGATGATCGTTATAAATAGTAGACATAATATCAACAGTTGGATGAGATTAGAAACCGTAAGTGAAACTTTACATAAAAAAAGAACACGAATCAGAATCCAATCATCGAGTTGAAACGCAGCCAACGAGTTGAGAACTCCTACGAAGGAAGACTTCCTCTTGCACGCCCATGCCGACACCCACGCGTGTATAACCGCGAATCGTCGAGAGCACGTCGTGGTGGAGAACGTGATACCTTTTCTTTCGAGGGGGAGGGTGCAGCGGACAGAGAAGAGAAGAAACAGGACTGGGACACGAGTGCGAAAGAAAAAAGAACATAAAAGTAACGTATTCGAAAATTTCGATTTCGATCGATGTGTTCTGCGTACGATCGAGGACAAAGTGTTTCCTGACGCGAGAGATGTCGGATTCGCCCACGTCTCCTTCGAAGGACGCGGTGACGCTTCGTTTTGACGGATCGGTGTCGTGTAATTTCCTCGACTGCGTACCGTTATCGATGTCACAGGAAAGAGACGTCGTTGTGAGACGTTCGACAATAAGATTAATTGAAATCGCGAATGATCGTCGTATGCCTTTGATATATTGTTGTAATCGTGGGCACGACGGATAATCGATGTGCGCTCCGTTGTCGCTTTTCAAACGTGCGATACTACGATACGTAGGAAAAATGTTCGTCGAATGAAATTTTCTTACCTCAGTCGTAATTCGCGACAAACGTTTCTAAGATTGATAGCCTTCTCTGAATACCTTAGACTATAAAAAGATTAATTTAGGAAATCAATGGTGTTTTAAATTCGTTTTGTTCTCGTTAGTATTGCTACAACATTGTGAAAAGAAATAATTTAAAAATAATTTGAAAAGAAGATGTCGATGTTTAACCGAAAGCAGCCTTAAGTCATTTTTTCGTGATTGGACTTTAAAAAATATCGATTTATGTACAGAGACACTTCGTAGTCTAAATTGCGTATTGGCGTGTTTCTGGCATCGTTCCACGAATAAAAGATGAATGAATTCGTAATTATCGATCGGAAAATACGTGTCGGAAAATTGATGGATACACGGAAGTGATTCGATGCACTTTTGAAAGGATCGATCGATCGGAATAGGGCGAATAACGTAAGATGTAAATCGAGCAAAACAGAAGCAAGGCAAAGAAAAATCATTATGCGATGAACTAAGATGAACTGCTGAGCGAAATGCGTTCGACAGTTTGGATTCGGTGTTTTTGAGAAAGAAAACTTTCGGTACACGCCCACGAGAAATCGCGGTCTTCGATCGTTCAAGATTTTGGGTTTGAATGTTTCGTGCTACAGCGAGTCGTGCGCAACTTCGACCCCACGAAAACACGAGTGTTGGCGGGAACGTAAATTCGATCGCGATATCGTGCCTTGGTATCTTTCTTCTTCCTTTTTTTCAATCGGTCGTTCAAAAACCAAAGAATGCTTTAATCTTAAATCCATGGTACCTATATATCGATTTTTAACTTTGCAAAAATATTACGGAATTTGTCAATCTTATAACATCAAATATTATCAATTATATATCATCATATCATTAAAATATTATTGGAAGTTTAAATATTTAACTATTTATTGATTATGTAAATTACATAAATCGATAACATAATAACGTTCGAATTACATCGAACTGGATACTCCCAGACCCTCGGACCAGCCAACGTTTCAACTAAACAGCTATTCGTTTACCTCGATTTACATCGCATTACTACGATAAATATCGATGAACGTAGGATGGTTGGACTCGAACGATCTATAAAATTGGCATCGACACTTGCTATTTTAACCTCGATCTATCGAGACGAACATTGAAAGATTACCATGTTGAATTCGATCTAATGTGATTACGTTATAAAATAGATCGATCCACGAATCTTTCCATTGGATTCAATTTTACTTCGAGTATGTTTCAACTACGAAGATAAACTACATTACTTCAGCTGTAATAAAGCAATACTTATAATTTTAACATTCATACGTTCATTTAAATATCTTCTATCAATCGATCCGGCAACTACGTGTTGTAAAATCGCGAATCGATGAAATTAAAGCGCGAAAGAATGAAATAGTTTACACAACTGTACGGACTGAATTGTATCGTTTCGCATATTCATAGTCGTAGATTCAAAAGAGATATAAACGTGGCGCTAAAATTGGCAATCGTATCGCAGCTTTACTTATATTTACGAGCAGGCGTTAATCATCATGGCATCGCTACTTCCTCGTCGCTCATGCTCCTTAACTTTGCTCGATAGAGATCCGGAGGGAATTTAAGCAGAGATGGTACCATCGAGTATCACGGGGGCGTTTAATCCCGTAGGGAAAAGCGCTCGACGACTACTCGATCCAACCTAGCAAAAGTTCTTTCTAATCGTCGCCCATATTTTTTGTTATAAATATATTTCTCGGAAGAGGCATGTGTGAGAAGACGAACGTTGTTCCCCGATCGGTCGTATCGTAAAAAGGAAGGTCTTGATCTTCTTTGGGAAGGCCAACGTATTAGCGGCACAAAGATCGAATTATCCCTATCTTCGAATCGTTCTGACCGATTCCATCGTTTCACAAGTTTTTTCTCCATCGATCTTACCGTCTACAGTCGTATTTTTCTTCCAATTTTTTTTACATCTTCTTTTCTCGACTCGATTGGCGCCGATATCTGCGAAGCATCTGCTAAAATACTCGTAAATAGAGGCGTTGTCGACATTGCCAATATCACGAGTTGAAAAGGTGGAAGCTTCGAGAGACCGTTCGAGTCAGCTCGTCGTGCGACGCATGTTAGCCGATGGAGCCGGTTGGAGCCGCTGTTTTCTAACTGATGACTTTCTAATTTCTGATACGTCGTTTTTTCAGGAAGAACGCGGTTAACAAGGGCGTGTCATAATCGGCTAGATTGCCCATGCGGCCGTTTAACCGCGATTATCTACATCATCGTTATCGAGATCGTCTCGTTGCCGTTTTAACGTGATTATCGACGTTCTAAATGGTATCACTTCGTCTTCGATCAGTCGAGGGGAGAGAGAGAGAGAGAGAGAGAGAGAGAGAAGCAACGAAGAAAAAAAATATCCAGTCGATTTATCCGGCCTTTCGATGGTTGAGCTCGAAAGTGCCCTTTCCCCACTCTCCTTCTCTGCTCATCATCTTCCTCGTCGACGTCTTCGTCCACTTCGTCGTTCTAGCCGTCTTTTTGATCATAATTGTTCGTGAACTGGTACTGCCTAACGGCTGGTATTTCCCAGATGGATCGTCGTCTCGTAAATGTGCAATTTGGAAACATCGCGAATTACTTAACGCGTCTCGAATAACGAACGACTCATTAACGCCCGTGATTGTATGACGTATAATCGTAATTCTTCGCGGTAAGGGACGATATCACGACGAGTATTCGTATAGCCGTGGCGTCGTTCACGTACCTTCGTCATTAGGATTATAAGTCATGGTAAGGATATTAAGAGGCCTGTCCGGCTGCCTACGAGAAAAAGCGAGCATGTGCCGGCCTAATGGTCGATACATCCCACAGCTTACTGGAAATCGCGTTATTTTACGTATAATCGACCTCTCGTTGAAAATAATGGTACGAGGGTACCTCGCCTCTTACGTTACCAGGGTACGTTGTAAATACGTGCACAGCGTCAAAGTAATTTATTATCATATTTTGCAATCTATGCTTGAAACAAGTACGTGAGAATTTCACGAGCAAAGACAGAATTGACAGAAAATATAACAAATGTATCATCCTAGGAAATTAATTCGACTGTTTTGTTCTCCAAATAATTTAAACGATTAAATGATATCGTAAAGACATCGTCAGCAGCTGTTTAAGTCATCCAGATGTTTTGTTTCGAATATCGGTGTGATACACCGATTAATTTATTACTTCGAAGCGTTACTTCGAAAAATATAGACATCTTTTAATCGAGGAAATTATTAAAAAAAAATTATAACATATTGGGAGATGTCGAATGAAACGTATCCCATGTACTTACGTATCTATTTTCAAAGTTGCGTCGTATACGACGTACAGGTGCGCTTGTTCGCGCTTTACGTGGATTTATCACGGCAACGTTGGCTCGTTATCCTTCGATAACGAGGAAAGGTGGGAATAGCGATGGCGCGAGAACGAGTTATTCTTTAAAGTTAATTTATCGCCATCGATAAAAGAGAAAATACACTTTTTAAACGTTTGCGATGCGTACAGAGACGAATTGGTTGTTCAAGAAAGAAAATGAAGATAATCAACGATTTTTTCATGCGCCAGGCATCTTCTCGTGATTCAGCTTGCACATAATAATACGTTTCTGTACGACGAATGTAAAACTTTTACGAATATTTGTACATCGAATAAAAATGATTTCCTTTCTTTTTCTTCCCCTCTTCACACACACGTACACACACACTCGCGCACGTATTACGTATACTTTTTAACCGCTTGCCAGGACGCATACGTGTCCGGATGCGATCATGCGCGTGTGCGTAAGCGTGTAAGAACCGACGGCAACGCGACGATGCGGCTACCGATCGACCGCCCCTCTCGTCGTACGCTGATTTTTTGCGCGTGTCCGAAGACGCACGATCCTCCTCTACTTGCACGCGATCGAGGCACAACCGCCGTCTCCTCGGCTGCACGCGCGCCATCCTCCTTTTTCTTCGGCCGTACCGTCGGCGTCGTAGCGAATCCTTCTATCGACCTATCGATTCTCTAAATAAAGGAGCAGGTGTATCGAGTCGCCGCGAAGTCAGGGAGGTCTTCCTTCCTCTTTCTGTCTTTCTCTCGTTCGTTCCGTTAAGGCGAAAGACGGAATGGCGATACCATATTAGAAACTAAGAGAAATACGTATACTTATAATCTCCTTTCGATTTAGACATTTTAAGGTTATCTTGGATCTAGGAAAGGTAAATGTATTAGATCGGTGCACATGAAATGCCGGATTCTCATTGCACGAGTCACATTTCAACAAAGAAGATTTTCTCGAAAGTGTTCCATTTTGTTTTGAATCTCGTAAGGATACGAATTCGTGTAACTTTTTTGTACGAGTGTAAGGTTGGTAATAGTGCTGCAAAAGCTGCAGGCAATATAAACCAGGCGTTTGGGGAGAATACTGTTAACGATCGAAAAGTGCACCATACGGCCGCATACGCCGTATCAAATCAAATAAATTAAAATATGAAATCTTGCAGTACCCAGCTTATTCGCCGGATCTTTCGCCAATCGACTTTTATTTTTTTTAAACATTTATAACAGTTTTTACGGGCTAAACAGTATAAAAATGAAGACAGTCTGAAAAATTCCGTATCGGAGTTCATTGATTTTAAAGATCAGAATTTCTTTAAGATTGGCATCTATGCGTTAAAATATCGTTGGGAAAAGTGTATCGAAGCAAATGGAGCACGTTTTGATTAAAGAAATAGCTTTTGAAAAAAGATGTACAGTTTTATACATTCGTACGCACCAACCTAATAAAATAACGAGTCTCGTCGATGCGACCGCATGCGTTGAGTGCGCCCGAAGGTCCGACAAAAGATCGATACACTTCACTCGGAGAAAACCACGTGCGAAAACGAAGCGCAGGGAAAACGTTTAGATTGGATTTCGCATATCGGTTAGATTACGACGTCCGCGTGCAAAGACGCGTATTCTTCGCACGGCTTTCGTTCCATTGTGCAGTCGGTCGGCATAAATTAATTTCAACAATCTTAGAAAGATAGACCCTGCCATCGATGCGTTGCCTCGCCTACGCGCGATTCTTTTCACCTTCCGATTTTCTTGTATTTCTTTTTTGACCTTTTCTATTTCTCTCTCTCTCTCTCTCTCTCTTTATTTCTCGTTTGTTTCTCCTCGTATCGAGATTCACCCTCTTTCATGTCGCCGATTAAGCATTCTCCGGTTGTTTCAACATAGCTCTCGATCGTTCGACAACGTGGGCGATTTGGCTCCGGGTGAAAGATCAGTTGGTCCGGTTACTCGACGCGACGGTTGTCTTCCGATTTAATGCGATTTCGCGATCCGTAGAAAAGCGTGGGAGTGAAAGGCTCATCTGATAATCGAAATGAAAGGAGAGAGTAGGAGAGACTCGAACGTGTCGAACACGATGAAAATCGATTCTCGTCGCGTTAAATAATCGATCGAAAGTATTGTCGGGACGGGCGACGTGTATCGATTTCGAGTCGATCCAGTCTTGAGACTTCGTTGCCACGATCTCTTGGCAAGTCAGTGACGCTCATCGTAGAGTCACTTTAATATCAGAGAAATTTTAAATGAACGTTTCGATAAGTTTCATTGAATATCTTAACGGTTTTAATAACAATGTAAAGGATCTTTCGATTCGAGTACGAAGGATACAGAGGAATCTTGACGATAATTGCAAGATTTATTGAAAAGATTAGTAATTGAAAAAGAAACACATTCTCGGATGAGATTTAAAACTACTAATCCTACAATTAATATTCACTTGGAAGAAATAAATTCTTCAGTTGCAGAATGATCTTCTTCGACAAGTTCGCCCAATTTTTCGTTAACGTTTAACGTATAGTATCTACACGTCTTTCGTTTGGTCCTAAAAAGTTCACTTTTTCCCTAGCAATTCTCAGCAATACGATAATCCCGGAAAGGATTGGAATTCGAGAGAAAAATCCTGATCCTACGGCTCGCGAAGTCACGGAGAAGTGGCCAACGATCGAGCTGCCGTATGCCCATAGATCGCTCGAAATCGATTAAGGGCGAGCGATCGTCGATCCTTATCGAAATGACACCGCGTCTAGGTGGCCTGCCAATCTTTCGATTAAGTCAGTATCGGAGGTCGGATCTCGGAATGCCTCGGGGTTGATGGCGGCGGCGTCGCGAGTGCGGGGCGTAACGTATCCCCGCGATAGTAATTACGCTTTAATTAATTTTTCCTGGCTAATGTAGGAAGAACATTAAGAGAGTGACACGCGGAAAAAAGCGAAAGCACCTTGAAGAAGAGCCCTTAAGCCGTGGGAAAGTAAAAGCCTGTAATCTTTTCGAGCCACGAACGAGACGAGAGGAAGAGAGAAAGAAGAGGTTGGAAAGGAAGGAAGAAAAGAGGAGAGGACGAAGTAAGAGTAGACAAAATAAAGCTCGGGAAGAGGTTCTCCTTGACTTGCAACTTCGTACTTCGCGGACGGGTAACGCGAGCACTCGCGAGCAAAATAGTTACTTCCG
Source organism: Liostenogaster flavolineata (assembly GCA_025433975.1). NCBI lineage: Eukaryota > Metazoa > Arthropoda > Insecta > Hymenoptera > Vespidae > Liostenogaster > Liostenogaster flavolineata. The sequence continues at coordinate 106,533 of JAITYT010000609.1, read as the reverse complement.
TTGTAGCGCACGCCACCGCGGAGAGTAGAGGATTTTTCAACCGCTTTATTCGTTTCAAAGAAATCGCCGACGTTATAAATTGTTACGCGGTATTCTTCATCCATTCCGAGAAAATTTATTTCGTGGCAATACGAGATTCGTAACAAGTACGATCCCGTTTCAATCGGAAATGTCTTTTTTCGCGATGAAACGATAACAGGTACGTTTTAATGTTCGATAGAATCTGCGATTAAAGAATGTCGTGTGCCATCGGTGATTTACATAATTTATTGATAAAAGACGAACAGCAAAGATAGTCGTTGTTTGTCTTTAAGATTACCGAAAGGTTTACTTGCTTTTTGGGAGAAAACCTTTTTGCGTTCCGCAGGCATCGAACGATAATTATTCCCGTTCGTCTTCCTTTATCGTTTCCGCGAAAATACGCGTACGTACATGCGCGCTCCGCTTACCGGCTTCTCCGTGCATCGCGATACGATAACTCTCGGCAAGGAGATAACTTACGCACGGGAGGCCCAAATGATGGCCGCGAAATTATACGCTCGTAACTCGAGTTCGAAGTAACCTCGAAGGAACAAGAAAGAGCGTTACTCTGCTCATCACCGTTTTACTCGTTGCTACGGCGATTATATAGTTCGGCATCGTATCGAACATTTCGCAGAAAAACGAAATTTTCGCGTAAACTCGCGAACACTTTTAAAATTCCGCAACTTTTTTTAAACATGCAGCCGTCGTGGAGATAAGTGATACTGATCCAGAAATTATTACGGGTTGTTTGGAGAGTAATTTCGTTTTTTTAAATGAAAAACGATGCCTTTTGTTCTTCTGTTTTTTTATGTTGCTTCGAAAAACAAGATAAAAAACTGTTGGGAAAAAACGAAATTACTTTTCGAACAGCCTAATATATTGGTAAAGTGACGAGACGGGCGATCGACCAATGAGTACGTTCCGCACTGCAACGAAGACTGACGTCAAATCGAACGTATTGGAAAAGGAGGAAACTTCGAGAGACGAAAAAAAGAGTCGATTTGCTTCTCGCGGAGTCCATCTTCGTGCAACTCGCTTCGCGTAGGTTGTCGAGGTTCTTAGGTAGGAGAGGAGCAAGTCGACGTTCGAGAAATTATTCGCTCGTAACCCGAGTTCGAGGTAACCGTAAAGGGATACGCGACCAAACGGTGAGTACCTTGGTCGACTGATCGTGCTTCGCTTTGTGCCGCTCGTTATAACGAAGGCTGGTATCGAATAGAAGATGTCGGAAAGAAGGAAATTTTAAGAAACGTCCATCTTCGTGCAACTCGCTTCGCGTAGTCTTAAGAAAGAAGACACATTTAAACGGAGAAAGAGTCGATCCTACTTATCGAAGTCCATCTTCGTACAGTCTTCAACCGTTTGAGTCCCAAGCAGCGCGATCGAGCTGTTCGGATTTCACGTCGAGAAAAGCCAGCACATTTGATGGTGTACCCCCGACCGTCGAAGTCGCCCGCTCTGATTTACTGACACAAGTACATCACGCAGCTCTTTCTTTTGATGTAAATAATACATTTTACAATGGATAGAATTGCAATAATAGCGCGATAATACATTACAAAATAAAAAGAGCATGCCAGGAGACCCTGCCGAAAAGGAAAGAATACAACGACATAAAATGAAAGAAGCGCTATCGCGTTGCTTGGGTCTTCTCGTTCCTATGTAGAGAAAGCGCGGTAGCGCTGTTTGGGATTCTTCGGCAGTGTTCTTTCGGAACCCCTTGGGACTCGAACGGTTAAAAAAGGCACGGTTTAAGAAACGAAGAGAATCGATCTAGTTCTTGGAGTCCATCTTGGTGCAAGGCGCTTCGCGTAGGTCGTCGAAATATTTAGGTTGGAGAGGAGCAAGTCGACGTCCGAGAAATTATACGCTCGTAACCCGAGTTCGACGTAACCGTGAAGGGAAACGCGAGCGGTCAGTAGGGATACTCGTCCATCACTACTTGCCTCGCGGCTTCGTCTCGTCGTACGGCATCGTTCATGGCTACCACGATAATAGAAACTGGAGTCGTTATCGCTCGAACCGAACGTACGAGTTAAATCGGCCGTCGTTTGTTAATTCGTCGTTGGTAGCTACAGTGTGATGATTTCTGCCACGTTACTCTTTTCCACTCTTCGAAGTGGTTTATTCTCGACCACTATCGCATCTTCTCTCTCTCCCTCTCTCAAGAAACGTAACGAATATTTATCGATCGTACGAGTAAAATAAATCGAACTAGAATCAAGGTAGGATCACAAGTTTTCTCGAAATGCCCCCGGAAAAAATGGAGCGCTGGGCGAGCCGTGATTCGAAACCGGGTTTTCGCATTTCGCGCGCGATACTTTAATCCACCGAGCTATCCATTCACAACGACTTAGGTTGTAAGTTATTCTTACGACTTAAACATGGCGCGAATCGCGTCCCACGTTAATTTATTTTTTAGGTATTTTATTAAGCGTATTACCCAGTGTATTCGCGTCGGGTTCGACGAGTCTTTCGAATTCTCGACGACGCGAAGTAATTCCGTTTTTTTTTTAAATGAAAAAACGTTGCTTTTTATGTTTTCTTTTGTCTGTCGGGAAAAAACGAAATTACTTCCCGAACAACCTAATGGATTCTAGAATCGACCGATATGATAATTTACATGAATTTTAAGACTGGAAAATCGAAGAGTTTCTGCCGATTACTGGTCTGTCCAATCCAAAGGCGTAACTTCCAGTCGATATGCGAGAGTTTAACTGTTTCCAGTGAGAAAGCAAGAGGATTCTTTCGTACAACGGCGATTCTTAACATTCAAGCGGAAGTTTGCGCTGATAATCTTTGCATCTTTTAAAATCGTCTGCGAAGAAGCTGTTCGAAACTCGAAGTGCGCTTCTCTATCTCGGAGAACGTTCGCGTACGATAAATATCGTTTCCTCGCATCTCACGAATTTACACCTGTACTATCGTGATTGCAGTCGCAGGCACGGGTGCAGTTCGCGCCTTCACGAGCTCCTTTACGTTTTAGAGACTGTTCGCGCACGATAAGTACAGTTCGAGCGCTTCTCGTGAATTTACGCCTATCCCTCGTGATTACGGTCATAGACACGGTTGCACCTTCGCACCTTTACGTACTGCACGTAATCGTATGCAGTTGGAGTGGTAATCGGTGGTACAGCTTAGAGCGAACAAACGAAAATCGCGTTCTCACTCGCGCATCGTTCGAAAATTTTCGAAATGGAACACGCAAGTCGAGAGAAAAACGACAAATTTTTTGTTGAAACGGGATACCGCGTGTGAAGTATCAAAGACAGCACTTTTTCAATCGGCCAATAATTTTTTATTAAATTTATTAGATTGTAAAATATGTATAATTTAATTTCGTTAAATTGTACATTCATTATATTCACAAAGAATTTAGTAAATTTAATTGTTTGCTTCTTGCCCAGTTTTTCAACGATTTAGTCCGACGGTGCTCCCTCATCGGTAGGAAATAAAAATGGAAGGAAGGCGAAATGGCCGATAGATTTTCACGGAAGAAACCGGTTTTATTGGTACTTCCGAGAGTCTGCTTTCGTAGAACTCACGAGCTCGGCTAGGACCTCGCGTCGTAAGTCGTAATACACGCGGACGTATATTTAGTGTCGATTTAGATAATGGCACGTGAAGCACGTAGCCGCGACACGAGAGCAACGCGTCACGCCACCGCGATAATATTAATAAGATGTCCTATCTCGCGCGCCATTTTAATTGATATGTCAAAATGACAAGTGGCTAATGCACCGCGGTAAACCGTGCTGGTCGGTGTAAAGGATAGCATTAAATTATTTTCCACGCTACGAAGTTTGATTATCGATTAATTGCGTCGCGCGTTTAAGCCGAGCAAACGTTTCTGTAAATATTTTCAGGATTTCGATCGCACGACGATGGTTCGTGCGTGTCTTCTTGTTACCGTTGGGTCTCGTTTCGATGGAGAGCGAGGAAAACGCGGAATCAGACGGCAACAGTTCGATATTCCGAAGCTTGAAATTCTTTCGATCGTTCGATCGCGTCTCTTGGGAGTTGTAATAAACAATTTCTCCGAAATAAAAGATTTTCAAGGTTATCGTTACTTTCGATTATCGATTTTAGTTTTTAACAAGGAAAGAGTAAAAATGATGTCTTCGGGCTCGTTAAATTGAAATTCGTCTTACGCTAAATATTTTATAACAATACGTTACGATTTTTTCATCGTCGTATTCTCGGTGCTGTACTTAAAAACGCCCAATTATCAACGCATCGACACTCGTTCGAGACAATAAAAATAAGTACTGTTTTACTTTCATGCTACGTCAACGCGTACACAGAAACAAAAAAACAAGAGATCGAACGAACTGGCGAAAAATGGCGATTTAAATCGTACTGCAAGGGGTTAACCTTCTTTCGCATAACATCGAGTGAGTTCGCGCGTAGTTATCGGCGCCGACAAGCGCCGATACTCGTTCGAGACAATAAAAATAGGTACATACTATCTTACTCTCATGTTACGTTCACACATACACGGAAACAAAAAAACAAGAGGTCAAGCGAGCTGACGAAAAATCGTGGACTATGTGACGCGACTCACGATTTAAACCGTACTGCAAGGAGTCGAATCAATAAAAAGCCTACGCATAGTGTATCGAGTGTTAAAAAACTAGCGACTCAAAACGAGCGAAGATCGCGGTGGTTGCCGAATCGTCTTTTAATTCTTCGAGTGCCATGCAAAATTGTTTAATTTTCACATGGAAAAATATAAAACTAATATATATTATTTGTAGAAACACGAATCTTTATGGATAGGAAGCATGAAATATATTAAATATCGCATAAATGTTTGAAAAAAATAAAACTCCATAACGTACAAAAAATGAGAAAAATTTAATTTTTATTTACATTTATAGCTTTCGAAAAAAGAGTCGCTCAGAGCACGTTAACGAAAATTTTCCAACGTTGCTGTGAGCGACGTAGGCACTTAAAGGGTTAAACTAGAGCGAATGTATCGTCGTCCGCGTCTTTCATCATCCTCCTCCCCCGGATAAATTGACGAGCGAGATTAATCGAAAATTCTGTCGACATGTTTCGTTCTGGGTGGCATCACTTGGCACAGCCTCCTTCAACGTTAATAAGCTTACGCGCGTCGCTTTCTACGCTCGATCTGGCATTCGTTCTTGACGCGAGGCGACCTCTGCCTCTACATCCTGCTATTTTTCTCGCTCGTGGCGCCAGACAGAGACCTCTCGATCGGACCTGACTCCCTCGTCGATGGAATTGGTTACGATGGCCAAAATGTTTTTAATTATATATTTTATATGCGTATCGTGACTTGTAACCCCCCTAGCCGGTTATATGTACGCGTGTACGGACCCTATCGTCCATCTAGAATTCCGTTTGTTATACGTATATAACTCTATAATTGGATGTTAAAATTTGGTAGAGGTAGTTCATAAACTTTTTGAGATAGAGCACTTAAATGAAGGTATTGCTCGAACCAAATATTTTTGGACAAATTTAAATACCACCGTAGGAGTTGAATCCCCAAATATTAAATAGCAGTTTGAGTGGTTGAAATGTTCCGTAATATATCTCGAATTCACTTAATGCAATAAAACGTTCATCGTTGGATAGTTCTTATGAGGCAAATACGACGTCGACTCGATACGACGTTTCCCGTTTATCTCTATAAATAGTCGATAGATTATCCGATGTAGGTTCGATCGATAGACCGATCGATCTGTAGATCGGCCAAGTCTCGCTTTCCTTTGGTTTCTATCGCTTTCACGATTGATATTACAAGTAGATATCGCTTTGTAGGAATGCGATTGGAAAGATTTTACATAACGTTCGGCGCGATACGGCGAAGCGTTAAAATCGCGAGCGAGAAAGCACGCGCTTGTCGCCAACTACCGACAAAGACATGGTGCGTCGGTAGCTCCGGACTTTCGTTCGCCTGTCGCTTTTGAATTTTACTCGCGCTAAACTTTGTAGTAACGTCACGAAGCTATTTGAATTATCGATACACGATGTGTGCTAATGGAAGGTCGTAAAGTGACGATCTTAAACCAAATTTCGAATAATTATAACGATTTTACGGTCTTTCAAAGAAGACCCGTCTATCCTTTCTATTCACTATGTGCAGATCATCGTTGGTTAGAATATTTATAGAACTACACTCGCGTGGAATTTAAAATCTGTACAGTGTCGTGTATTATTCGTGTAACGTTGAAGCTATTGGATGAGCAACTAAGCGATCGCGGATTTTGTCAATAGACGGGTTTAGCACATTCATTTGTTTTGTCAACGCGTTTAAAGCACCTAACTTATATTGCTTTCTTGTCGTTTGGACTCTTACCTTTAATTTAATAAAAACAAAATTATATCAATTAGTTATTTAGTTTCGTTTTTATCCCAATTTAAAATGGAAGAACAAGACGCGCATTTCCGAAAAGGCAAGAAGTTAAGTGCCATATTTGGAAATGAAGCTTCGAAATAAACGCAGTGTCAAAATTGATACTCGTAGATCGTCAACTTTCCAGTCCGATTTTATTCAAAATTAACTCCGAATCAAATGGAGATTTACCTTCCAATCCGTGTCGTTCAATCGAATATTCGCTATTTTTCCTTGCCATGAATTTATCTTCGGAATCATAGTAATCAGCTTGCAGATGATTATCCTTCGAACGAACGCGACAAAAGGACTGAAACCGCGGAAAATATCTAACGATTCTTTAGATAGTACTTCTACCATCTTACTCGTCTTTCTCTTTTTTTTTCATTTTTCCTCTTCTCTCTCTCTCTCTCTCTCTCTCTCTCTCTCTCTCTCTCTCATTGTCTTTTTCTATTCCAATCATGGTATCGACGTACATACGATAACGCGCTCACGACAGGCGGTCAAGCTTCGTTACATTCGAACTCGTTACATAGGCGTGCCACCCGTCGCTTTAACCATCGCCCCTCTCCCCTCTCCCTCACGGACAACCGTTCGCTACCATCCAACCCCCGTCGGCCAGCCACCTCGTTCGTTGTTCCGCCAACGTATACCGACGCGTTGGGTGCCGTACTTACGTGTTTATGGAGCCGCGCACGATATGGCGCACGGGGTTACCGTAAGCGCGGTTTTGACAAGCGGCAAGAGAATGCTCGGCCGTGTAAACGCGTAATGCGACACGTGAAATCGTTTCCAGGTATCGAGTTACCAGGAATTAGAGGGAAAGAATTCGCGCTGGAGACCGCAAGGTGCTGCCAAAGGGTACCGGTATACGTGGATCGACGACGGTACCAGTTCTATGAACCTTGGTTCTGACCGCGCCCATGCGTTTTCAACTCCCGCCTTCTTCGTTAAATTCTTTCTCTCTCGCTCTGCTCTCTTCCTTCCCAACCGTGCGCTTTTGCTCTCTTTTCGTCTAACGCCATCCCGTATCGTTTTATCCTCCCCGATCCTTTCGTACGACGATCATCGCGTGCCTCGAGGTTTCGCGAAAGCGTTCAAACCACTGCGCGCGTCTCCATTTCCATCTTTACACGCGAGTTTTCCTAACTCGTTCTGCGTACATCGCGTTCTCACACTGCGCAACTTAAATGGAAACTCGGGGACGAAATGAGAAAAGCTGCGTACAATGTCGCAATAACATACACTTTTATATTAAAATGGGTAGTAGATTATAATTTCACCCGCTTACATTATTATATCGGGTTGTTCGGAAAGTCATCTCGTTTTTTCCCAACAGTTTGTCATACAAACAGCATAAAAAAAAACGGAATTAATTTCCGAACAACGATAATATTATATGTGATATCTTTTTTCAGACGAAACTTGTAAAAATCCGTTCCGAGCGTTTCTCGTTCTGACCATCTGAAACTTGTATATTACACGCTATTCCACTGATTGGAATCATTTAAACTCATAAGAATGGACAGTTACATTTTAGGCAAAATCGTAAATAATTCAAGAGCTCTATATAATAAATAAATAAATAAATAAATAAATAAAACAATAGCATTATATTTATAAATTTACTTTTTTATAAAGAATCCTTTCCAGGATTGCGAACTACAGTGGCAGAGAACGTTGAATGGTGCCGTACGGAGGCTCAGCGTTTAAAATTACAATTTTTTTAGCCTGCTTTTTATCCACTGCTTGATATTCACTCTCATGATCACGCTCGTTGACCGTCGGACGTACAGGCGACAGTCGGTTAACCTTACTTCGTCTTACATCATTGTTTCAGGGAAAAGAAGGCCGAATTAAAGTCTCCATTCACGTGCGAACGAAATATCAGTGGTTTCGCTTTATGATCACGCAAGAAGACGAGACAAACTTTAAATTTATTTTGAATTTCCTCGAGTTTTCAACGATAACAATTTAGCATTTGTTGCGACGTATCTAAAACCGCATATACTTTATGGATAGAAAGACAATTCAATTGGCTAAATTCGATACATGTATCGTTTCAATTTAACTTAAATTTATCGATGCGCTTAGTTGAAATATTATTTTATCTTCTCTGACAACGAAGTTTGGCTCGATTAATTGATTTCTTAATAATAAAGTTCATTTTACAGCTTCAATATTTAATTATGGGAGCGTATTCAGCGATCGTGTCTTCGTGTCACGACCGGCTCCTAACATAACGTATTCTCGAGCCTATGAAAAAATGTTAGTCACGTTTATCAACGTAGTCGTAGTTCCGCATTCGTCGAAGATACGCGTGGTTTGTAAGGGTATCGCAGGGTCGTGGATACGTGGATACACGCGCCCCTTAAATCATTCGTGTACGCCTAAGGGCCTCCATCTGCCTGTTTATCTAATATAATACGCGATGATAGAAACGGTAAAGACATCTCGAAGTAGTCGCGTATGCGAAGCGAATTTCTGAATCTCGATCGTTAATCGATCACCAGTCGACTTTATCATCGTATTTTCTACCATGAGGTATTACGCAATACGTCGACAAATTTCGCTATAAAACGACTTAACTGAATCTCAATAATTAATATAATTAATAATATTAATAAAATTTATTTAACAATTACAATGATCGACAATTTCTGATCTTGTAGTATGAAATCCAAGAAGAAACGAATAAATCAATTAAATTCTATCACGACGTAGAAATTTAGTAACAACGTATACGTGCCTGCTTGTTCCGTGATGAACGCAGAGACAATATATAATATCGTCCGAGCTTGACTACGATCGTTCTGAATATGCAGTCGCGAATCCAAATGGTCTACACGTGCTAAACGATCGCGAAACGTAAGTTACACGCGGCGTTAGACGAGGAGAATACGTTAGAACGAACGAATGGTTACGCTTCGTTCATCGCAGTAGTGCATAAACACGTCCGTACGGACAAGTAGAGATGGGTATGAATACACTTCGAATGGTATCGAACGACGTTGTATGTCATCGTTGTTCGAACGAATGTTCTTTTCTATTTCTCCGAATTACCCGTGTCTCACGTATTATAATTATTTAAAATATACAAATGTAAGTACGCGCGTTTTAGTTATTTCGGTAAGGTTTTGAAATTTTTCTCTAAAAATTTCTTCTTATTTCATTCATAGTACGCATATATTGCGCTCGAATTTTTAAAATTTCTTTCACTGTTGCAAACTTGAAGTTTGCGCGTCAAAGCGCATTGACCTTCCCGCAAGCGTCTCCGTAGCTGTGTTTCTTTAAACACGCTTTCACTTTTTCATCGTCGTTGCGCTTTTAATAATGACTAATTCACGAACGATCCGCGACAACGTTCAGCGGAACAACTTGCACAGACCGATTCGTTTGACACGAGTCTTTTCGCTCGTT
>JAITYT010000609.1:50404-65447 GCA_025433975.1 Liostenogaster flavolineata | reverse complement strand
GAGAGAGAGAGAGAGAGAGAGAGATTCGTATCGTGGATACCAACCTAATAATTTAATCGGATGCCCGTGATTAAAAGCACGTCTATCGATCTCGTTTACGATAAGCACCTATCCGTCTTGCTTCATTTCGGACTCGAATCAGCTTCAGGTATTATCACGAAGGATCAATGAAGATCTTTTTTAGGATCGATTCGTACGGTATTATTAACAGATCTCTTTTGTCTTTTGCAACGTGTCTCTTTTGATAAATTCATATCCCCCACACATCCAAGATGGTAAATTCTTTGCCTATGTGGACGAATATCATAGTTTTGACGTTCACTCTAGATACTTCCAATCGAAAAAGCTAAGAACTAAAAAAGGGCTCAACATTTATTCGACTATCTAATACATCCATTGTTCATGACGACGTTTGATACCGATGTCACTAAACATTTCGAGCTATCATGGCCACCGATTCCATAACGGAGCCACCTAAGGACAAAGAATTGATTTAACTTTGCATCGTAGAATTTAACGTTGGCGAGAAACGCGGAATCGATAAAAAATTTACGTTGAAACGCGCAACGACACGCATCGAGTCGATCGGTATTCCATTTAGATCTCCGATCAATGACATTTGGTAGGAGCTTGAATCATACATCGGTGGTATACTAATATGATAGATGCGATCAATCTCGTTATCGTGGTGCTGCAACGACCGTGTTTCCTTTCTTGCCTCTCCTTCTGCCGTCGTCCGGGTCAAAGGTCAGATGGCAAGATAATTACGCAGCGGGTGAAAGCCGCGTTGACCTTAAATTACGGCACGGTCACTCTCGTACGGCCGACGATTCGTACGCGTCTATTAATAACGGATTAGGAACAAGTTAATCGACTACCGATCCGTTCAAATCGATCTCGGCATGGAAATTACGTGCAGCGATTAATTAACCTCCAGCACGATCTATCGTCGCGACTTCTGGATAACGAACGACGTGGACGTACGCGTTACCGTCGTCTTTGATCTCGTTACTTCGATTTCAGGTCCGCTTTGGAACCTGCTGCGAACCATGAGAAACGGTACACCATGATTAAGAAGATTATCTAGTTAATTATTGGCAAGTTCTCCCGTACTTTATGCACGACTTCGTTTTGAAACGAACGAACGACCAAATACGAAAAAATATGTCGCCGCGCAAGGTAAGCTCAAGGACTGCGAGTACGTACCAAGGGAAAAGAAATACGGACGATCTCTTACGTCTAATCGAAGGGCATAGGTCGAGTGAATTAAAATAGCTTAAAAAGTTACTTAAAATAAAAAAAATGAATATTTTTGATTTATTCGCAATCGCTGTTTCTTTAAACCTTATCGAGTAGTATCGAATCTCCACAGGAACCAAGAAGAACGATTCGATCGGAGGGTCCAAAAGGATATCGGGCCTCATGAAGTTATTCTCGGTTTGAAGAGTATTCGCGGTGGCATTGGGAGCACTACTGTCTCGCATTTGGGGAATGCAAGATCACGACCTATTTTCTGTAAACGCTCGCTTTGAGACTCGTAAAGTCATCGAAAAAGGGGATCCAAGGCACAGGTGGAACGACTCGATAGCTGAATCCAAAAGGACAACGCAACACCGTCGAGAGGAGCCCCTATTTTATGGAGTGCTCGCGGAGGCGTCGATGATTATCGACGACGAATCGAACGGCGCGATATCTACGGACGATCGCGTGGGCGCGTTGCTCGCCTTTCGAGGAGTCCTTCGAAGGGAATGCTAAATCCTTCCTTCGCGTCGTACTCCCGAGATGCGAAGCGCACCTCGGAACCTCGAAAACTCACCTTTCTCTCTCGTTCGAGCTAGGGCTTCTCGGGAAACGCGCCAGTGTTGACTCAAGATGAAAGGAATTTCGAGATAACGCCAGCGATATTTGCAAGCGCTCTAAAGATAGAGAATAGCTTCGTATCTTTTCTTTCGTTGTAACGCACACCGGATTATTCTACGCCTAGCGTCAAGAATGATTCTTGGTTGTTAGCAAGTTAATTGTTATTATAAATATCGATTATTATTCTTCAATATTTAATCATTGATATTTACCGCGCGAATTACGAATTGTTGTATTCGACTGATTTTCGTAATTAGAAATAAAATTAGAATATTAGCTTATATTAGTAAAAATTATCGTAGAACGTATAGTATAAAAATATCTCGATAATAAAAGCGTTTGAATAAAAGCGATTTCAAAAGAAATTTTAATCATTTAATCATTTATTTTGATCATTTAAAAGTGTTACGTACTTTTTGCTACGTTCTATTAATCCGATTTAAACAATCAACGCTTCCATGAAAATATTGATAACTTCTCTTAGTAAGAATGCATTCGACGTATCAAGCGATCACTTCGCAAAGCGTCGTTTCTTCGAAACGTTTAATAGGTTTCGTCGATCGAAAAGTGGAAGTTTTATAAAAGATAGCCTCATGGCAGTGCCCTGTTCGCATTATTTCTCCTTGTTTCTCAATGCTTGTCTCGCGGGCCTAAGAGGGCATTCATAACCGTGCACGATAGTGTACGAGGGTACGTGTGCATACGCATTGTTGTCAAAGTGGCGAGTACAGTCAGTGCCAAACAAGATTAGTTCGTCGTGTCGGGGAAATCTAATCGCGCGCCTCTCAGGTAGTCGAGCAAGACTCGAGTCTAGTAGGACGACCTAACGCAAACAGTAACTTCACGATTCGTTGTGGTGTGCTGCATTTTAAATCGAATTCACGTCGGAGACGATTATATTCTTTTATTTCCAATCATACACTCGATCGAATAATATTAAATAACGCTTACCTTCGAGTTGCTCGAAGGAAGTCGAATTACAAAGAACGAAGAACATTAACTAAGATATTAAGATCGTAGAGTTATTCTCTCGAATTCTACAAGAGTTACGTAGCAAATTAAAACAAATCTCACGTGTTTCTTCCGACTAAGAACGAGGATTTTCCTCCATCACATCGCCTGATAAGTTCCCGGTCTAAAACTAATGCCCGGTAATGCAAAATAAAGCCTACGCGTTCCTTTGATATCTTTGGAGTTTCAGCTATCTCTTGCATCTTCACTTTACGATTTGCTAGAACAATTTTGTGGACTTTTTTGATGTTATCCGATGTAACCACCTCCTTTGGGCGACCAGAGCGTGCCGCATCATCAGTGTTCGTACGGCCATGTTTAAATTCAGCGAACCAGCCAAAAATGGTCGTTATTCTGGTGAAAAGTCCGGATAACATTTATGAAGTGTGTTATCAACACACGAAGTTTTTTGGTTTCACTAAAACCACTGTAACTTTCGAACCAAACTTCAGATCGTCATGAAATCTTAACAGCTGTCTTTTGCAGGTTAGTACTTTCTAACAAAATTTTGTACTCGTGGCGTTATCTACCTTTCAGACCGGAAACTTATCAGCCGATGTGTTATATTCGTCTGAAACGCAGTTAAACTATCGTACAAAGTGTACGAGCAAACGAAACGAAATCGTTGATATAAATGGTCTTTGTTAAATTAATCTTTACAACCCCCCCCCCTCACCTACAAGGGAAATTCTGCGTTATACGTCTCTTTGTTCTAGCTAGCTGGGTAGGTAGACAGATAGGTAGGTAGGTATTTGGTGAAAAGAAAAAAGGGAGGAAGGGGCGAAGGAGGGAGAGAGCGTAGGACGCGAAGTAATCGAGAAATTGGTAGTCGAGCGAGATGTAACGACACGATTCGACGGGGTTCGGAGAGTCACTCGCGAGTCACGGACTCGGCCGCCACCGCCGCTTTAACGAGGTAGAATTAATTTTTAGAGCGCGTAAGTACCGGTCGTACCAAAGCCGACCGGTATGTTCTCGATCCTACGTTTCGATTAATAGGGAGGCGGTCTTTGCGGATTTAGTTTCCATGATCGAACCAGCACATCTTCTCTCTCTCTCTCTCTCTCTCTCTCCGTCGGAAGGCAGTCGAGCAGGCCGCCGTCTCGTTAAATTATATCGAACGGTATTCGATGGCTCTCGATCGATGCTCCTTCTCCTTCTTAGAAACGACGGCTACGTCGGTGACCACGACGACGGCGACGAACTTTCGTAAGGCCTGCAGCCAGCTACACGAGGAGTGCCGCTGCCCGTCAGACCGCAGGTCGACCGAACTGCTCGTAATAGACGGCGATCGATATCGATCGAGCGTGCGCGGTAAATCGTTAGCCGGCTACGATAATGCACCGCGAATGTTGCCACGTTGAATCGTGCTACTTTAACCTACTGTTAAGGACATTAGCAAATTGCATTTGAGAAAGCATCTACGAACGGTCGTAGACTTGGTCTACTTGATGTTAATTGCCTTCGAAATGTGTATGAATGGTTTCGTCCCAAGCGGACCTTTTGGAATGGCTATGAACGTCTTAAGATTTATTATTCCGCTTAGACCATTTTGCCCTTTGTAATGCAACAATGCAGAAAGTCTATGGCTTTAATTTTTATGGGGTGTAAGACGGAAAGGTAAGCTAGACTCCGTGAAAGCTCTTACGTAGAGCTACTTTTCGTTTAAGTAGCTCTAAGTATTTACGTTATCGCCTACACTAAGTATTTCTTATCTCGGTTCGAAATAGAAATATTGATCGTTAAAATTGCACTTTCAAATAAAAAAAATGCCATTTTTCATTTACACAAATGGATTTTAATTATAAAAGTTAAAAATGCTAAGATCATAAAAATGATCCATATTACGTGAAACAACTTTTACATCCAAGGTTCCTTTCTAACATTTATGGCTTTTAAGTTATAGCGCAAGAAAAAGAAACGGCGTATCTCTGTACCGCGCTAAAAGCTTCCACTAAACGCGCCAAACGTTTTCATTTCCAGCACGATTCTCATTAATATTTTGCATAGACACGAGCGTTTCGCATTAACGCGTATCCTGCCACTGCTTGACAGCTCCAAGACATTCTCCACTTCTTACGCTTTTCGATCGAAAATCGTTTCTACCGTTGGAAAGACGCGAAACGTTTCGTTCTTCAGAGGTCGAAGCACATCGCTGGATCGTATTCGAGTGGAAGACGTAATTTTCACGAGTCGCGATATGGAAGGGAGGTGCGAAAAGACGAAAGAGGCAAGATGCGATCGCGTATCGAGCGGCTGGAGACATCGACGCTCGACGATGACGAAGACGTAAAAGCGCGATTCGAGATCGCCTGCTAAGAGACCATCTGTTTCGTTTCGTCTCCGAATCCAAGACGCGGCCCAAGAGGTCGACCGGTAAGTTCGCAAGCGGCACGACGCGATAGGAGCTGCTAATTTATATCGCGAGACCGTACGACGCACGATGTTTTGGCGACTGATTTCGAGGGAGTCGATGACTCACGTTAAATGAGCACGTACCTTCGTTTTCTTGGAATTTTCTCACTCCAGGCGTTTCTTTCGTTCGTCTCGACGACGTTCCGTGTTTCTATGCACCGTTATGCGCGAATTTATTATCGTTGTTTATCGTTATTCGCTCGTGCGTCGGCGGTACCTTTTCGTTTCACCAGTTGCTGCTTCCAGCGAATCGTCGATCGTAAGTCACGTCGCGTAAATATCCGAATCGATTAATCTAACGTAACTTCGAATAATGCGATAAATTTTGGAGGAATAACCTCGAGTCTGTTGCATAACGCGTTCCACGAGGAATGCATCTTTCTTTTTTTCTCAAATAATTCCACGACGTAAAATGATTTTATTCTTATACCGAACGCGACGACAGTAAATTAAACGTTCGAAAAACGTTTGCGATTGGAATAAGTATCGTTGCGAAATGACGAAGGTGAAAAGACGAAGAGATTGACTGCTTTCGATTCGTGTCATTTTCTTCAGTTTAAATATTCTTATCGTCTTATTAACATCGAAGGATCTGGTGTCCATTATCTGCATAAAACGCAAGCGCATTTCTGCCGTAAATTAACGACTTTTTCGCGGCAAACAAATATATACTCAACCCTGTAACGAAGTCGAGCTGCCAAGACGAAGGTCTTACTTGAGCGCGAAGCATTTCGCGAACGAGCAGAGCCAAGATGAAGTAACTATGACGTGTCTTACCTGCAACAGAAAAGACAAGAGAGATCGATTAGTTGGCGGTCATGCGTAACTCGGTCGATAGAGATTAGTTTTCGTCGTTAGAAGAGAACGAGCGACGATGCCTCGTTCGTTATCAAAGCAGTTGTTTTACGCAGGTTACGCAAAATCGTCGTAACTCAACCGATCGGACAACCGACTTACCGCATACTTGTTTCGTTAAATTAATCTTAATATATCTATATAATCTAAAATATGGTCAAAATAAAAATATCATCCTAGACAGAACTGATACTTTCTATGCGTTGACGCATTCGCAGATCGCTGAGTGGAATTGCGAATCGTTTTCCCAAGTTGGGATTAGAAGAAAGACGTAAAAAACTCTAGAAGCGTACCAAAGAACCCATTTAACGTGGACTTTGTCATGTTTGTAGTACAAACTCGTTAACAGACGAGTATCAAATGCGAATATTCGGTAAATTGTTATAGCAGAATGTATAATTTTTCTAAAATATATTATATAATATCTAATGTATAAAATAAAAGAATTAATAATAAAAAATACACGGTCATTTCTCCTATTAGAGAAGAGTCGTCAAGGGTTGCTAGTAAGCGATTGCATATTTGAAAGGCGTGAAATATCTTATAGGTTAGGTTAGTAGATCGAATGTTTTCTATGTAACTTTCTAGTAGGTTGATCGGATGAGTATAATTCTTTGGTTGTATTTTTGGGAAAATTTTCTGAAGAAATTTTTGTGCGAGGGCTGCGTGGCAGATTTATGGAAGTGTATTTACTTCTGGTATAATGCCGACGGTTGAGCAGAGTATAAATCTTTCCGTTAAGCTCCTTAGTATTTTATCTAGTTTATACAATCTTTCTCTGAATGTATTTCTATTTTCTGCCTTGACTTCCAACTGACCTTCCTTTTGATGGATTTAAACGTCTATGCATCCGATGAGACCGCTTGGCTCAATGTCTTTTTCCGGTAATCTTTTTATTAGGGTTTTACTTGCTAATGAGACACGGACCGGAAGCTCAGGTAGAGTCGTAGGTACAAAATACGGAACAATACACGAGTTTCATTGTCACGTGGCGAAACGACTGACCAATACTAATCGCGTTATAACTGGTAGAGAAAAATTTGACGATATAAATCATGATGACGTTTTTGAATCGACCGAGAATATTGAAGATTTAGACGAATAGAATCTTGTACAATTATTGAAACGGTTCGAATTGAAGAATTTCGAAATTGAAGAAGTAAAATCTTCTTCAAGTACAAACCATGAAGAAAGCTAGAAAATACCAGGGAATAAACGTACGTTTTATTCGTAAAGATCTAAACCAAGGATTTGATTTAATTGGAGAAGTAGAAACATATTTCACAAAGGCCGATTATTTGAGCGTTCTACATAATTTAACAGGAATTTGCAATATTGTCTAGCTTTATATTTAAAGCTGGAAAAGGAACTGGAAATAAATATAGCAAATAAAGCAAGATACAAATAGAGCACGATAGATTCATTAAAAAGATTGAATCTTTAAGTGAAATTGATTCAACAATTGAAAATGAATATTTACTTCCATCAAAATATAGAAAATAGAATTTGGCATAGCAATAGTATAGGATTATAACTTCTCTCGAAATTCCACTAAACTACCTCCTTTCCAACTAAACTACTCAATCCACAACGATTTCTATCCTCTCTATAGACATTCTTGCAACGTAAACATATGGCGCGAGGCATGTTTTTATTCATAATTATTTCAAACGTATTACTTTAGATTATGCACGTTATATGAAAAAAAATGGTATACATTAACCGCGTTATACGAGAGACTACTGTATATTGTAAAGAAATATTGCTCGTTAATTTAGAATGACGACAGAATTTTATTTAATTAATATTAAACGATATTATATTTTCATTAATCAAAGGATCAAAAGACGAACAAGCTGTTCAGTATTCTTGATTTAAAGAATGCCTCTTTTGACATCGATTAATATTATTATGAGTATGTATTCACCACTCTCGATTGCACGCGTTACCTTAGCTTCTTTTGAAGTAAATTTCGAATACTTTAACGCAATCGAGACTCGCGTAAAGTGACTCGCGTTTTTCACAATGACACAAGCAAGAATAGAAAAATTACGATACGACGCGACGTGTAAACACTCAGGATCGTTAGCATTACAAAATATTGTTCTTGCTCGTTCGACCTCGATGTTTTCCTTCGAAGTAAACACATAGGGCACGCGTCCTCGTCCAAAACAGAACGCGAGAGAGCTGTCTAATATTTTTCTCCTTAGTTTTTGTCGAACATATAATAGATTTGCTTCGATTATTATTCGTGAACTTCGTCATCGATCGGCAATCGTCGTGTTGAACGCGTGGATCATCGATAAGGATTGAATAGATTGGTCGGTTTCGCGTGGAAAAGTCAACGATCGCATTGTTGACGCTCTTTATGCTTAAATGAAAAAGACGTTTCTATCGCGCTCGGACGCGTTGATGATTCATCGGAACCTTGATCATCGCGTCTTGAGAAACGTAAAGAGAGCGAGACAAAGACGAGATTAACGAGCGTTTACGAAATTGGAAGCGCCAGAAGCGGACTCGCGCCTACTTGGTCTCGTGAGAATGAAGCGATTGAAGAAGGACTATAGTGATTTTCTGGCTCGTCGTGGTTTTGTACTCGGTTACGCCACCTCCGCGTTCTATGCTTTCGGTGGTGGCTCTCCTCTTCTCGCTTCGACCATCTAATCCTCGTGCCGAAATACGAATTATACGAGCCGCTCTTTTTCATCTCACCGCGCTGAAAGCACGAATTTCGCGCCATTACCAAGTATCCAACGCCTACCTATGCCACGATCCAGTGATCTACGAAACGACGGCTCTATCGCGGGCCAAAACCGACCCTGTAATATCGCGTAACCACCGCGCGGTCGTTTGAAACAAAGAGATTTCGCCTTTCAAATTTGAAGTTGGTGACGTTCGTGAATAATGCAGCTAGGTTCATTGACGCTTAATCGTCGAAAATAAAATGCATGCGAAATACATTATTATATTCATATATTATATATTTTGATCCACGAGATAATAACCTTCGAGTAATTAAATTAAATAATTTTTAAATTGAATTAAATAGCAACCTTCGTATTGCGAGCTTAATTTAAGGCCGGCGCCTTCAATTACGCGACCTTCCTCCGATCGTTAAAGTTAATCAGCAAATTCGTTTTTTATTTTAACTTATCCTTTGTCGGCTCGTTTACATCACGGGATACGCATCTTGCGCGAAACGCGAACGCACCACCGTTATTCACCTCCTTGAAATCACGACGCTGACGATCGCGTTTTAAAAATTTCGAAAGTTCGTCCTCGTAGGCCCTTTTTTAACGCGCTTTCGTTTTCCATTCGATTCGCAGTCAATGCGACGAAATATGGCGATAGGCGTATTTCTAACGCGATAAATTATCTGTTATTCGTATCGCGAGGATAAAATATACACGTAGTTATTTTCAAATGTATTCGTGTATTTTAAAAGCATGAGTAAAATACCGTATCTTATCACCGATATACACGATAATTACAATGGTATAGGTGTTCAGAATATAATAAAGAAAAATAGAATGCTCTTTGAAAGGCGCATAGCTAAGAACGACAATATTATAATTACGATAAAAAGAGATAAAAAATCATTGATCGAATCTTGCGAAAAACTGTAGTCCAAGCGAACGGAATCATCGTTCTGTCCGATACAAAGGAAAACATGTTTCAACCAATATGTATAATTATTTTCGGCGAAGTTCGACGATTTGTCTCGAAGTGGGAATTTCTTAGTAGAAGGCTGTCTTACGTGATCCGTGAAACGGTACGTACGTAGCCTATGTATCTTTGTGCGTCGAAAAGGAGGACGACGAGGAGGAGGATGCCCTTCGGGGCAAGACCGGGAAGTTCTCCGCGCGAGAGCCGGACGATCTAGGATCGAGGCACGGCTTGCTTCTACCAGTCGGCCACTATTAAACCTGGTAGAAGGCAACGTAGCCTGCGAGATAGATCCTCTTCGACTGCAATCACCTCCTGGGTGGTCTCCTGTTCTCCCGATGTGACCGCCACGGGCCATCTCGTAGCTACGACTTCGTCGTACGCTCGTATTAAGTCGTTTCCACGCGTCTTTTCCTCCTCTTCCGCTTTTTTTTTCTTCGTGACCGAGTCTATGCGTTCCTTTTAAATTTACTGTAGCATCGATGTACTTTTAACCCTTTCGTTACGGCCACCGGAGTAACGCACCGAAAAATTCAACGCTCTTTTGTCTTTCTCCGGTATGTACGCTTCTTTAACGCTTTAACACGTCTACGCAGCCAAACGTCGCCAGGGACCGGTCAAATTTTTGAAGAATTAATTTGAGAAAACTTCATGTAAATTAAAAAAATAAAATGTAAAACAAAAAAAAACAACAATAACGACACATCAATACAAGAAATGTTGTATCAATTGTAATGCAATGCGTTGTTCTCTTGTTCCTCGGATACGTAAAGATTAAATTTTTACACTCTTTTTAATTTATTCACGAGCCACTCGAGCCGGGCGTCATTGAACGCTCGCTCTGATTCCCTTCAACGTTCTGTACCACGCCATTAAAATTGCTAAACGCGATATCGATAGCAGATTATAATTTAACTGTTCATAATGGTTGGCGCGCGAATCGCTCGCGAGTTCGAATTTGCCGCTTCACGGCGTGCGAGGCGTCTGGCGTCAAATAGTCTCTTCCTGCCCCTTTTTCCGTGGAATTTTCCTTTCGCGAGGTGCGCGAGTGCGACAGGCACGCGACCCCCGCCTCGAAATCCCGCGACGATTGGTCGTACCGGCTCACATGATTAGCGCTGATCTCTCATACCCAATCACAAAATTAGAAATAATTAGCGTTTATTTCCGTTTTCGTCATCTTCTCGGTGATCGTCTTCATCGGCTCTACGTTCGACCATTACCGTTTTGATCGTGATCACAGTCAGAAATCGTTACGGAGTATCGCGTCCACCGCAAATGTTGGAATTTATCCAGTTTTCGTACCTCGCCGTACGACTGCCTTTGTCAAGACTTCCTACCGTCCCGAAAGCCTGGGGAAAACCAAGAAATTCTAAAATATCGAAACAGGTAACACGAGGTTCGAATTTGCTTTTGTCTCTTTTTCCCTCTTATGTATGGATTCCAAACTTGTTCGTTAACCATTTGCGCTGGTAAAAAATTCACCAACGCAACGTATCAGAAGGGTCCAGTGTTCGATGCCTCGGAGAAATCGGAAAAAGATTTATATTTTTTAAACTAATTTATCTTCGACCTAGGACTTTTTATAGTTTTTTGAAGGGAATATAGAGCATCGATTTTTTTTCTCTTTTTCTGAGAGTTTCCGTTTCTGTGAGAATCGCACGACGACGTACATATCACGTCTTTCCAGCGCAAGTGGTTAAACATCGACCAGACTCTACGATCAACTCGTTTACAGGAACACTTGACGGCAGTCCAATTGGATAATAGCCAATCGATCGACGTACTGAATCGATCTTTTTCGTCGAGCGGAGCGCGTCGCGGAGAGTCAACATGGTGACGATGGTGCGACCCTTTCAGGAGGAAGATGCTGGAACCTCCGCTTGCGAGGAATCTTTTCGTCGTTGCACGGTGCAACAACGGTGTAGGTTGCATCGCGAAACTCGTTGCGCGATAACTCAGGAAGGAAAGATGGGCGTACCGCGTTCGGGAGGCTAATTAGAAATGCGAAGCTCGAGCGCGGGAGGCGGATTCTCGATCGTGAGATCGCGAAAACGTCGGATCGTTTCGCATCGTATCATCGATCATCATGGATAGCGAAGGAATTATCTGGAACGTGATGGTGGCCGCGGCGGGATCGATACCAACCCGCTTGCCGATTTATCGCAACGATCCGTTCGGTATCACCGTCTTACCGCGGACTCGGTAATAATTAGTGGAGATGCGGCGCCACGTATCATCGAACCACCCGCTGAATGTAGCCGAAGTTGCGTCGAGTAGATTTTCGCTGGACGTCCTTGGAAAGCGTAGCGAAGAAAATATCGGTACGTCGATCCTTGGCAGAAAGGCGAATAGAAGCGCGACCTTGCTCTCGCTCCTTGATTAATTAGTCGTAATTAAAGCTCGATATCGAGACGGATCTCGTCTAATTCACGGCTTAACGTGGCGGTTCGCGTTTTGCCATGTTCGAGGTTAATTCTATTCCTTTTTCTCGCTATCTCTCTTTCCCCAGCGGCTCTTCTGCCTTCGCACACTCATTCGTCTCTCTCTCTCTCTCTCTCTCTCTGGGTCATTCGAACCAAGAATCCTTACGTGGCACCTCGTAAAGTTCCGATTAATGGCGTAGCAAGATCATTAGCGGATCCGGGTGGTTCATTTCGAGATCGTAACTTTCGTAAGGGACGATTCGTGCAATAGCCGCCACCGCCGATCACGCGACGAGAGATACGAAGCCGTCAGCTTCTTCTAGGCGAGCACGTTGTATCCCGCCGAGATTTATCGCGTTTTCATGCCACTCAGGATGGCGACGATGTTCGCTAACTTTCAAGCCGACCAGAAGGACGTACCTGGACTAGGGTAAAGTACGGAAGTACGAAAAAATTTGGGCTAGGTAATTGCTGCCATATCGAGTAGCGCTATTGGTTCTGCCAGTTGGTGATGGGGAGGGGTTGAGCTCTATGAACAATGTATAGGAATAACAGTTACACCCCTAAGTCTTGGAATGTCCAAAAAGTGGGGAAAACTCTACAAATATCTGGCGAAAGAAAAATTTTCTTTATTGAGTAAAATATCGGTAGCGCGTGCGGTATAACAAGTAAGAACAAGTAGTCTAACGAGTTTACCAGCATATATAAAAATAGATTCTGTGATCGTCCTGCGATACAGCAGCGGAAATCTAAACCTTGTCTGCAATAAGTTTAAACAGCTTATTACTAATTGAAAATTTTGTGGTTGTGCAGTCGTGCAAGAAGCCAAGGATAGAAAAGGAATTTCTTCGCATCCGCGAAGAAATATAATAATTCGATTGTCTTGTCTATAATAGAGAGCATCCAATATTTAAGTTTCACGATGGAGGCACAAGAATCTAAGGACGAGTCGAATATGAATACCGATAGTATGTGGACGGAAATAGACGACATGACCAAGTTGCAGCTCGAAGGATCAAACAGATCTTCGACGAACCTTATAAGAAACGAAAGAAGCCAGACGGATATAGCGGCACCGATTGAACCTAATATTTTCCAATATTTAAACTTAAGGCCGGCAAATACGGAATCCGAAGAAACCAGCTCCAATAAGGACTCTAACGAAGAAAGAAAAGAAGAAGACGAAACTTCAACATTTTTGAAGCCTGTCGTAATAGAGTGCAATACGTGCAATAAAGTTTTCTTTAATCGAAAAGTGCATGTATTGCACTTAAAACGACACATTCGTGATGGACGACAGTGCTTAAAATGTAGCCGTACCTTTTCTTCGGTCGCCCAAAAAAATGTCCATAGAAGATTTTGTCGCTAAGACTGTAAAATCTTTTGCAAGTTACAACATGCTTCGGGTATAAAGAAGATTATTGGACCGAAATCCTCCCACCTAACGAGCGCACACATGGGTGGGTGTTGGTGTTATAAAGGCAGCTATCCACCTGACGATTCAGCATATGTGATTGATTGGTGGCTTTCTCTCACGAATCATGTGGATACCGTAATCATTCATTACACTTCATCACGTGGAGGAACTGCGAAATGTAAGATGGTACAGTGTAACTGCTCTCGTTTTCCAACACATATGTTACGTCGGTACACGTTAAAAATATATTTTTTACGTTAACTTTACATTATATTAATTCAATATGTATGTAACTAGTTTAATAGTTTTTGATATAAAAATTTATTATGATTCGACTCTTACGATAGGGAAGAGCTGGCCGCGGTTATTCGTGGTACGAGCAAGTTTTCCTAACAGTGGTTACACTGTACGGCATCGTAAGCAGCGGAAAAAATGTTTTGCGACATTCATTGAAATCTCGAGCCGTGAGTGATTTAAAGTTTTCATTCGCACCACGGCTATAAGCGGTGATTGTACCGAGAAATAAAAAATGTTATAAACATATAGTTTATCATAATTATTTGTACTACATCATATTACGTTGGAGAAAGAATTCCATTATTTTTGAAACTTGAATTTGTAGTCGGTCAGTTTTTAAAAGTAGATTTGGTAAATATATCCCTAAATGAGAAATTATCCTATATATCCTAAAAAAGGAATTATTTTTTTATTAATACTTGAGAATTTACCTAACATAATCAAGCTTTTTATTGCGATAAAAAGTAATGGATTTCTTTTCGGTCAGTAATAAGTATTACTGTAGTATTACTGTAAATAGTATTATAGATATTGTATAGGTATTCGTATCTTTATATATCTTTATAAATGACAAATTAAAATTTTGTTTTTATAAATAGTTTTAAGAAAATAATAAATTTTATTATGTAAATATATTCGTTTTTCCATCGTAACCTTTTTACGGAATCTTAATTCTATTCGAAAGTTAATAAAGAATACTACTAATAAAAATAATTAACGATATTAAGAATAATATTATAAGGACTTTAAATTGATGAAAATAAACTATCGTACTATATGATTCCAAAAGTGTAGTAAAGATTAAATTTAGTTATCATATAAATTACTAAGAATGAATACTTTAGAATTTTCACTACAAATTTTTCATTTAAATATACAATTGTAGACTAGATTTCTTAGAACAATACTAAAATCGAAATGTTTAGAAATTTTTATTGTCACAATAATAATAACTAGTACTAATTAATGATTTAAAAGAATTAAAATGTTTGATTCTTTAGCGATACAAAATATACAATTTGAAATTGTTATTTTTAGCCAATTTGACTCCATCTACCGTACATAATTTTCTATTTCGAGTAATACAGATATATTA
>JAITYT010000609.1:32566-50312 GCA_025433975.1 Liostenogaster flavolineata | reverse complement strand
GTGTGTGTGTGTGTGTGTGTGTGTATAATTATTGGACATGTCGAAAAACATCGCGATACATTGCTTCTATGGATATAGAGGGAGAAAAGAAGAACTCGATAATTGCAACACGTCGATAGTGTGGTTAACGTTAGCCAATCAGACATTCAAGAATTACTGTTTTCTTGTACATGTTGAACTTGTCGCGGTCATTTATTTTGCTGCTTTAGAAAGATGATTCACATATTATTCACTTTAAATACACCTTAGTAATATATAAAACTTACGTAAAGTTAATGTTACAAAAATTTAAAAAAATAATGTTACAAACAAAAATAATTAGGCAATTATAAAAGCAAAAATAAATTATAAATATAGATACTAAATATTAATTATAAAAGTTAAATTTAAATTTAAAAGTTGGATTTTGTTTTTAACTGTATGGGTAGTTAAGATTACAATATCAAAAATACTTTGAAATTTTTACTGATTAAGGACTTTCAATTAACTTAGTACGATATACCCCCTGAAAATGAAAATAGCCGAAATGACGGGCTAAGTATCCCAGGCTCCTGCAATGTCGCTTACAATGCGGACATTTCAATTGTTGCTTCACGTGCAATAATTGATGCTTACGACTAGCCAGTTTATTATATAAAATTTTAGGGCAATAGCAGCATTTGTAAATCTGGGGTTTCAAAAAATCATTCTTGGATTTTTCCTGTTGTGTAGGAGGATCAGCGGTGGTATCTTTGAGTTGTTTGGCTGCCACATCATCGAAAAGTAGCAGGTTAAAATCTTCTATATTTTTAAAAATATTGCTTATCTCCAGTGGACTCTTTTCATTCAAATAAGAAAGAAGCTAAAAATCAACATTTATTTCTATAATAAAGTATATTTATAATAAAGCATTTCTCTGTAATAAAATATATAAAAATTATAAACGCAAAATTAATTCTCTACTCACTTCGAGCTCCATCTCGTACCCTTCGTAATCGAGCTTTGCTAAGTAGGCAACCTAATTTTAATAAAAAAAGATATTTACTAAAGGACTTTGTAAAATTATAACGAGATGACGGAGAAACATGTGGTACTTACAGCTTCTTGAGAGGTGAATTCTTTCTTGTCCGTTAACGTATCCATTATTGTTTAACCATAATTCGATATATTAATATTATCTTCATTCGGTGGCTGATATCATGGTTTTTAGAACACGATACACAGAAATGCACCAGAAACATTCAAAACCGTGTAAACTTGCGAAGTAACGAATGTTTCATATCTTCGCTTCACTTATCCGAATAAACTTTTCTCGGTAGTATTGAAAGGCAAGTGACGTTTGGAACATCATTTTATGTTTATACCTTAACCTTTAGCCAGCCCTAAGCGCGATAGTGGGAGTACTGTTTATACCTGATGAACTTAGGAGCGGTAAACTTCCCAAGATTGGTCAAATGTAAGCAGCACTTTGAAAATAACCAATTACTTTTACTTGGGGGTGTGTCCATTCGAGCATCTATTGTGCTTAAGTTCCACCACTTTTGACATAAAGCATCACCATTTCTTAAAATGTAAAAGAGAGGGGTTTCGGACGATTTCTAACCATATTTCTACGAAAAATCGAACGGCGCGTAACATTCTACTTAATTGTTTCAATTGACGAGTATCTTGTACTGATTCGAAGAGATCGCCTTGATCTAAATTCTTCTTATCATTATCTTATTCGGATCTGAATTTATAGCACCCCAATTTTTAACAAAATTTCCTAAATTTAGAGATTTATTTCGTCGATACGATCACCAATCGTTCGATCAATTCGCGGTCTATCTTCATCGTCTCGCATCTCGTGAAGAGGATGCTGCAGTCCCGATCGGACCCACTTCGCAAGTGGGTGGTATAGAAGTGAACTTTTTCTTACGCGCAAAACATAAAAGATGACATTATGTTCCTTTGCTCTCCCCCCCTTTCTATCTCTTTTCTCTCTCTCTCTTTTTTATTTATTTATTTCTTTCTTTCTTTCTCTTTCTTGCCACTTTTCACCATCTTTGGAAGCATCGATATGTATGAGTCAACGAAGTCAGCGATATCTTACGGTACGCTTTAATGGCGTCTAGAAGCGTCATAGTTGTTTTGAAGCAACGACTCCCGCGATAAGTTTGGTCAAACGTACGGATACTCTATCAACGATGAAATACGCCTTTCTCGAGATTTATTATTATAATCGTCATTATTTCCTGCTCGAGACTCGCCTCGTCGAATAATGGAGTCAAGAGAAAATCCGAAATTTTATTTTATTTCAGATCCGTAAAAATATCGTACAAATTCTTGCAAATATCGTACGAAAGAATGTTATTCTTTCTATTATTAAAATTTATTATTAAAATTGTCAACGTAGGACAACGATATGGAGAGTTGAGCTTATTAACGAGTACTCGTAATACATTATTGTACATTTCTAGCATAAATTAAATCGTATTTGTCGATCGTTACGTAGCCGTTAATGATCGAAGGAAAGTCATGAAAGCGATAACTCGTGAGAATGGTACGTGTTGCGCGCATTAAATCGAAACGAAACGAATCGATTCGAGCAAGAGGGGAGGCACGCATCGCCGATGATACACGTAATCCGTCCGAAGCGTTAAATTTTTGATCAAGAAGTCACGGCGAACGATTTACTCTCGTGGCGTTTGCATATTATCCTCGTATTTTTTATGCCGCTCCCAATCACATCGTCGACAGATTTATAACGAAAAATCAACGAGGCTCTTCGTCTTTCTCCCTTCGTCTCGCGTCTTCGAATTTCTTTCGTACCAACGGAGTGATCGATCGATCGTTCGATCGGCCAAGGAAGGAAGGAAGGAAGGAAGGAAGAGAAATTGATAAAGCGCCGATAATCGAAAAGATCCACCTTCTTCTCCCGCGCCTTTTATCAACATTTCCACGATGGAAGGGGAGGGAGGGAGGCGAATGATTAACGAGTATCCCCTTGAAAATCGGCATTCCACGGTTTCGCTTGGCGCGCACGATGCTGCAGCGGCACGGACCACCGTCTAATTAAGTTCCGTTCACAATCGAGCGTTCGTTTTACGAACGAACGCGACGCGACGGTGTGAAAAACCACTCTGAGATTTTCTCTATATCTGGAAGAATTTTCGCGGAAGAATCGTCGAAAATATCTTTGTCTCTTTTTCTTTTTCTCCTCTCTGCTGTCTTTCCCGAGCTCCTTCCCGACCGATTCAAGTAAGTACACGTACCTTTAGGAAAAGAAATAAAATTATAGTCGAACGATATTTGGCGAATACGAGCTCTCGAATATAGAAGATGTAAGAAACGCACGTAATTCACGCATATTTCATAGTCAGAGTCGTTGAATCGACGATAATCTCGCGATGCTTCGAAGAATCGACGGTGAAAATCAAGAATCGTTGATACCGTTGCAACGATCCAAGAGAGACTCGTCGCTGGATAAACATCGATTTTTTTAACGTTAAGCACGACTTCGCCAAGGAGAAGCGAAGAGAGTCTCGTCGTTCTCCGTACGACGCGTTATTATGGGTAGATTAATTACTATCGATTTGATGGAAAGCGGCTACCCGCATGGTCGACGCGATGCCCGCGGGATGAAACCATAATCGCGGGTTGTCCGTCGCCGGACATTTTAGTGGCATCGCGTGCCAACGGTACGTCGAATCAAGGGAAGAATCGAGATACGAGTTTCTAAGTCGTTAAATTCTACGCAATTTGTGAAAAGCGTTACGTGAATACTTGTAATTAGTTGCGTAAGATGGATATAAAATAGAGAAAAAGAGCTGTTCCTGGATTTGCACGATTTAAATATCTCGAATAACTCCACGCGTCGTACTTGTATGCGATTAATCGCCTCCGATAAATAGAAATAATAAAAATACGCGAGCGTAGATGTGTACGAGTGAAAATTGAATTTTTAATTTAATACGATCGAGACGACTAGTTCAGTGGCGTTGTCTTGCTCGACTCTTCGCACCTTAACGTAAGATCGCGCTTAAAGTATCACAACGAATCTTAGACGGACGATATTGGAAATCTCCAGAGAGAAGAAACTTTTAGCATGGAAGTTATCTCGCGTTTACGCGCTTAATCGCGTGCGGTGTGAAAGTCGCTTAAGATGGCTGCGGTAGAGGTAACTGATCCCTACCGTACGAATATAATTTGCATATCAGATTATCGATCGGAGTAAATCATGGCAGGTCGGTAGCCCGGTATAACTGCCGGAAGGGTAGTCGATATTCTTTGCTAATATTGATTCTGATTGTTCTCGCTTTAATTACGTCATTTGTTTCGCAGGAATTCCGTCTCGAAAGTCTGAGTTCGCATTGCTTGCACGTTGCGGCCCCGATAGTAGTTGCAATATCTCGAAAGATTTACGTAAAGAGACGGTTGTAAGTTTAACGGAAAGAGTATAGCAGGATGGGATGATCAAAAGTGCCTATCTCACGTACACCATTCGATGCTTTATCGAAAGAAATCGTGTTGAATCTTGTCTCGACCCTGGATCTCAACAGGGAGGGTAATCTTTGATTTCTTCCTCTTTTTCTGTGACTGCAAGCATAGAAAAATTCCAGAAAAAAATCTAGAACTTTTCGGAGAATATTATCTATAGTTATGAACTTTTCCAGATTAAAGCGAAATGTGCGTCTTCGTGCAATTACGAAAGTATCCTGATTCAGATTGAACGTAATTTTATTCGAGAGATCGAGAGTCCCAAGAATATCGGTTTCTTCGAAATTCTGATTTTTCGTTGCCAAAGTGAATCGAGACTGTTGGAACATTCGAGATTTCTATGGCTTGCTTACTGACATTTTCTACAAACACATTCAAAAGGATTTGAATATATATTTAAATTTATATTCATAAATCTGTGAAGGCCGACGGTCGATGGCTGAAGAGACCTTCACTGTTAATCCTTTAACGGTTGACTGGGACGCATTAACTTCCAATGCGCCCCGAAACAAACATTTTGCTATAAACCGAATAAGAAATTAGAAAGTAGTAAAGCTTCGTAGAAATAACAAGATAACAAGAGATGAGGGTAAAGCTCTCATTGACCCTGAAAAGTCCCTGTCAAACAAATCATCTCAAAAAATAACTCGATAAACGAAGATGAACTTCACCAAACGGCAGACGATGCACGTGTAAACTTCGAAGAAAGCGAGAGCGTCATAATCGCGAATCTCTTAAAGGCGGAACTCCTCGCTCTGTCGAGTCTAATTTCTTTCATCTTTCTTCATCTTCCGTGAATATTTCGACGATTCGTTAGAACGATGAACGTAAGGCGAATTTCGAACGCATCGTAAGACGTTACGTCAACGAGTGAATTTGTCATCGATCTGATATCGACATCACCATGGACATCAGCATGGTACGCGAGAGTGACTTCTGCTTCTCGTTGTCGGATAAAAGAAGGAGAAAAGAATGGAAATCATAGCATTCCTTTGCTACTTGATATACGCCTTTAGCCTCGAGCCGGAGTCGCATTACGCGGTCGCTGCATCGACGACGACGCAGTCTACGTCGTCTCTATCGTCCTCTTCGTCGTCGTCCTCGACTTCGTGTGGGCGGAATTATTCTCTAATACGTTAGCAACACTGTAAATTAAACATAGGCGATTTCGAGGACGCGTAGGCGCCCTTTTTCGCATTTCGCATTCAATGGTAGTAAAACGGGCAATACGTCGAGACCCATTCGATCAATTATACGGCATTCGCTTAATAGATTGCCTAGCTAGGCTGCTTGTTACAAGATTTGTTACTTTATTAGTATTATTTCCGTTCGACCGAATACTGAATGTATCAGGGGGATCCAAAAGTAATCAAACATTTTTTTTGCTAGCGAAAAACATTTATTTATTAAAGAAATCTTAAATATTATTATCAACAAAATAATTTCCATCATTTTTTAACTCCTTTTGCGAGCGTAAAGGCAGTTGTTCGATTCCCTTTTTAAAAAAGTCCTTCGATTTTTCATTGAAAAACTTTTTTAAGTGCGTTTTCACTTCTCCGACGGCGCGAGATCTGGTAATTAGGGTGGACGAGGTAAAGTTTAATCCAAGCTGTTTTTACTGTGTCATTTTTGCAGTGTGGGGCCTCCCGTTATTATGTCGAGGAATCTTTTTTTTATTATTCGGATATATTGCGGATAGCAAATTTTGATTACTTTCTGGTAAACCTAATACGATGTAATTTCGGATATATCGGGTCGTTCATTAATGCATCGATGCCTAAGAAACACTATGCAATGTAATGTTATGTCGACAATTAACCTTTTCGATTTTTTAATGATCGATCGGTGTGTAACCGTGGCACGATTTCTGACCAACTAGGTCTACTTTTGAAGATAATATTAATCTTCCCTCGGTTCGTAAGAAGGCGTTACAGAAAAAGATTCACTCGACAAACGAAGATAGCGACAGATATTTTATTTTATCAGCTATCCTAATCGATTTTTACGACTAAACGTTAAAGAAAGAAATCTTTACGGGCTCGTCTAGTCCGCGCATCAATTTTGTGACTCAGCGCGTCACCAAATTTCTGGAGACTGGGAGAAAAAGAGAATTTCGTGTCTCGTAATTGCGCATTTAAACAATGTACGGCGTATACGTTGCTCACGCACGCGCGGATAGTCGGGATGATTCAGGCACACAGATATGGACGATCTTGTGGGACAAATTACAGACCGGCCGAGCAGTCGATCTAGACAAGAACCGCTGGTCGTAGAATAAAACCGTACGAGAACATAAATCGCTGCGCATAAGCCGCTGCATAAATCATACTGCTGAAAGGCACTAAGCGACTAGGATCCTGCGAGTCTGTACTAACGCGGCTTTTGCAAGCTTCTTTTCCTTCTTTCTTCTAATTTCTTTCCAGTAATTCTTTAACGAAACGATGTAACAATAACGATGAAAAAAAAGAAAAAATACATCGAAAGGATTTATGAAATAATAGAATCAGTTATAAAACTTTTTAATAGCGAAATAATCTCCTGAACTACACTTCCGTAGTAAACATGAATTCATGGAGCTGCTGGGTAGATAAAACCTTATCCGTAAACTTGTCTTTCGACAATCTCATTAAATTTGTGCTGGAAAGCGAAGAACGGTTCAAAACGTTGGCAAATAAGGCTTCCATTGACCCTCAGCTTGCTATACTAGGTAACAGAGACAAAGGGACATAATATCGAAAAACCCAACCATATCTTTCGGTCGATCTTCAAGTACTTAACAGACAGAGATACTTTCAAATATTTTCAGAAACAGAGTTTCACCCAATGATCGCTAATACTCAAATTTTGTCATACAAATTAAAATTATAGGTATTCCTCGAGTTACACGATTAATATCTCTTCTGATTCAAATGTATACTTTTTTAAAGTTTTCAAGAGCAAGAAGCAAAAGGATTCTACAGATAGCTTAATTATATTAACAAATGTATGCTTATAATTGTATTCTTTTTACGAAAATTGGTAAAAAACCATGTAATTCAAATGCCGTGTATCTCGAGGGATACCTGTATTACGATTCGGACAGAAAAATAGCCACAAATTCTCGTTCTTATCGTAGAGATCTTGTTCGTTATTTCCGAGTATATGTCGACAACGATATATTTAGTAATACATCGTATAGAAACCGCGTACGTTATTCCATACGATAGGGTCGTTAGATTAATTATACGCTTGGATTAGATTATTCCACGCTATAAAGAATTAAGATGAAATAAAATTTAAAAGCGATGCCGTAGAAGTCTCGTACATAGTTCTCGAAGAAGCTACGAGTTCGGCGAAGAGTCGACGTATATAAAATATTTCGTATAAGCCCAGCGTCGCGCGTATCCTTCTCATTAAAGTTCCACGCGATCGAGGCGAGGCGTTACACGCGATTCGTGCTCATCGGCTGCCCGCCAAGCGGACACCCTCGGAGCATTGGTGCAGCGGGCATTCGCGTCGACCGGATATAAAACGAGAGAACGTCGAATCCGTCGTACGAACGAGCGTACACGGAACTTTAACGTTGTTGCCGAGCTAAAGGATCATTATGCCGGTAATTGCTGCTTGCGTCGATCTCGTTTCGCGTCGCACGGGGTCTCGTGCGTGTCCAGCGCGTAATCGTAGGAGCTGCGCGTTCGATCTGCGCAGCGTATGACCACGTAACGTTGACATTAAAACGTCCGAAAAGGAAAGAGAGGAAAGCCGAAGGAAAAATTCGAGTTCGTAGGAGCGCATGCGCGCGTCTATGTTAGCTCCTTTGAGAAATGGATGATCCGAGTACGATACCGTTAACAGCGCGTTTCGATCGCCACTGACATCGTCCTATGTTCCAATGGAAACTTCTCTCACATGGACGCCTGGAAACGCCCCCAAGCCGATGTATATTATGTTGTTCGGAAAGTGATTTCGTTTTTTCCCAAGAGTTTTTCATAAAAAGCAGTAGGACAAAAATTTTACAAACATACAAAACAACAGTCCTCTGTCTCGAGAGTGTCGAGAAAGTTCTCGATACCCGGACCCGATTCGTAAGAATGACCAACGCGTTTCATTTAAAAAGAAACGAAATAACTTAGCGAACAACCTAATAGAAATATGCAATTAGGAAATTTATGTTTTAACGGGTGAATCTTATTTAACGGCCGCGCACGAAGACGTAATCTAGATAATACGTTTCCTTAGGTTCCGTGATTCATCTATTACCCTCTTGTATCTTCAATCCTCCATTGTTTATCGATGGTTAAAGTAGTGGGATATGTCGCGAGTTCGTGGGATATGCTTCGACGAAAAACTTATCTATTATTGGCTACTTTGTAAAGATTACGGCCACTATTTTCCGGGCAGATAACGGTTACTTGATTGTCTTAAAACCGTGACATATAGATTCTAAAGATGACGAGGAAACGCGAATGCTGGAGTTTTTCAATTTTTATAGATTTTTTGTTAATTCGACATTGGCAATGTTTCTGGGAGTGGAGAGAAAAGGACGAATTCTCGAGGAGTTGGTAAAAAAAGCGATCGAGCGAATTAGTATTTCCTTCGAGATAACACGCGTGCAACGATCGTTAAATCGTGGGTAGCGTTTGATACGCGTGCGGAACGTAAATTGTTGCGTCTTTCTCTTCTGCTTAGTCGATTTTGTGTACGCTTATTGATGAACTTCGTCCTACACGGAACGTGATTTACTCACGAGTTGATCGCGTGTTAACACATGCACGAGCATAGAACTTTAAAAACATCGACGGAAGATGACGCAGTTTGCGGAGATGCGATTAACGAACGTTCGGACCCATGTTTTTAGTAGACGCATGACGTATCGGTGCACTTTATACTTTACTTTTCTATACAGAAAATCTGAGCTGTGTATTTCGTCGTTTACGACGTTGAAGGAGTATTTTGATTTCTTCAAAATTTGATTGTACATTCGAACTGTTTAAAAGCAAAATATATTTTAAGTTTTTCGCTGTTTGTCATTTTTCACGAGAGATCGACAAAACTTTGTTAACCATTCGATATCGATAAAATAATGTTCGTTACTTTACATGATTTTTTATCTTTGCCATCGGACGTTTCTATTTAAAGCTACCGTAAACTTATTTTACAAAAGGCTTGACTTTGCTAAATACGATTCGTACGAACTTCCTGGACGTACGTATCTCACGTTGTCGAGTTACAACGAACGCAGCGCAACGAGAGTAGAGCGACGATGCAGCAGCGAAATCTCGATGATGCTAGGCGATATATTATATTAGATGTTTCGGGACTGACAAAGTATCCATGTAACTGCACATACGAACGAAGTTATCATTCAACCGAAACATGCCTGTCGCCGTCGCGTTTCTCTCTGTCAATTTTTTTAAAAAAGTGTTTAATCACTTATATATATATATAGTATATATATCTTCGAAATTCATAAAACAGAATAATTCCAAAAAAGTACGAAATCTCGACGTTTTATTTTAATACTAGAATTAAAGGTTGTCAAAATAGCGTTTATAATTAATTTCCTATCGCTTGTAAATTTTTCGCTTTCTTCTCGAAGTGTCCTCGAGGAAACCGGAGGTAACAGTTGTCTCTCGTTGCGCGTACATCGACATTTATTCACGCGTAGTCGCAACGTCGTTACAGGAGCTCCGTGGGAATTTTTTCCGCGATGTACGCAAGGGGGAGGATTTTTAACGCGATGCGATTAGAAACACAGCCGCGAGTAGTTACGTTTCCAGTATGCGTGTACACGCGATCGAGCGGATTTCCACGTAGCCACGCGAATAGACGCACACGATAGGTAGGTAAGTAGAGGTGAGCACGA
Organism: Liostenogaster flavolineata; assembly: GCA_025433975.1. Taxonomy (NCBI): domain Eukaryota; kingdom Metazoa; phylum Arthropoda; class Insecta; order Hymenoptera; family Vespidae; genus Liostenogaster; species Liostenogaster flavolineata. The sequence continues at coordinate 40,009 of JAITYT010000609.1, read as the reverse complement.
CCAAGAGGTCGAATTATCGGGATGCAGATTATAAAATAGTATTATTAGCCACCGGTAAGCCGATATCTCCTAGCTCTCCCAAGGCGGTTATCATTCCGTTTGGTTCCGTGTGCTCGGCGCGATAGATACGAAGGGGGTTGCGCTGGTGTGGTGGGGTGGATTTCAGTCGACGAACAGGGTACATACCACTGGACTTTAAATCGCTCCGTTCGATTATGAATGCGACGCGTGGCTCGGCTTAGGGAAGCCGTAACGAGCAGTTTTGCACCGTGGTTAAAGCCGCGTCTACTATAAAAATAATCGGCGAATCCACGCGACGCTACTGCAGACTACGGGGGAATATTACGCAAATTTGCGCGTTACTTTCTCGTTAACGTCGTCTCGCTTCGAGGCACCGCGATATCCCTCGAATGATTCTCTTCTTATCTTCCTTTCCGTTAATCCGTTTGATAAGAGAGTAACGATGATTCGAAAATTATAAATAAAATCGATTTTAGATCTTAACGTTAGAAGTTTATCAACAAATTCGAGCGCAGAGCGAGCCAAGATTCGAATCCGGATCTTCGAATTATGACTGCGGATGCATACATTGCATTACGTTTGAAAGTATTTTATTCTTAATGCGATATAAAAGTAACGGACGGTCCTTACATCACTCACGCACCGGCTTCTGCTCTTTTTGAGCTTAAACTAACCTATAACGTTAAGTTAGACGCAATAGACACCTAATGCGATCGTACCGTGTATATTTTATCAGATTATCGGTATTATTGTATTCAATTACCAGTTTTTGTTTATTTATCTTGTTAAGTGCGGGAAACTATTTAGAAAAAACCTGCTTTCGACGTTTGCGCCACGCAAACTCCTACTTATTCTAATTACCACATAGGAATGATTAGAAGTTACTTAACCTATCGTTATGTCTACTTATAGTACTATCCGTTATCCTTCTTTTGGTTTTATTTTGTACTATTATCTATACATTTATCGTCTGGTGTCCTCGCAGTACCTTTACGTTGGTGAGTCGTTAACGGAGTTTTTGTACGTTTCTGTAAATTTGCCTCCGTGTTTGAGTTCGTGGCTTCTTAACTGCAGGTACTCTAACTGTTTTACCTTCTTATCTACTTCTATTAACTTCTATTCTACTATTTGGAGTCCTTTGATATTTGTTTTCGCGGTTGCATTAGAACCGGTGTTTCTACGCAAAAACGGTTAACACGTCGAGCGCAGAGTCTCTTTGTTTCCATATTGAAAAAAGAACTGTTCGTCGATTACAAAGAAAAAGAAGGAGCCGTGCGCAAAATCCGAAGATAATGTTCCAGGTGTTACGATAAAAATGCAAAGCTTTCGATCAAAAAATTCGTCGCGTTTTGCAATACATGTAAATCCAAGCCATGTTTTGGCTTAGAGTGTTTTAGTAAATTTCATTGAAATTATAATATTTATTTTTTGACTTCGATACTGTCCATCGCGTTCGCATTCGGATAGAGACGGATTGAGAGAGAGAATTTTTGTGAATTTCACCTTGCACGAGTATCGATGAAACTTTTTTTTTTGAAGAATAAAAATTAACTATACAATATATATAATTGTTTATTATATATATATATAATAAAATGTATAATAAAAAATATGATACAAATAATAAAATAATAAATAAATTTAAAAAAAACGAAAATCGGCACAAACTTTCCGGACAACCCAATAGTATAAAACCGATATCCAGACGCCATTAGATAATTTATGGCAGCATCCACTATACTTGCATTTACATTTACGAACTGACCAAATGTTCTGTCTCTCGCTCACCGTTCTCTTTTTTCTTCCCGACTTTTATTGCGTTCGGTTCCTGCGCATACGCGCGCAAACATCGCGACAGGGACCGTCTTTAGCGGGATCCACGACCAGTTTATGGAAATTAACGCGATGTATGGAAATTGATTGCCTACAAGTTCGCGATACGCGGGGGACCACCCGCAGGTGTAAGAATAGACCGCGGTCGTGCTTGCAGCCACGAGGGGCGAGACCCTTTGGTTAGGTGCCTCCGGTGTGTGCGTGCGGCTAAGTAATTCCCGTGTACTCGCGTAATTGCGCGGATCTATGCTTCTTGCCAATCGTCGATGATTTCGAGTACCGGTAGGCTCGTAAAGTTTTCCACGATCTCCTACAACTTTTATCGGATACTCGATCGATCGATCGATATCGCCGAAAGATAAATCCTCGCTTTAATAAAAGCTTGGAGAAAAAACTTCGTGGAAAAAGATACTTTTCATTTTATATTCCGATTCCGTTCGATCGCTCTGTTCGTTGAATATAATCTTCAAGTCATTGACGTTCTGACGTCGCTGTGGAGTCATGCGCTGACATGACGACGTTTCAATTGTTTCTAGCCTTTCGGTTAGAGGAGAAGCTCTTTTGTTTTAGACGTAATCTATTAGGTTGCTCGGAGAGTCATTTCTTTTTTTACCGAAATGTTTTCACGAAAGCAACAAAAAAACATAGAAAAACAATGTTTTTTCATTAAAAAAAAAAACGAGATGACTTTCCGAACAGCCTAATAACACAAAGGTATTATAAAATGTATTATAAAATTGATCTCAACGCTATTTAAATCGTTAACTCGATCTTCTCCTAGATCGCGAAAAACGGAGGAAGCGCGGCGCGATCTCGGAGACCTCGGAGATCGTTCGCTATTGGCGCGCCTGCACGCGCATGGATGCGTCGCGATCGGAATTCGGTGAGAATCGAGCGTGCGCGCACGGCGCGCATCCTAAGGGCAGATGCGCGTGCACGGAACTCGATATACGCCGACACCACGACGACGACGACGACGACGACGACGAGCGTCGGCGAATCGTGCCGATACGAGCCGGATAACGCGCTAATGGAGTTTTAATCCACGGTTAACTAATTGCTAATGGGGAGGCCATTGCAGAGATTTTCCAAAGGAAGAAATTATTCCGGGATGCCGAGTATCGATACCCCCTTCGCCCTTCCTTCTTCAAGGATCGGTGGAAGAGAGGCGTCGCTAGCCAGGACGACCGATAGCGCGCACGTATTTAAATACCTCCACCGCGTATGTTGGACGTAATCGAGAGGCTAATGGGATGGCAGAGACGATCCGCTGATCTTATCACGACGTGATCTCTCTCGCTCTTCCTCCGCTTCTATTTTCATCCTTTTTCCTCCCTTCTTCTCTGCTTCCCTGGAATCGCATATTTTCCAGAGAAAATCCAACGATTCGCTCGACTAACGGATTTGCAACTGGTAACGCTCTTGTCGTACTTCGAGCTTTCGATGAGGGTTGACGTTTCTAAGAGACCCCTTTAGCGTTACAATAGCACAAACTCGTTCCTTCGTTCTAAGTTGCAAAAGGTTCGTGTTGAGATACGACGTTTTTCTTATCTTTTTCCTTTCATAATGCGAATTATGAAAAGTATCAAATACTTATTTTAAACTGTGGCTACGTTCTTTCGTAGCTTTCTGATTTTATCTGAATAGTGCCAACAAAGTGACTACAATAAAGCATTTATTTGCGAAATTACTTTTTCATTATGGAAATATGTTTTCGCAAAAATGCATTGCTGCCATAAATTTTGACGTTCTCGGTGTACATCGTAACCGAATTCCTACCGTACGGTAGGGCGGATGCGTCTCAAAGTTGGCCGTAGTCAAGGGGTTAATGCATACAAACCATTATCAAATAGAAGACCAGAACCATGTGCCGAGATGCCACAAGTCGGGCGAATTTAGAGCCGCGCTAGCTGTCCAAATTGGATGGAATGGACGTATGGACGATTTCCTGCTACAATATTCAAAGGCTATTCATAAAGCGCTCCACCCCGAGATTGAAGCAAATGGAGCATATTCTGATTAAATGAACAGCTTTTGAAAAAAAAATGAAGTTTTATATATCACTTAAAAATTCGACATATATTAAATAAGAAGATGGAATGGGAGATCAGGATTGGCTACCGAAAACGTTAAAGTGTAAGAAAGATTTTAACTCTGCTAATTCATGCAGACGTTTCGTTATTTTTATCAATACGAAGACGCGATTAATCAATCACTCGATCACTTTTTTTAAGTGCCCATTGCTATTCGTTTCTCCGCAGTTGTTCGCTCTCGACAAGGATTACGGCGTACTTTTTAAAAGGCGCGAATCTTCGCGAAAGACGAGATGAATCGCGACACCGTTCGAATTTAACGTAACGCGCAGAATTAATTGGAAGGGTCGTTCGTCCCGGCGTGGGTGATGCCGTATAACGTGGCGTAACGTGGACGTCGCGGGCGAGCGCACGGATAATCGCGGTTTCGACGAAACGAATTTCCACTCGAGGAAGAAGGCAATTAAATGCATTACGCGAATACAGAGAAGCTTCGGTACTATCCAGCGTCGAGTGATTTATCTCTATTCCTTCTGCCGCGATACGATATTAATTACGTTCTCTCCGCCGTTGAAATATTTCAACCACTCCCCCGGGTCCCGAGGGGTTAACCGCAGGACGAGCCACGAGATACAGGGTGTCCTTAACACTTGCCAGACCGGACGCGCGGATTCCCATGCGCCAACGACGAACCAATTTCGTACGATCGCGCGTCTCGTTCCTACGACGATGGATAACAGAATTTCCATTCTAGCGAAGGACGCTTTCACGATTTTGACTGTCCTTTTCGTTATTTTATTAGGTTGTTTCAAAAGTAATTTCGTTTTTTCAATGAAAAAAAAACGTCTAATACCACGAATGCCTCCACTAAAACGTTGAAATAGTCGACGTACGCGAACAATTGGACGCGTAATATTTTCTTGATATATCGAGTACCGATTTTAATTAATTTCAAGCGAATTGGCGCGTTGCTTTTCGCCTTATAACATTTCGCATCGGTCTAGAAATATTTTTTTAGGCGGAATCGTTCGCGGAGTTAACGAACGGCGAGATCGTAACTCTCGTCTCTTTGCGTATTCGTCCGTTCTTCGATTCGTCTATCCGCGCGTCTCCTTCCTCGTGTACGCTCCCACGAATATATACGCGCGTACGTGTAAACGGACGAGTACGTATCTCCATGCGATAAATTTGGCGTCGTCGACGATTCACGTGTTCACGAGAATGGAGAGGTGCATTTTCTCGAATCGTTCGAAATTGCGGACAGATAGGACTGCCTGGACGAGACCTAGGAGACAAAGGACACAGCGGTACCGTACCTACGACCCACGATCGAGATAAAAGAGAGATATATGGACCCACCGAGCGTCGCTGCTCGTGATCTTAGAGAGCCTCCGGCGCAATCGCAATTGCTCGTGTCTATCGTCGGCCACAATCGAGAATAAACGTCGAGCGAGATCACGCACTCGTTACCCTTCGGGAAATTCCCATCCATCGAGGTAAACGAGGATTAAGGCGATCGTACCCTCGACTCTCCACGGGTCGCTATCGTTGAGCTGATTCGTGTCGCGGCTGCGAAAAGTTTGCCACATTTTTTTCCAGCCAGAAGCCGAGTCGCGTCGATTTTACGACGATCAAGGTCGTTCCGCGAATCGAAACTATTGGCTTGGCAATTAAGTGATCGCTGCGCATTCTTTTGTTTAGGTGTTAAAGCACCTAATCTATCGCGCCTTCTTATTGTCTGGACTTCCACCTTTAATTTAGTCCAAAAAATTCTATCGATCGGATATTTAGTTTCGTTTTTATCCCAATTTAAAAATGGAAGAACAAGACGCGCGCATTTCAGGCATATTTTATCGTATTATTTCCGAAAAGGCAAGAACGCCTCGAAAGAAAGGCAGTGTCAAAGTTCGTATTTTTTTTCCAACTTATTCTATAACGAAATATCGTTACCCTTTGCAATCGCGATACGACATAATTTTAATCGAGATCGAAGATATCGATTGCGATTCCATAATTATTTCTTCATTGGATCTTATCGCGATAAGACGCGACATCGTTTGTTAATTCGATAATAATATTATTTAATCGATGTATCGCCGACTCATCGTTAATCTCATTGTAAGCGTGGTCGGCGACGTGCTATCGATAATATTCGATGGACCGATGTTTCGCGAGGAATTCTGTATCGTAGTTCTTCCTAAGGCCGCGCTCGTTAATATCACGGTTACGTCGGACGTTTTAAACGAATGTTCATATCGACTTACGTAAAAGGTGAGATGGAGAGATAGAAGCTCACATTTAAGTACTCCACCTTCCACCCTTCCTTATCTTTCCTCTCTCTCTCTCTCTTTCTCTCCTTTGGCTTGAGCCCTCCCCCCTCGTCTATTCTTTTTTTCACGTGCATACATACGCACTCGCCTGAAAGTCATGAATGAAATCTAGCGATCGTCCAACACGGAGAGATACATTAGCGTTACCGGCCAGAGCTCAGATCTTACCAGGAATCCTGAACATGTTGCAGCCAGGTGTTGAGATACTGCCGCACTAGCGGGTGTCCGAAAAGTAGTACGCGCCTACACGCCGTCCACTTTGCTTGGAAGCTCGCGATAGGTATCGGACGAAAATCGAAATGAAATTTCGGAAATGTCGCGTTTAGCCGTTTCGACTACGTGCGCGTTTTCAAAATTCGCCATCTTAAAAATCATCGACTCGTATCGGCCGTGTAAATCGCTAAATATCCACGTCGAACTTCATCGAAATACGATTGCGAATCCGAAGGCGACCTACTTCTTTCTCTGTCTCTCTCCTCGATCGTTATCGATTCGATCCGAGAAGGATCTTTTGCCCCGAATTCCTTGAAGCGTTCGACGTTATGCAGAACGACGAAGAATTGCCTGCTTTGGAAGGAAAATTGCGGTGAAATTAAGGAGCGGCGATCGTTTACCAAGAACTCGTGGATCGTTCGATCTTCCATTCGCGTCGGTCCTAAGAAAAATGTTCGAAGGATGTCCGATCGGACGTATCCGACGTCCGTTCTTGGACGATCGAAGAAGTCACCCGTTACAGGCACGACCCACGCGCACTGGACGCGACGTGCAGACTCGTACGGTCAGGTGGGTATATAAGGAGTTAAGGACCAAGCCGGCGAGGGTATAAGGAGCAGGAGGAGGAAGGCGAGTCAGACTGGGTATCTGATGGGCCGATTGCATCATTAGCGGAGCGTACGTGCTCGCTAGAGAATCCGACAAAGATAGAGGAAGAGAGAGAGAGAGAGAGAGAGAGAGAGAGAAAGCCGCGCTGATGCCAAGCCGACATCGCGGAGGGAGCAAACAGAGTGTGCGAGAGAAAGAGAGAAGAAGAAGAAGAAGAAGAAGACGCAGAGGAAGGGAAACCGGGCAGGACGAGAAACGATCGAGAAGCACCAATTAAATCTGATAGCTATGACTTTCCGACATTCGGTGCAAATGACACCGGTATACACCATCGATCGTCATCGTCTCTCCTCTACCTCGCCTCCCTCTATCATCATCTTTTTTTCCTCTGTGCCGCCCCCACG
>JAITYT010000609.1:16478-28840 GCA_025433975.1 Liostenogaster flavolineata | reverse complement strand
AAAAAAAAAACATAAATAAACGGCGAGAGGACTCCGTATAATTTGCGCGAAGATTATATCCGTCGAAGATAGGATCAGGCTGAGGAGAACGAAACGTTTTGTTCGAAAATAAGAAACAAGATTATTCGCCGTGACAAAGAATCTCTTTGACAAATTGCTTGGTCGTCGAATCGAGACTGGCATTGATTTACGCGGGTGTTCGAACGGTCCGTCGCGAAAAGCGACGAACGACGGTCGTTTTACGCTTCGCTAATATCGCGGTGGTCGTACGACGTCGCTCCGCGCCCACGAAACAAAATAAACCGAATGGAGATGAAAATACGCGTGCATGCATTTACGTATCTACGCGGAAAGATTTACACCTGGAATAAGAATGAGAGTTACGAGGTCGGCTCCTCAAATTTTTCAGACACACCCTCGTACCCGTTGAATATGAAACCGGTATTGAAAATTTCTAATTCTCTCTCTCTCTCTCTCTCTCTCTCTCTCTCTCTCTCTCTCTCTCACACATACACACACTCACTCACTCTATCCGAAGTGTAAATACTGCGAACGCGGATACCGATTCGTACCCCGTCGAATCGCACGTTCATTCCTCGGCTAGTTTATCGAAAGCACCGTGCTGCGTTTTCCTCGTCGTCGTCGCTCGATTATCGCCGATATCTGCATACACGCGTGCTTTTCTCTCGGTGTCCTTTCGAACAAATTTCCGTTCTCGATGGCGATTCCTCAATTTTCTCGCGCAGCACCCCGTCGCAAATCCGTCGTTGTCGTCGTCTTTATTTTCACCGTGGCGGCGGCGGTACGCCGCATCTACATCTACTTATGCAGATTCTCGGTGGCGATAGCCGTCGCACGTGGGCGGACCTATAACTCGCTCTCGGGAGATCGACCCTATCCGGATAGAAACCCAAGGCTCTGGCTGTCGTGCCACGGCATCGCCACGTATTTCCAATCGAAAGGACGAGATCGATGCCGAACATCCGAGCGACGTACGCTGATGAGTTCCTCGTGCCTAGCTTTGCAATCGTCGACACGTTTCCTTTCAAAAGTAGACCCTTCTTTCCTCCTTAACCAGTTAAGTGCGTTTGACGCGTATACTCGTCGTGAAAAATATATTAGGACCTTGAATAAGTTCTCGCGTTCAAGTTTGAGTAATGTCAAGATGACATTGCACGTAATTCTGACGGTAAGGCATGTATTGGGTCGTCCGGAAAGTTCGTGTCGATTTTGAAGAAAATTTGTATCATTTTTTTTGAAGATTTACTTTTTTCTAAGAAAAAAAATTAATTATATACAAAATATAATATAAATAACGAAATAACAAATAAATTTAAAAGAAACCGAAAAATAGCACGAACTTTCTGGACCACTCAATACATTAAACTACTGTCGGTAAACTTGAACTTCAGTTTATGTGAAATTCAGCGAACTGTATATTTCATCGTATTTATGATAAAATAAAATTGTAGCCATTTCAATGGCGTATCGTTCGAAAAGACGACATCAGTGAGAGCCACTATAGTGGCGTGTCGCTTATGAAATAAATCTCTTTACTTCGTAAATGGAATATTGAAAGAATGGGGAAAAACTTCTTACAAATAGTCCAAATCCACGCGACAAAGAAAAAAATCCAATGGATTCGTTTAACGTAGAAGCTCGCGACCGCGCTCTTTTTTTCAGATACGAGTGAAAGTTGACGCGTCATTTGGGAAACGAACTCGCGATCTATCGTTCGTATCAGTCGATTAATAGTGTTTTAAATCGCGTCGCTTTATCGCGGCGATGCCTTTTCCTCGGCCGGTTATTTATAACGTTGCCCGTAATCGTGCGTTAAGTGCGACGTGGTCGCACCAACCACGAAATTTAGAACTAGAATTTAGAACATGGGCGATAACGCGTTCGTCGTATCGCGATATTCGCACGCACAAATATTTCAACGAATGAATATTCATGCGTCCGCACCGACAAATAAATGCCTATGAACCACGGTGGTGTTCGTCGAGTCGCACTCGACTGACCCATCAGGCGTTGTGCATAGAAAAAATTGCTGTGTAGTTGAAAATGTAAATAATGGAAATTTAACATATATCGATAGGAAAAAGTAAGATTTATTTTATATCGTCTCAACCTTATAAACGTAACTTATAAACTAAAAATATTTAAAAAAATAATTTTTCATTTATTTCGATGCAATTTTCTGAATTACAATACGTCGTTACTTTTTTAGTTTTCTTCGCGACATACTGCCTACCTTTTCTTTTATACAAATATTTGTAACATTCTTTACATCTTTGTCTTGTTTTTCTTGCAGACCCTTTGTACGAATGAAGAAAATGCGAACCCTTTTCTGACGGTACTTACTCTCCAATTGCCATTTCTTCATTGTGTCGATTATTGATCGAGAGGTGATCGATAATTTGTTCTCTTAATTTTAAATTATTAATACGTTTATTACCCCTTGCACACGAGTTACGCAACTTCCAAAGTATTTTGTTACTGGTCGAACAGTCGCACGAACAGTGTGCGAACACACGATAGTACCTCGTCGCCAGATGAAGAAAAACATGAATATCTGCGCCAGCGTGAACGTGTTAAATAAATCGTCACAATTTCACCCGATCCGAATAAAATCAACCCTCGAGCTTTTTTAACCTCGATGTATCTCGATGTATATTTATTCGCGGTGCGGACGATTTCGTTACGGCAGAAGGAAGGTAGAAGTACCGATGGAGCTCGAATGGGAAATCGACGACGTATGGAAGATGGAGGGATCGCGCGATTGGAAAAAAGGGGAGAAAAACGAAGCGGCGGGTTATACCGTCTCGTATCATAATTCAAAAGTGATGTAGCAGCACGGATCGAGAAATTCCATGTAGCGGAGACGTTCCAAGAGGTAAGTCGGTTTCGTTTGCGTTTCTAAAACACGCGTGGGCTTTGAGAATCCTCTCGTTTCGATCTCTGCCGATACGTAGGCAAAAAAGAAAGTACGAGGAGAAAAGAGAGATATCGGTTGGGCGTCGATACGGTGCTACGTTATCTCGTCTCGTAAAAACGTACGCACCGCGTTCAGCCAAGCCGGTATCGATCTGAACTCGTTGTTCGCGACGTACAAAAAGACGCCCAGACATTACTACACGTCCGTGCATTGCCTTTTTATTTTTATCCGAATACCAGAATTCATGATAATCGACGTAGAGTAGATTTGTGGTCGAATCGAATATTTCACTAGTCGGTTATCAGCTCGATCGAACTAAAACGCTCTCGTAAAATTCGATAAAATTCGATCCGTTTGTTTTTTCGAATTCGCTTGCTTCATGATGTCATACGAAAGTATTCGTATCGAATACTTGAAGCAGCGAATTTTCTCACGAATCAAGGATACGTAAAAATGGCGACGCGACTGTTACTCAAAGTTACACAGAGTGACGCGTTATCGCGTATTAGATGGAGTCTTGCAATAATATTCGCCGTGCACACCGATTATCCATTTTTCCGCTATTATTCACGGATAAGGCGCGCGCATTATCCGCGCTGCGCATGCTTATTAAGCGCGTTACCATTGTCGGGTCGCGTAGCGTGGTACAGGTGAAGCGACTGCGTTAAGCGCTCTCGTAAATACGAGCCACCGGATGGTCGGAAGCCAATGACGCCTCCTCGTCGTTATTTTACGAGGCGAAGTCAAGCTCCGCGAAACTTCGAGTGCCTTCAGTTTCGACGTCGCGAGGGTCTGGCAACAGTGATGAACGAAGAGAACGACGTTGTGTATTTGTAGTTCATCGACCGATGGTATCAGGTTGGTGCGTATGAAACGTCGGATTTTAAAGTAAATATATAAAACTGCGTATTTAATAAAAACATGCTCCATTCGCTTCGATACACTTTTTCCAACGAGGTCTTAAAGAGATTCTCATCTTTAGAATCAATGAGCTCTGATTTGGGATTTTCCATTTTTCACCTTGCCAATTTCAAAAAGGCATCGCAATATTGTCGTATGGTCAACTTTCATTCTGGTAGCAAGTTCCCTTGTAGATACAGTTGGATTCGCCAATGCTTTCGGAGCATCATTTTTCATAGAGACGTTTTGGGTCTTCCACGCGGTTCATTTTGTAGGGAAAAATCACCAGACCGATACTTTTCAAACTAACCCTGCACTTTTCGATCGTTAACGGTATTCTGCCCAAACGTCTGGTTTATATCGCGCGCAGCTTTTGCAGCATTATTTCCAAGTTTATACTCGTATAAGAAAATTACAAGAATATCGGTTGAATTCGTATCTCTGCGAAATTCAAAACACAACAAAATGGAACACTTTCGAGAAAATCTTCTTTGTTAAAATGCGACTCTGGCAATAGACGGTACGACTATAAACGAGGTTATGCCAAAAACAAAAGCACAACGAAAACGGGAAGATAAACGTTCATCTATTATTTCTTAAATTTAACGCGCCAATTCGCTCTAAATTAAGCCTGGCCTTGATTCGAGCAATAACCTTGAACCAAGGGAGAATTTAAACCTATTTTTGACGAATTCCGCGTGAAAAAGATTCGAGTAAGCGTATAAAACTTTATATCAGTATTTTTAAAAGTACTTTATAGTGTAAGTATTGACGCAGTCGATCGAGACCAAGGTCGAAGCTTCAATGGAGCCTCGTACACCTCGTACCTCTACGAGTGGCCGTGCTCGCATATTCTCCACACGACGGCCGTTAAAGCTCTACGTTGGCGCGCAAATCGCCGGAGCAAACGTCGTAACCGCGAGAAAAAATCGCGTCGATCGTTGAAGCTCTCAAAACGCTCGAAGATTCGAGGTGAGCGACGTTGTCAAGCGGTATCCAGCAGCGTAGCATTTCTTTAGTTTCTTTAGTTTAGGATGGTAATGTATTCCGGGTTCGAGGGGCGAATGGAGACAAGGCGAGGCACGCGCTGTCACGCGTCCCTACACCTTCCTTCTTATTTACCCACGTGGCGTGCAATTGCTGACCGAAACGGATCGGAACCATCGATCGTTCGTCTCTCGCCAAGACGAGAGCGAGAAAGAGAGAACGAAATACATTTTTTAAAAGGAACGGACGTGCATTTAACTTTCGACGATTTCTACCTTTATTTTCCTTTATCGATCGACCATTCAACTTTTTATTTCGATCTTTCTACGTATTTCCAGGGAAATAATGACGGTAGGGAAGAATGTTCAAGGTTAAGCGTGCGATATCGATGAAAAAGAAAATGTTTACAATATTGGCCGGCGAAATCGAACACTTCGAAAATGCGCTTGCCCGCGAGATTTTGAACGTCGTACTGCCAATCATTCGGAACGATCTTTATTTGTTTCAGCGTCCGAATATACGCGTGAATAATACGCCGATATTAGAGTTAAAAATAAGAAAGAGATTCGCAAAGAAGAAGTCGATAGCAATCTGACGTCTCTCCTTAAATCGACGAAGGAAAAACGTAGGATTTCGCGAAAAATCCTGCAAGCGCGATTCGACGGAATCCTCGAAGAGCACATTCGCACCTGCAATCTTATCGTCCTTACGATTTTCTAACTCGTTTAGCATCGTGGTTGTTCGACAGGTTCTGGAACTATAATGGTTCGCTCGCAGAAGCTGTAGCCGTACGGTTTAATCGCGCTTCAAATATCCGCTACACGTAAATACTCGTCCAAGCTAATGGCAAGCGAGACAAACGAGCGTTGTAACTCGCGACAATGCGATTCGCGGATGCTTCGCTGCCTTCGAAATAATTTCGCGCGTCTCGCGGAATCGTAAAGGCTCGACTTACGCGCCGATTCATTCTCGAGTTTATTCTCGATGGAGGGACGCGCTAATGAAACTAACGATCGAGGGAACAACGTCGTTCGCGTAAAAGCTAAAGGACGCGCGTACGTTCGGTATAAAGCGCAACGAAACGCGCAAGGTTTTTCCCTTTTTAAGCCATTTCCTAAGGGTAACTTCCATTTCGATGAAAATTGATACAAACTGTTAAAAAATATCGCTTATTAATTTCTAATCACGATTAAATTTCGGTGAAATACCGTAACGGTATGCGATTGCACTAATCAAAGGTCTAAAAAACGAACAAAAATTTGTGGTATTTCGTTCGCGACTCGTTCTTGGATGAGATCACCTTATCGCGCGTAAACGAATCCTGCGATTATGGGAAATCTTGGAATTAGAACTACCGGAAAGTCTTCTTATTTTAAAGCCACTTTCCGAGGGTAACTTCGATCTTGACGAGTTACAGAATTTATACAGATATTACAGATACGGTTACAGAATGTACAGACAATCGCCGAGTAAAAGGCTGAGAAAGATCAAAAAAATATTCCGATACCTCTAATAGGTGTATTTCGTTCGCGACTCGTTTCTTCGTAAGATCGCACGTAAATCGCGGAAAAAAGCGAATAAATCGCGATGTCAATGGAGTCGAAGCGATATTTCGCGCGGATGTCTGTCCCGGCATCTTGAAAAAGAGATACTCGCTTCCGTTCGTTTCCTCCTATTACAAGTAAATAGCAGGCGCAACTATATTCGACGATTTAGCGTTCGCACGTAGCGAGGAGTTTATATTCCGACAAAACGAGCTCTCGTGTAAATCCATCTCGTCGCGGCGGGACGTCTACCTGCTCGTATATTAACGCTTCGGAGTGTCGTGCAACGTGATTACGCCTAAGTGGAATGCCGGCGTGGCGCGTAATAATCGTGATAAATAATCGGTGAAAGAAGGCGCGGTAACCCCGTATTCGTTTTTCCTTCGACACGTGCGCTCGCGTTAACGATTTAAAGGGCGTTTCGCGCGAATCGTTTCATCGCATTAAGGAAACGCAAGTGGTAATCGTGAGAAAGGCGTTCGCGCGGCTTCCGTTTGCCAGCAACAATAGCGATAGAATTCACATTAAGCGAAAACTAACTCGATCCTCTATACCATCTTCAACGGTAGACTTGTTGCTCTATCCATTCGCGAAGGATTTCCTCCTCGGTGTTTACGTCGAATCGCGAAGAGTGTCTTCGGTTACCCGAAGGTCTACGAGAAGAGACCACTTCTTTATACGTCCTGTTTTAACAATAAACCTACCAACGACCGGTCGAACGACTGTTCTTAAACCTTACAATGTAAATGAAAAAAGACTTTCTTTTTTTGAAAGAAAAACTTTTCAAGAACGGGTCTTTAGATCGATCGTGGAAAACTCGCGATATCGAAAAATCCCCCTCATAACAATATGCGTTAGAACGCGGTCGCATCGAAATTATCGAGGCTCATTTTGCCAAGAATTCGCGCGATCTAATCACCCTGTCTTGCGACACTCGTACTGTTACCATAAAAAAGAACTCCCAAAATCGAAAAATTCTCGTCCTTTTCATCGCAATAAGCGCACAATGCGATCCGCGTTGGAACGCAGTGGACTCGAAATAACGGAGACTCGCCGTGGCAGGAGTTGGCGCGGTGCAATTATCGTCGCAAATAAACTTCTTTCGAGCGTTTCCTTCTTAGCTTCGATGGTGGATTGTAATTTCTCGCGAAAGAGAAGAGGAGACGGCGCGGCGAGATTACGTTCGTTTCTACGGCATTACGTTATTGCGCCGGTGTTATAATTAACTGTCCGCGAATCCCGAAGAAGAGATACGTCGGAGGAAGGACCGACGATGGGAAAGAGCAGGAGGAGGAAGTCGGAAAGAAGGTGCTGCGAGGAAGAGGCAGAGGAGGAGGAGGAGGAGGTCTCGAGACGCGACCGAGCGGCTTCTCCGCGCCTTTGCCCGTAGGTATGCCGAAGTCTCGTTACACGTTGCTTCCCTTAACCCTGAAATAACCTTTGCCGTGCTGATAAGCCGACGAACACGGCAGGCACGATGATGCATGTAGAGAAGGAGAGAGATACGCGGCTCCGTGGTTGCTCGGGCGCATCGCGAGTCGCATTAATGTCGACGAAAAACGAAAGTGCGATTCTTCCTGTTACCACGTCGATCGTAACTCAAGGCGAGATCCATCGACTGCGCCGAAGACGAAGACGAAGACGAGAAAACGGAGGAACAAACTTTCGTCATTTCTCACGTAAAGTCTCGCTTTTATCGGGTATCTATCGCGTCGAACGAATCATCCGTACGAAACGTTCCAATCAAACTCGGCTAAGTATCACGTATGTAGGATCGTAGATTTTGCAAAGAGATTCATTAACCCTTTGACTGCTAGAAGCGTATATATACGCTTCTGTCTACTGGCGTTTATCGCCAGTTCCGACGTTGTATGGATCGGAACGCGTTCGATCTTTATTCCTTCTTTTTTTATTTATACTTTAATTACACCTTAACGAAAGGGTGACAAAGTATAGTTGCGATACGACACACGAGGTTAGACGCGAGGTGTCGGTAAAAGAAACGTAAAAACTAGTGAAGTGCAAACTCTCCTTCTTTCTAGGAATTTTAGCTTTGTAAATGCTAAGTCTTAGGGAGACAGGAGCAGCAGTAACGTGCAAGTATTTCCTACGCCGAGGTCGAAGATACTTGCGTTCTACGTGCAAGCTTCGTAAAAGATCATAATAGGAAGGTGGGTAGGGAATTAGAGTCTCTCGCGAGGCCTACATTATCCAAGGATGCGTGTAAGGGCTTTTCCTCTTCTCTTTAAAAAAAAGGTGTGTCGCCAGGCAATCAGAGCCCCGAACCGAGTCGACCGAACGCTAATCGAACGCTTCAACATCTATCAATATATACGAAAGGCGTAAATATACGCCCTCTGTATTGAAACCTATCGACGTTGCCTGCGTATCTTGTATGCATTCGACTGGAATGCTTTATAGAAGGAAACGCATTATTGTAATAAAATAATCTTTGGATGTCACAAGTTTTTCAACGGAACGTGAGCATGAGCGTCGCAAAGTGAGACAAACTTTCATGAAAAGCGTTATCGCGAAGTCTAGTATCCTACGAAGGATCTCTTATCTAATCACATCATTCTCTTGACTCATCACCTAATTCGAACAACGCTATTCCATTCTTTGAAGCAGCTCGCATCGCAATAATTATTCGACGTTAATTTACATCGTCGGCATGTACTTCTTTTCCAAGTAATAAGTATAAAAGTAATTTATAACGATTAATATAATTATATCATTAAATAATCGAATATAGTTAAGAATAATTTCAATTAATACGATAAAAATATCCCAGTGACGAAACGATCCGTTCGACTTGATCGCGGATCTCGGAATTCATCGACCTCCTCGAAGAAATTCCGTCGAAGCGACGAACGTGGCCCGAAGTGGGCAATCGGACGTGTAGGTTGGTAGGTGGACGGATAGGTACCCGGTCGGTACTCGGTGGAGTTAATCCGTCGGCGTGCGCGACGTGAAATCCGCTTTAAAACGAAATCGATGAAGATTTTTATCGGTGCTGCGAGAGAGCAGCGGCTGGTAGGTTGGCTCGGCTGGCCGAGTGGCTATCTCGTAGCCGCATCGTATGACGCATGACTTTCAGTTAAGGGCACGTATCGGGTTAAACGAAGCGTATCATTCAAAGGTGAGGAAGAGAAAGGTGGGCGCACACGCACACAAGCGCGAAAGAAGTTAATTAACATCTCAGACGTGTCTCGTGCCTCGGGTGTGGAACGGGCTAAAGTAAACTAGAATCCCGCGGATGCGGTGAGCCATATCTTACCGCGTCTATCCGCCTATTTCAGCGTGCAACGGCCGAGATTGAATCGCGCGATTACCGCTCTTCGGCAATGCAACGTTTCATCGTCGGCCATTCGCGCTGCTTTCCTCCTTCGCGAGATCCTCAACCTGCGTGAGAGGTCTCGAAGGTGTATCGATCGTCCACTCCCCTTTTCATTCTTTATCCGGATGCGTCGCGAACGATACGAGGGGTCTTCGACCACTCGAGAATCGGTCGCCCGTCTTTTGGCGTTGACGAGCGAAAATCTTCCGTTCTTTTTGTCTTTAATGCCTTGACTGTTTTAGAAAAAAAAAAGGAAATCACGCACGTAACACATGTATATGGCAACACTGTCGACAAACCCCAGACAAATTTCATGACATTTTGACAGTTGGTTTACACGTAACAATGGATAAACAAGAACTCCGTGTGTCGATTAAACATTGTTTTTTGATGGGGAAAAATACTGTCGAAGCCAAACAGTGGCTCGATGAGCGTTATGGAGAGTTTAGGCGCCGTGTTTGCTCACACTGCACCAAAAGAAACAACGTGTCGACGATTCAGAGCGCTATTTAGAGCCGATCAAGCTGAATAAAAAGAATTTCTTGCGTCGGTATGTGACAATGGATGAAACATGGATCCAGTACTACAGCTTGAATTAAAAAGATCATCGGTCGAGTGGGTAGCAGCCGGGGAAATTCTACATTACCTCGTTCTACGAAAAAAGACATTGAAAAATTAGGGAGCGTTGGAACAAATGTATCACTCTTGATCCTTCAATATGTCGATGGATAAAGTGGAATTTAAAAAAAAAATTGTTTTTCTTAGTTAGAACGAAGGCTTATCGAGCGATGTGTTATACATCTAAATGATCGATAGTTCGTGACGAACGTGAGCCGTGCTTCTCCAAAAGACTGAATTTTATAAGAGAAAGAAGTCGACATTTCTTCGAGCTCGCTGGTGTAATTTTACCGTTGTTGTTTTCTTTTAATCGAAATGCGCCATAGAGAATGCGTTGAAATCTCATCGTTTTTGATGTCCAGGAACGAAATTTCTCGAGGTGCAACATGCTATTTGCTTGTACTTGTAGCTCCTCGAACTTACGTAAACATTCTTTTTATTTACGTGCAGGAAGAAAGGACGGCGCTGCTATAAAGTACGAAGTCGCCTGCAATGTGTGTCGTCGTTACTTTTCCTGTGATCGTAGGTAAACTCTAAGTCGCTAAAAAATGGAAACACGAGATATCACGACCGCGAGTATTTGAATTGCCATTGAGCGGTGAACTTTGCAACGTGCGCGCGTGGGAGAGTGATTTTAGCGCGTAGGTAGGTAAGCAGAGGTCAAATCAAGATAAGCAGCGATGGAAGTCATGATCGTAGGATCCCCGGTCTCAAACGTTTGCTATCTTGGTACAACCTTGATTATTCCTCCACTCTTTTTCTCTTTCCTTTTTCTCCCTTTGACAGCATCGACGTACGATTAATTGACGGAATCCTATCGAGCCTGGGATCATCGTGGACGACGCAACGAAGCGCTGCTACGCGCGATCCAACGATTTTCAAGGAGAATCATGGACGTTGCTCGTCGATATTGCAACTTCGCAGAATGTGAAATATCTTTTACAAATGTGAAATACCAAGGAAAGGAAACGATCGACAAAAGCTTAAATTGCATTATGAAACGGAGTACTCTGTATGCCTTATGAAAAAGAGAGGAAGTAAGGAAAGTTGAAAAGGCAGATGTCATTAACATCGAAGCGCACGAGGGTAAGTTCTTGAAAACCGAACAAAAGGTAGAGAAATGCTACTTCTTGTAGACTCGCATCGAATTGCCGAACACGGAACTAATTCAGGCGAAAGCTTTCACAAGATTTATTAACCTCTTAACCGGGCATGACGACATTTTTCGTCATGCCCGAAAGACTACCAATTCTTTGAATATTGAAAATACTTGATTAAATGTAAAATTTGTTCAATCAAAACAATTCAATCAAGTTCAATGAAAAAAAGTGAAAGAATCAATATGTTAGAACAATATTCTTTTATCACTCGACATGTAATGGCATTATTTATCACTTATCACCGCGGAAAAAAAAGTTCATATTATGGCTAAGGTTTTAAGTTATTCAGAATCCGTAGCTATTTGCATACAGTTCCGTAATCGAAACGATTGCATCGTGTATCGATTCCAAAAATTAACTGGTTGATTGGAGTAAATATTACTTTGAGTTTATTGCTTCAAATAAACTGTTTGAATGGACTGCTTGGTTCTACTGGATTAGAATTAACCCCAGGTAAAATATTGCACGGCAGTTAGGTTTTCCTAGGCACTTAGGGAAAATGAAAGAAGACAACCTTCTGGAGTTTCTGGTATTTTCCTGAGTCCCTTGGAAAATTTCAAAGGTAAGACACAATGGACCCGAGAAACCGTTACCGAGTTCGAAGCTTATTTTTAGGGGATTTCTAGAATAGAGGAGCACAGCGTTTTGTTGATTTTGGTCCTTAGGTTGAATAACGTCACGAATTGCTGGCAATTTAGTTTATTGTATCTATATTTGAGCGTAACGACAACCTTCTGGTTTTTCTGGGATTTTCCTGGATTCATAAATCTTCGCCCACGAAGAACCTTTAATTTGAATCACAGAGGTCTTCGCCTTCGGTTATTTCGAGTTTAAATCGTAAACATAAAAACTGAATTTTTATTCAACGGATTAACTGT
>JAITYT010000609.1:0-16381 GCA_025433975.1 Liostenogaster flavolineata | reverse complement strand
GAGAGAGAGAGAGAGAGAGACATCGATCGAAGGGGAACACATGAAGCCAAAGAAGAAAACGGAGAAGGGAATGGTAGAACGAGGTACGTAGGCATCGTTGAAAAAAATTACGGCTAAATTTACCATAAGGCAAACACATCGACTGAAGAAGAAGGTGGAATCAGAAGAAGAAAGGCGTTATCTTTATCGATCTCGTTGAGAAATAACTGACGCATCATGTTTGTAACGGGGAAAATCGATCGATCTTTCGACTAACGGTACAAGAGACGCAAATATCCATCGATTACCACGTTAGCATCGTGTCGAGCCGTGATTGCTTATTGAAGAAAAACGACGGAAACTTCGGCTTCTTAAGCACATTTACGCGGGCACCGGGATAATGCCGAATGATTGCAATTTATGATATTCCTTGAATCGATCGATCTGTCGGCAGGATCTCGAACGATGCTTGCAAACCTTTGCCGTTACTTCGACCGCCAGGTGCCATCGAGACTCAAGGTTATCGAGAATTACGAGGGAATTTCCACAAATTCCGTCTTGCTTTCGTCTCTTCATGCCGTATGCTTTCGGACGTTGGCGATAGCACGTGAGTTATCAATTTCTTGCAATACTTATATTTTGAACGAAAATATCAAAAGACTGTGTTTTGATCCATCATCATTCGTATTTCCGACTGCTAGTTTTACTTAAACTGCAACCTGCAACCTGTAACCTGCCGATCACTCCTCGCCTTTCTCGTCTCTTCAGGACGGTATGAAAAGACAAAGGCGTGCACCACCGGTGGATCACACCGGATCAGAAGTTTTATGAGCGTGATGGAGCAAGATGGACAATATTTGTACACTCATTTTCATCAAAAAAAAAGAAGGAAATTACTTTCCTTTCGAAAATAATTTGTAGTCGTAGATAGTTTGATCTACCTACGGACGATCGTTTCATAAAATCCTTGCGAAACGCGTCGATACTCGTTGCAAACGTATATTTTCATAGCAGTAGCTGTCCTCGTTGCGTTTCGTTCCTTAATTCGCGTAAATTATTTTTTTGCTACTGTCGTAACAGACTATAAAGCGGCGGACACGGTAATAAAAGCGCGAAAGGCCGTTCGCTTCGAAAGCATCGGCAGTTTCGACTGGAACGAGGAAACGGCGATACCAGGAGCAAGGAGAGATCGCAAGGACGAGCTAGGGAGCGAACGAAAGATCATTATCTACGAAATATCGTAGCGCACGGAGTCGTGGTCGTAAATTAAAATCGTTGTCGAGCGTAGCGTATGTCAAACGTGTTTAAGAAGGGGTTGACGAAGGAGCCACGAAGGAAAAGGAGGGTCGAATGGAAGGACCGAGAGAGGCCAAGAAGGGGACGGTCCTCGAGTAAATCTCAGGTATACATCCCGAACTCACGATTCCCGTCTACGTGGATAAGTGGGCTCGGTATACTTCGAGCGATAGCCGAAGAGATAAACATAGGTAAGGAAGGATGCTTACGTAGAAACGAGAAGAAGCACGGTGCATTACCCTTGGCGTTCATGTCGCTGGTCACGGTGCAAAACGCCGTGGTCTTCCTTCCTTCCTTCCTTTCCTTTCTACCCACCTTCGATATTCTATCCGCCGTGAGCTTGGCTTTGTAACTCCTCGAAACTATGTATGTAACGAGCCCGGGGCCGAGAACCGCCATGCGCATCCAAGCAATTTTCCAGCGGCTTATTTAGAATTGCAAATACCTACGGCTCACGGCTTACCTCGTATATTTTATTTATCGAAAATTTAAGCAAAGCCGCTTAAGTCTCGCCACCGATCGGAAATTCACGTGGAAAATGATGGCGCGTAGAGCGAAAGTCTCTCCCGTATCTTCTTTCTTTCATTTGCTCCTAGTTGGACGCGACGACACGAATCCTTCCTCACGTCATCGTCTACCGGAAGAAGTCCAGCGATGCGCGTCCGTCGCGTTCGATATCGTTGGACGATAGGACGCGCCATCGATTCTGATCGATAGGGAACGAGAGAGGCGGAATATCGCGTTCGATCGGTTATTTTCTCGATCGATTGAAATATCTCGTTTGGATCTCGTATGAACGTGTTAAAGCGATGTCTATCAGGGGGATTTCTATCAGGGGTATCGCCAAGTCTTTCCTTTTCTTCAGCCCTTTAATTAGCGCCATTAATTAACGCCTTTAATAACGCCAGGAAGAATCGCAAAACCATACGACACGAACGGGAACGTTCCTT
This sequence comes from Liostenogaster flavolineata, assembly GCA_025433975.1. Taxonomy (NCBI): domain Eukaryota; kingdom Metazoa; phylum Arthropoda; class Insecta; order Hymenoptera; family Vespidae; genus Liostenogaster; species Liostenogaster flavolineata. Next base: position 14,156 of record JAITYT010000609.1, on the reverse strand, counting down.
CGCTTGCAAGAGATTCGCATTTGCGAGGACGCCTCTCGCCTTTACAATTCCACGCTCGTCGGAATCGCGAGATCACCAAATCGTGAATCACTTCGACAATGCGCCGTTTCTTCGTGTCTCTTTTTTCTCAGCCGGCCGGCATCGGGGCGGTCGTCGAGAGATAAAAGCGGTTGTACTCACCTTTGCAACCTTCCGCCGACAATCCGTAATGTTCCACGTCGCATTGATCACACCGGAAGCCGACGACACCTTCCGCGCACCTGCAGCCACCGGTTACGGGATCGCAGAGCTCGTCGAGCGCACCCACGTCGCAGTCGCATTCCCGGCAACCTGCAGTCACGTTTCCGTAGCCCTCCATGCAGAAGGAGCAGTCACGACCGGCGAACAAAGGTCTGCAGGGACACTGACCGGTCGTCTGGTCGCAATGCGCGGAATTGCTACCAAGAGGGTCGCACTCGCATGCTAACGATAGAAAACGATATCGATTATGTTAATGTCCTTTCTAGCTCCAAGGAAGCGCGGCTCGTCAACCAGCACGCGTTTCTCCGCTTCTTCGTCGAGTATCGAGATCTCTCCTCTCATTTTTTCGACGGCGACTCGATGTACTCGAAGAACCATGTCGTATTGGACTTGGAGTTGCGTGCAATGTATTAGGTTGGCGCGTATGAAATAACGGATTTTCTTTGAATGCTTTTGTTTTTGACGTAACTTCGTTCATGGTCGTACTGTGTCGTATCGCCAGAGTTACGTTCCAACAAAGAAGATTTTTTCAAAAGTATTCCATTTTTTTATGCTTTGAATTTCGTAAGGATACGAATTCGATCGATGTTCGTGTAATTTCTTTTTTATACGAGTATAAACTTGGTAATAATGCTGCATCCGATGATTTTTCTCTACAAAATGAACCGCGTGGAAGATTCAAAACGATTGCGAAGATGAAAAGCGTTGGTAAAAACGAAGAAGCGTATCGAAGCAAATGGAGCATATTTTGATTAAATAAACAGCTTTTGAAGGAAAATATGCAGTTTTATATATTTACTTAAAAATCCGACATTTCATGCGCACCGACCCAATAATCAAACGTAATTTCTGACGCACCACGCTAAGAATTACTTCAACTAGCTACGTTTATATAAATATACAAGTTTATCTATTAACCGTCTGTGGAATGAAATTCTGTCGTCTCAAGGCTTTTATAAAGTGCGTTTGGTGACACGGTCTCTTCAAAAAAATTTATTTTACATCGCTTCATATGGATAGCCAAATGCATCGTTTGCGACGTGTTATGCTTCATTGCTTACAAAAAATGGAAAGAGGGAATAATGAGGCTTACCGAGAGACGAGAGAAGGTAACGGAGCAAGAAAGTTCATATATATATAGGTATATAACGTATAACAAAATCAATCTTAAACAACAAATATCGTGTACTTATTTCAAATCGGAAAAAGGAAGAAACTTACGAGACAACGAACACTCGAGGACGTCGTTCATCGTTTCGTTAAGTAAATGTAAAATTGACGCGATGAGAGACACGAAATGGCAAATGTTGTTTCAGCGAATCACGTTTAAATAGATCAAGGTGGCATGTACTTTTGGAGTACGGTGACGATAGTAAAACGAAGCGATGCTAAACTGTGCGCGCTTCTACGCGCTGCGATGATCAACGATAATTTCGCCACGTTCGAGAATCGCTAGAATCCTTGCAACATCCTTCAAACGATAAGGCTGAAGCGAATCGAGGCACTTTTAAAGGTTTACAGCTACCGCGTGATTAACGTGTAGTGTGCCGTGAGTACGCTAAGGCCTTTGGACGTTTCTTTACGACGTTGTATTAAGGTACGCTGCACCGTCAGCACTTTGCCACTCGCAAGCGCGCACGGTTTACGAGCGCCTTTTATGCAAAAGATAAAATCCCACGAGTAAAGTCAAGCATCGGATTCGGAAGTTGCGTGTCTAACACTTTCCAAACGAGTTCTCCTAAAAAATATCGGTACACCGGGCGTCGAGTATGATCCAAACATAAATGGTCACGCTGTGTCGATTATTATCTCGATCGTGATAAAAACATTCTTAACGTTTGAACGTACGTCGAATGAATTTTTTCTTTTGATCGTACGTCACGGTAAATATTTAAGCAGTTTAAGCGTGATAATAACTGCGGTCATTTTAAATATAAGAACGTTAATTCAACTTTTAGCTTGTCTCGATGCACACTCGCATCGCTAATAATCTCTGTAACATTCGAAAACTCAAAGAAATGCTGATATTAACGAAAGTAACCTTTTTCGGAAAAAGAACGATATACTTTTGAGTGTACGGGCGATTTCAAAAATTCGCATTTTTCCTTGCAACTCATCGACGGAGTGTTGATAAGGAAAGATACCGTCAATGGAAGATATCGCGTTATTGGATTTATTTATTCGATGAACGACTTGCAATTCGAAAAATAAATAAAATATGGAAGGAATACTCACGCAAACAGTTATGTTCCAACGGATTTCCGTAATGAGCCTCCTTGCATCGTTCGCATTTCCAACCTTCGGTGTTACCACGACATTCGAGGCAACGTCCTGTTTCCTGATGGCAGGGTCCACCGGAACAAGAACATCGTTCGCACGTACCGCCGGGAGTGAGAGGATTCCCGAAGAATCCCAAGTCGCAACTGTCCGATAATACATTCAATCGATCTTAGAATTATATACGTATTGCGTTAGATCGTATCGCAACGCATTGGAGAAACGATCGTAGGTGAAGAATTGATTATAGAATTGATAATAGAAACGACCGAATTTACCGATCGACAAACACTTTCACCAAATAGCGCGTTCGAATCGATACCTACGTTATAATGCCGGTATTATAATCGATTCGTATAAACATTTCAAAATTTCAAAGACCGAAACGTTGAAGTTAGACGCGTGGTAATAAAATTACGACTTGGCGATGCTACAAAAATCATTTTCATGGAGAAAATGGCAAATATTAAGTGTTCGGTAATTTATATTCTTTCGAATTCACACGTAATGTATAATACTTTGGAGAAATGGCTGCCTTACGTAAGATTTCTCGTGCTTACCTTTCGCAATGGTCGCCGGTATATCCTTCGGGACATTGCGTGCACACGTATCCACTTTCATCATCGATAGGATCGTCCAGCTGACAGTTAGGACTGAAATTATTGGATTCGATGGCAAGTGGACAAGCACATTTTCTACAATCCTCCGGTGTGCCTTTCGTGGCAATGCCGTAATAACCAGGTGCACAGCGATCACATTTTGGACCGATTGTATGGTGTTCGCAGACCTAAATAAAAACGATGAAGTGTCCATTGAATTTGTGCTTCTTTCTTAAGATAGCGATATCGAAAAGTGGCATTGTGTTATTCAAATTCGAATATAGATTTCGATTCAGATCGGTCCAGACTTTTGTAAAAATTTGAATCACTAGTTAACTAATATTAGGAATTATCGTGATTAAATTTGTAAATATACGCGCAATATTTATTGTAGCAGAAAGCTATCCTGGATAATTTGATACTTTTACTCGAAGAAGAATGAAAGGCTAAGAAAAGCAATGCATCTATGAATGGAGACTCACCTTACATTCTCCCATCACGAGATCACACGAACCAGCGTGGCCATTACAATCGCATTTGACGCAAATGTGACGATCCTCGTGATCCGAACCGTTACTCGTCACTTTTACGTACCCCCAAGCGCAATTCTCACATGAAAATCCCGTGTACCCCAGCGGGCATTCGCATATCTCGACTAAACTTTCGATGCCATCGTCCGAAAGTTCATCGCCAACCGGGAGTATCGCAGATTGAAGGCTAAAATTAATAATTTGTCACTGATATCATAATTACTATTAAGACATTATTGTTTTAAAATCTAGATTAAGAAATTAAATTTTGTTTGTTAAATTATCTTATAACGCCCTTTTATATATTTATATCGGTAAAACGTAACTAACAAATGCAAATCTAAATAATTTTTAAAATTTTGATTTTTATATATTATAGATTACACGTCAACGAAGAATATATTTTCGCACGAATAAATATATAAACGTGATACTGGAAACTTTCGTTTTACACAAAGTTTTGTACTGTATTTCCATTTTAGAAATTTATTCCTTAAATTCTTCTTCTGTGAAAGACATATATATACAATTGAAAATTATATGCATGCACATATAAAATACTATCGCGTATTTGCATACCTCTAAGCGCTCATATCGAAACAAGTTGAATCGAAGAAAATACACAAAACTTAGAACAAACTAAAATAAAGCGTGGTTTTTAATAATAGTGTCTCTGAAATATAGCGTGAAAACTTTATTTACAAATTATCATTTCAATCGACAGCTATTTTGTACTGTGAGCACCATCTAGTAGAGAGAATTCATAATAAACGAAGAATTTATGGCGGCTTACAGATATGTGGTGCCCTCTTCCTAACAACGCAGGACATATCTATGAACGGGTCAAGAGAGGCACTACATGTCTGTGGTTCGCTCCAAATTAATGTCTAGTGCAAGAAATAGTGACTAAGCTACTACTTATATAAGCAACAAACAAAAGGATTTTAATTACATCATTGCTATATTATATTCCAGTGATAACGCGTTCACTAAATATTTATCCATTATCGATATATATTATCGATAATAGATTCGAATAATTCGTAGTACTGAGCATTCCACAAGATGGCGCTACGATACCAAAAATTCACTGTCGTTGCGAAATGAAGTACTAGCTCTTACCGACAGATGGCAATACCGAAACAATCGACAAGTCCATAGTTCGGCATAGATTGTTCAGAACTTACAATTTTAACAAACTATGAATGTATTTATAAATTTACATCGTAAAATACAAAAGAACGTTCTCAAAATGCTAAACACGTTCTTCTTCGATACGATACATCACGAAATATGTGTTACGAACGTACCTTCCTTCTATCTGCTCGGAATGATACTGCGCCCTTATCATGAAATATTTCAGGTCCGCAAGGATACTCATCATTTGCGATCTAGTGACGGAATCTCCGCGAAATTCTGTTCTTTTTAGTCTCGTCGGAATGTCTCGTATTTCGCTCTTTACGTGGTACCAACCGTGTTCGCTCAGGGGTACAGAAATCTCTGCTTCTTGTCCGTTATATTGTTCCTCGCCGTAAGCTATTCGCATACCGTTGTTACCCTGCACAGGAAATAATACCAAAGTAGAAATTTGAGACCAGCGTTACTCTCGTACGGTAAAACAGGTATACATGCAACAGGATTCACTAGGTCTTGAGTATTAACGAGAAAGATAACTATCATTCTTTTACATAATATAATTTCAGTTTCAAGAAGGCGTAAGGTATCGAACAATACATAAAAACACATGGTAAAATAGTGCCACAATACTTCGCACACGCGAAAAAGAGAAAGAACAATTTTGGTTGCATCGCATTTGTTGTACGTTCTAAGATAATGGTACTTCAAACGGGATATATAAAACGATAAGAAAAGAATTAATTCACTCAGATCGGTTATATTAAATTTATAGAGTTGTTTAAGTTACATTAGTTTATTCGAACCTAGTTCAATGTCATACGTTTATTTTAATTTTGAATAATTTTAAACATTAATAAAAAAGTGATCCCTTTATCTGCCATCGTTAAGTTTAATTTTCAATAATAATAATGACGAATGGTTTTGCGCATAAATCAGGCTTGTCAAAAAAACTGGACAATTGGCGGTCACCGCTTTAATTGTAATGGGACAACGAGATGATTGGATAATTGGATTGGTCATTCTACTTTATACGCAAACAGAGACGAGCAAATGTTTTTAGACTACTCTCGTTGGAACGATTGAAATTCTCCTCGATAATTCATGTGCATGAAAAGAATCGTTAACGATAGATATTTATTTATTAAAAGTTATTTAATTCTAATATTAATTTTAAGTTTAAATTTCACCCACGCCACGCGAAACTAACACTGAAAATCTGCGCCTGCGTCAACGCGTTAAAACCATTTGAACGAATATTTACCACTAGGATGACGTTGGGTCCCGTGGTCGGTTTACCGCTGGTGTCCCCGCGCATGACAACCCAGGTCACGGCGTAGGTGAGATTGCTGCCGTAAGACGATAGCCGATTCCCCGTATAGATCTGCGGCGCCAACCAGAACGAACTTTCGTATCCGAGTTCGTAGGCTGCGATGCTCAACCAGCCGTTGTCCACGTCCAAAATCGGGACTACGGCACGAGAAGCATTCATATCGGTCACCAACCAGTTCTCCAACGAAGAGATCTATAAAAGCAGGAAAGAAGCCATTGACACACGGCTGATGCACGTTACATCGTCATCAGATTCGTCGTTCGATTCATCCAACGATCATCTAAAATTCGTCTTAGACTTTATCGCTGCTCCAATTTTCATAAAAAGAAAAAAAGAAAAACCGATCTAAGAAAAGAGTATTTCGATCGACAAAGATAATCCTTCCTTAAAGAAATCGATATCTCTTGTTCGCGGCATTTGTGGAACTCGCCTGGAGTATGGCCTCTATCCTTTAGCTCGGACGCCATTACGGCGCGCAAGAGCGATTTTCGCGCGACAGCGTAATTGGAGGAGAACGAGCTCGCCGTTTGAGCGGGAGTCGATGAGCACCGATAATCATCCGTTTACATGCCGCTTATATCGCGATCGTAGAGCGTTCAGCTATCTCACCGGAGGAATTAACGCTTTCGACGACGAGGAATACCCCCGGGGTTCACCGAGCACTGCTACCAACGTCCCAATCATCTTTATCCCGCGAGGTGCCACCTCCTTTGCAACCGGCTGTAATTCGATGACTATTACCACCACTACCACGCTTGCTCTTGCTCCGCAACGACGACGCGTACGAACGAGCATCTACCATTGCCAGTTTGTCTCCCGCGAGAAGGACGATAAATATCTTCTCGACGACGTAGGTAAGCAGCCTACCTGGGCAATTACGATTACCCGCATGATAATTACCGAGCTATTCGCCGTGACGTTTCATCCTGATCTGATCGGTCGTTAAGCATCGGATAGATACGGATAAATAGGGGGGTTATCGAATGGTAGGGGTAAATAGGGATAAACGAACGGATCGATGGACACGCAAAGGGACATTCGTAACAGATTCCTTTTCTTCGTTTTGGAGGAGTCGCGGGTTTTTTTTTAAGAAAAGAAAGGAAATTATTTCTCGTCAGCTGATCGAGCGATCAGACGTCTGAAGCTTCGCGGTCGTTTAAGACGGTAAGTGGATAACGCTATTGAATAGTCACCCCATTCATGAAACAACGAACGATAACAAGATGATGGATCTTAGTCGAGGCGTTTCGATCTTAATGGTTAAACGAAGATAGGTCTAAATGGGTTAGGGAAAAAATAAATCGCGAAATTTGAATTTCTAAGGCGATAAATGCACTTTTTAAACGTTACCATGCTGTAAGAGAGTTTCCCAGCGATGCAATTGTCAGTCGCGTCGAAACAGTAACAGGGAATACAACCGTCCAGGTTGTCCTTGGTCAGGGCGAAATGGCCATTTTTGCATCGATCGCAGAACTCCCCGTCGACGTTGGCTTTGCAGAGACAATCCCCTTCGCAGTCGTGCGACGGCAAGATTCCACGGGAATCGCATGGGCAAGGCATGCAGTCGGGATACTGGCGATAACCCGCGGCGCACTGGTCGCATTTGTACCCAGAATAGCCTGGCTTGCACTCGCAGGCACCTGCTACCTGAAACACGATCGGTTTTTAACCTTGCTCCGCTTGGTGCTCCTAACAAAAAAGAAAAGGGCTGGCGACCGTTCGACTAGACGACTACGTCGTTCAAAAAGTTCCGTGGGGTCGAATGGTAAAAATGTGAAAGACGTTTAATTTTTTTCTACCAATCACGGTGGTATTTTTAGAATTCCTACTGGTATGGAATACTATATCCTTCAAACGGGAGGAAGTCAAGACTCCATGCACAGAGGCAATGTTACACGATAATAATAGGTGTGTCGGAACGAAACTTCGACTTTCTAATAGATGGCATTACTCGTGAACCATATACTCCACGTTATCAACAGTTGCTGTGTTTTGAACCTTTGGCAGCCATCTTTAAAATTTAGCATGTGCAGCATGCATTGCTCGTGTGCTTTAGTTTAAAGAAATCTAGATCGAATTCTTACTGGGAATGAAAAATGGATTTATTTCGATAATCATAAACGGGAAAAAATCACGAGTAGACCCAGATCAATCTTCAATAACAAAACTCGATATTCGCGGAAAGGAGGCTTTGTCGTGTGTCCTGTGGGATCAGAAAGACGCGGTCCATTACGAATTGTTGAAACCAAGTGGAACGATCGCCACTATCGACAGAAATTAATCAATTCGAACCATTCGTATTTACGAGCATTCCGAATATTTCGTCCGATTTATTTAACGGGATAAAAGAGTTCATAGAAGCTGTTACCTTTCCCATGTGCGTGTAGGAATCGTCCGGCGTGCAGTAGCCAGTGCTGCCACGGTCGCTGCAGTCGCAGGGTAAGCAGGGTTCAGGCGCATCGATGAGCATTCCGTTTGGTCTGTAGTAACCGATCTGACATTTCTCGCAGTTGATACCGGTCGTATGTTCCTAAATCGACAAATTCAAAGGTTCATTTTATAGGTCGCGTCGTTCTGCATTATCGATGGGATCGTACGTCATCCGGATTTATTTAAATAAACATCGATTAGCACGGCGATGAGAATTTTTCGAGAGAATTTACGCGACGAGTGATACGTGAAGGCGGATTTAAACGTTTAACGCGTGTAATTCCGATACAATAGACAGCGAGATTGCGATTCTGATCGATCTCGAGCTAGATTTGGGATAAGATCGTTCACGGATCGTTAAGCATCGGGGAGTGTTACGCGTTACGATGCATTATTATGGTACCTGCGCGCGGCTGTTGACGCGTATCTCGTAGCGATTTAAAATTTGCCTCGTCGCGTATGACTCAAATCGAATTGGGATTGAAGAAAGACATGCGCGTTACATCACGATTCCTTATACCGCGACGTAATTACGTTTTATCGCTCTCTTCGAGCCGTGAATCGGCCGGTCGTACGGTCACGCGCGTCGCTACAAGATCCAATGGTTCGCAACGACTGTTATCGAGTTCCGTAATCACGATTCGACTGGCCTTTCGAAGCTAATTTTGTATTTTTTTATTTTAAACGTTTGGATGTCGATCGTCGTTTTCGTAATAAACGAATAATTCTCGATCGATACGTATCCTTCGCAAGAAAAATATGGAAAGAGATAATAAGACGAAGAGTATATTTCGTCCGTTCGATCTATTTCGAATGTATCGTCGCACGGTTGCGAACTTTGAATACGCGCGGTACGTATCGAGTTGCCAGGAAATAAAGTCGACCTACCTTCGCGGCGGATGTCTATGTAAATGAATTAGACATGCCAAGGCAACATGCTTCGAATGCAAATTACTATGGCAACAGCAAGAGCGATTTCGACGATAGAAGACAATAAGAAATTAAGGATAATCGCGATAAACTTTCTCCTCTTCGTACTCAAGCCGGCTGTCTTTCGTTCTCACCGTGCAATCGACGCATACGCCACCTCCCCGCAATTTCCCACGAACGTCCATGGACATCCTCTTCTCGGCCACTTCCTGATCGTACATGCAGGACGTAGCATGCCCGTTGCAGTTGCACTTCTCGCAGTGAAAGCCCTTGCTGGCCGTCCCAGGCTTCCACGGGATCTGATTGTACATCGGGCAGCATTTTTCGCACCTTTCGCCGCACGTGTGACGCTCGCACTCGCATTCTTGATGCTGAAGCAGAACGTTTCCAACATTCGTACCGTCTCTGATACCTCGTAGGGAAACCTGTCCTCTTCGTCGATTTCTCCCTTTTACGAAATATCGAGTGTTTATCGCGTTTCCCTCGAAAGCTACCTCATGCACGAAAACATTCCTTTTCTGATACAGATTTTATTATTTGACAGTCATTTCTCACTTGTCTCGTTACGTGTAACGCGTAACTTACCAGCATTGTCGATTAATCGTTGAAACCAAACCATCGATTTGTAAACTTATGTTTCAGTATTTTTTAAATAGCCTTGAAATCTCTTTATTCGTTAAACGTTGAGTTTTGGGTGTTAATTGGTCGAATTCCAAAAATGGGCGAAAAATATGAATGTCTGTCAAGCGTCTAAATTTAACAAATAGGTTTACTCCGATTTAGGCGCGAATCGTTTTATCGAGACAGAACGAAAGTCAAAGGGAGGAAGAGAGTTGGAGATTAAATTCGAAACTAATTTGCGACGAGTTTCGCGGGGATCGTTTCGATAATTTCATTCGCGGTAATTTGGCAATAACGATCGTGGCCCTGTCGCGTTACGACCTTCGATGAAATACAATCTCTGGTCCGTCGTAACGCCAGGACAAGGATGAGTAATGCTTAATTGACAAACTGGGCCTGATTACTTGGCGTGCGTGTGGCTCGCTTATGCGCGCATAACGTGTCCCATTATCACGACAGTAAATAACGTGGAGCACGTCAACGATGTGATTGCGATTCGCAGGATGATCGTTCGTTTCTTGTTTAAGTGTTGTTAAGACAACGCGCGCGATATCGATGCTCCCTCGATTTCGCGTCGGTCTTTCCAGTAAGTAGATCGACGCCTTTTCGCGGAATACGGTATCAGGTAGATTTTACATTGGACATTTAGCGCGCTTCAAATCTTTGTAATATTTGAAATCTTCAAAAAGTTTGTAGTTGCTCGCGTAGCGTAACGGTTCAAAATAAAAAGTGTCTCGATTATCGATAATTTACGATTACGAATTATTACGTATATATTAATTATTTTACCGATACATATCGACGGCCCTTCGATTGAGACGTAACCGAAAAATATCTCGAATACCTCCACGGTGCTCCGGCGTATTCGACAATGCGATTGCAATTCGATCTATGCGATAATCTTCGACGGCACCATCGCTCAGATCTGGCCAAAAACTAATTCAATTTACCCCAGCGACCGTCGCCAAAAGCAGATTTTAATCAAGCTCTCGCTGAGCAACCGCCATGCGATAAAAACATACCCACCTTTCTACGTTTCGTCGGTGTGCTTCCATTTCGACTACGCGGCATCGAGACGCATAAGCGAAACGGAAAAGAGACGATCGTCATTAACGCAATCGAATTTACTTTCACTTCAGAATTCAAATTCATTTTCAGTTAGCATCCGTATGATCGATTAGGCATATTTATTAAATACTCTTACATTTACTAAAGTAAATTATGATTAAAATTAAATAATTGAAGGCTGTTGATATGCTCGTTTCTTAAAATCATTTTTCATTACTTTTTCGATGGAACTAAGAATTTTGCTGGGTTCTCCGTATGTGAAAAAACTGTCACGACGAACTTGACTTCTTCGATAGGCGCGGAAACGCGCGTCGACCGAGACGCAGAGATATCCTGATCGTAACATAATTCAAGGAACTCGTAAAACTCGACGGTACAAGGATGAACACGATGACGCAAGAAATCGCTTAGCATTAGACGGTATATAGTTCGCGACGTATTGGGCGAGACGATTTCTCTTGTATGATCACGGTAAAGGTAGAATTATTCTGTCCGTGGAGTCTTGTACTACCTACATATGCGAGTTATACATATGTAAGACCTTCTGTACGAGGTGGTCTGTTCCGAACAACGTCGTTTATTTGGATCGCCCTTAAAGCACAAACGAATCACGGGCCCTTAAAAAGAATGACGACTCATGACGAAACACGACGAAACATGAATATCACGAGCCAAGCACGCGGGCGGAAAATCGGGGGCGAAAAAATTTTGTCTGATAATGAAACTGCTGATAGTAGCGACCGGTCTCGACTTATTTTTTTACTGCTTTTTTTGTTTGTTTACTGCGCCTTTGATCCCTACAGCTCGGACCCGGATTTCGTCTAGTTAAATGGCACGGGAAGGGGTTAAAAGTCTTCCTTTTTTTGTTCTACAAAAACGACGAAAATTTACCGTAAAGATATCGATTATTCGAAAGTCAAAATGTTCGGTAATTTCGAGCAAAAGAATGTGGTGGCGCGATTATTAGAGAAATTGATGAGAAAACGGAGACGTCGTTACGGATCGATGCAGAACATCGAAAAGGAGGACGATCTAAGGCCTTTTACCACGACTCGGCATCGTCGACTCGTCCTTTCCTGGGATTTATTTTTTCCCACGAGCGAACGAACGAATAAGGCAGCCGCGCGACGTCGTCGCAAGGGATTTCGCAAGGATCGCGAGGAATATCGAGGAACATCGGACGCGGCAAAAGGACTTTGCGCGAGGTCACGAAGGATCGCATCGCCGTTAATCGATACGATTGCGCGCCACCAAAGGCATAAGCTGCACCCGGTAAATGCCCATACTGGGAAGGAAAGGTGCCGCGTGGTTCGTGTTTCTACGGATGCGACGGTGGCCTCTCCTAGTGCGAAAGTGTGTCGTGTCGATGGCTAATTTATTACCATCGGTCGTTCCGCCATTGTCTTCGATGACGCATCCGATTACTCGCGAACTCCACGAATTTTCGTTCCGAGAGAACGGTCCAACGGATCCGTTGCGACATCCAGCAAATTTCGTCCAGTGACTCCGTGTCACCGACAAATACTAGGTTTTTTGACTAGAAATTTAGGCTAGGTCATCCGGGAAGAACCTTGGTTAACTCATTGACAGGCATGAGCGAGCGAGATGTCTCGTAGTTTGCGCTACAAGTTCGCATTGACTGCTACGCACCTCTAGCACCTAGGACTAGACGCTCGTAATTCTGACGGCTGTGAATGGGTCAACGAGCAGATTTCGTCGTCGACGAAAATTTGTAAGAGGGTGGGAGAGAGATCAAGCGATAGCCATGTCGAGTAGAAAATAAAAGGAAATAAAATAATACAGTAGAGTTAGGATGCGTTTATTACAGTCGTTTACCAACTAAACGCTGTCCTCTTGTTCTCTCATCGCTTAGCGATTTGACGATCGATGCCCGTCGCTTGTTTATGGTTTTACAGTTTGACCTTGATTTACTCGGCTAGAGGATTCGTTCGGGATAAAACGTGCTTAACAAGATGCGAATCTCCTCGATCGATGGATATCTCATAAATTCTGAACGCCTGGTGTCCAACGGCTGGATCGAAAGGCGCGTCCTCGCGTCGAACACGAATAAATTAATTGGGAAAAAAATAATCGATCGCGTACGTTCACGTAGTCTCGCAAGGCGTAGAAGAGCGGGAGCATTTCGTCGCGTTCTATGGCGGCAGGATAAGAGAAAACTCGCCTTTTCCTTGAGATAAATTTTAACGATCTTCCTGGTAGGACGGCACGACGGGTTTATAACCTCGAAACCGCAAACCTCGTAGTTGGCGGGCGGGAAAAAAGCGACGTAGATCCAAAAGCGTCGGCGATTCCCGCGAGATCGCAAAAGAACGGTGATGCGTGGCGGCGGCTCCTACGTGGGACATCGCATCCCTGCGGCTTCGTAAAAGCCAACGGACTCGAAGAGAAGGCGATCCTGCCATTAGCGGTGCCGGCAGACAAAGGTCTGACAAGTTTATGGCACTTTCGACGGATTTATTTCCCGCGATCCCGAAACTGGGCGTTCGGTTTCGAGATACACGCGAATTCTAACGTTAGGGATGAAAACGGACAGCGGGAGATATCCTCTCTTTGTTCGCTCTAACGGTCGACCAGAGAACGTCGGGAATGCGAAATATTCGCCGAAGTATGGCATCGTTTGTTTGACTACGTTATGCGAAGATAATTGCTTTGTCGATGGGAGAGTACAACGCGTTCGGTGCTTAACTCATTTCCACGCAAGCAAAATCAAATTTATCTCCGTGGCAGAAATTATCACGAGGTTTAAGTGCTCGTAACTTAAGAAGCACGCTTATTTTTGCGCGAACGTGTTTGTTAAAGGTTATCGTCGTTCATGACGAAACCGATGAAGTACTGTCAAGTATTCGCTCCAAACTTGGAGCGATGGTAAACGATGGTGTTCCATCGAGCAAGTGTCCACGATTGTTGGTAAGAATCACCAAGCGATGGTCATTCTTACGAATCGGGTCCGGGTTCGAGAATATTCTCGAGTCC
>JAITYT010000604.1:1020471-1038349 GCA_025433975.1 Liostenogaster flavolineata | reverse complement strand
GGGGGGGGGGGGGGGGGAGCTATTGTGCAACGGCGCGCTCGTCAAAGCTAAAATGAGCTAAATTACGAGACGGGCGATGTCTCGTCGAGATCGGCGCTACGCGAGGCCACAGCCACGCCGAACTACGAATCGTCCTTCGCCCTCGAAGGTAAAAAAGGGCCGCGTTCAAAGACGCGATTTTCTACGAAAGGCCATTGACCTCTTTCTCCCTCGTTTTTCCACCTTTCCACGTTTTTCTTCCTCCTCTTCGCGTTGCGAATTAAAACGCGAGCTTAAGGGCGTAAGGGGAAGGTGGGGAGAGGGGGACAAAGGTCGAAACGTCGACTCGATTTTCCCTCGTCGATTTTCTCGCTCGCCGATTTAATCGGTACGCCGTTACGCGACTATCGTCGAGAGAGCGTAAGTCATTATGAAATTGACTTACCGCTGTTGTTATTGATGTGTAGTATACGCTCGAGTCCTTTCGATACGATTATCTGACGGCTCGGCCTGGTGTACGTACGATCGCGATCCGCGGCTTATCGTGAAAGGTCGAACATCCCAGTTACATTTACTCCTAAGATACAGTATCATTGAAAGCAATGTTATGACTATATTTAAAATAATTCTCCCCTCCCGCGCTTATCACGTTGTACTTCTGTGATCCGGATTACGTTCGAAAGCTCTCTTCTTCTTGTTCTTGTTGTTGTTGTTGTTCTTCCTCTTATTCTTATTCTTCCATTATTCCTCGGCGAAAACGACGCGCTCGCGAACGGTGTCGATTTTATAGAGCTACAGAAAATACTGTAGGGTTTAGACGAATTGTCTAGCTCGAACCCAACTTTCGGTGGGAAGATCTTATCCTTGTATCTCGATCGATCAACTAAATAATTATTGTAGGGCGTAGACGTTCTAGACTTTTGTCACACGTTGAGCGTTGAGTTTTCGTAGTAACCGCAAAAAAAAACCATGTGTATATAAGTAGGATATATGTAGGTTATATATGTCGTTATTGTTTTGTAATACGATGTGACCAGGAAATAGAAAGCAAGTCAGTCTTTTGATGACGATCGTACAGGCAAACCGAGTGCAAGCCGTGTGTGAAAATTGACGTTTAACGTTGAATGCGATTATTTGAATTAGTATTAATTGTTAAAATTTCTGTTGTAATAAAGTATATCATATATTATTCGACTGTTCGATGATCCCATTCGATCGTCGGTAATATATTACAAATGATATACAAATATTATTTGTACTACAATACGTCTATATATATCGTTTTTTTTTGTTATGAAAATGGTACTTTAAACGATCATGAACGGTCGATTTTGATAAATTAATTAAGTCCATTGTGTGTACTTTCCGAAGAACCTAATATATATAAATCAATGTAATATATAATCATCGATAATATATATCAGTAAACACTACAATACGTCTATATAAATATGTATCGGTTGATGATTCTCATCGGCCGCGTGGCGCTTTTAATACGAGAAACGTGATTCGTATCGCCGCTCGAGTCTCGACGACGTCTTCGATGGAACGGAGAAAAAAAGTTATCGTTGTGTCGTAATTACCGAGCGCAAAGCAGCGTAGGCGTCGATATCGAGGAGGGAAACGTCATAGAAGATCATCGAGTACGCGAGGAAACGTGGACTCGACGATCGATCGCTTCCCCGTGTATCTCGCGCGCTTTCGATGTCTCGGATCGCACCGCGCCGCGACGCCACTTTCACGTTCTTCCAATAATTAATTAATCGTTTCGTCCATTCGAACGTCGTCGTCTCTCGTGCCGATCGTCAAACCGACCCCGATTTCGACTCGTCCTTCGTTTCATCGTCGATCGTAGCCTACAATTCCGCCGATCGTAGATTACAATTACGTCGATCAAATTCTCGCCCTTATGTCAGTCGAGAAGACAACGTTGAATTTGACGCGTTCTTCGTTTCAGCGTCGATCATAGTCTACAATTCCATCGATCAAATGCTCGCTCTTATGCCAGTCGACGAGACAACATTGATCTTGACGCGTCTACAATTCCGTCGATGGGGTACGCGCTTAAATTCGAAAGCGTCTCTCATGCCAATCTAAAAGACAACGTTGAATTCGAGTCGTCTTTCGTTTCATCGTCGATGATAGTCCACAATTGTTGCGTCGATCGGATAGAAATTAGGCCGACGTAAGCACGCGGTACCAGCTACGTTCGTGCATAATCCGTGCATGCGTGTATATGACGCGTTTAGAGCGCGGCGCGTCGTCGTAAGCCGAAGCTTGACTTTCTATTAGTGGCACAATGGGAACGTGGTTTTTTGGGGATGCAGCATCTGTTCGAGCTCAAGTAGCAGGATAGAGGAAGGGCAGGGGCGGCGCGACGCGTAGGACGAAGGGGCCGTGCCCTACGACGACGAGAGAAAAAGACAGAGATAAAAAGAAAGAGAAAGGGAGAGAAGGAAGCAGACGGAGAAAGATGACGCGAGCCGAAGGCGAAGGCGAGGGGCGCGCCGACACCACGAGACTCGACCGACTTCCGCCACTACGTGGCACACCCCGAGAGAGCAGGGCGGATGAAAGAGCCCCCGTTACTTCGCCTAATAACAGAAACGACGGAGTCAGCGTCCGAAAAGTGGGCTAAGCGTCGCGAGACCCCGGAAATTCCTCGAGTCGATGCCGAAACGTTGTCCGCTCGAGAGGAAACGAGCAAACACCGACGCGATTAAGCCGATTAACTCGATGACGAAAATCACGAATCCAAAAAATTAACGGTTCTTTTTTTATCGCCAAAAAAACAAAGAAAGACGAAGAATTATTCGGCGATGTTTCGACGATTTCCAGATGCAAGACGATGACTAAAATTACGAGTCGAAAAGATGGACGGTTTTTTTTTTATCGATGAAGGAACAAAAACGAAGAATCGTTCGACGATGTTTCGACGATTTCCAGATGCGACGAGGATCTTACCGAAGGATTCTTCGAGCGAAGTCTTCGCCAGGTATGGCGAGAGGCTCTCGCACGCGACGGAGGCTGCGTTCGAAGCGAACGGCGTCGATGTCGTTAATTAATTCGTTGCAAGGTGCGTGCGCGCCTTTCTCGTCGTCGAGAGCCACCTTCGTCGCGTATCGATTGACAATAAGTTTGCGAGAAAGCAGGCAAGATTCGTCGAGAAAAGGGGAGACATTCGTCGTCGTCGGGAGAAAGCGAAGCGCGATAAAAAGTCGACCGGTATCTCCGATTGTACCAGACGATGACGAAGTCGACGAAGGCGCGTTCGCGGACTAATTTTATTTCACGAGTCCTCGGAGGCCCCTCGCGTCACAATGCCGATAAGGGAGATCATTAATTTCCGTTCGTTCTCGTTATTTCCGCGATTCTTTGTCGTCGCGCGGTAGCTGACCCTTCGAGAAGCTCCTCGCTCGCGCGGAGACGCCACGAGTTCTTCACTACTTCGAAATTTCGAACGTCGCACCTGTCCATTATTAAAGGACGCAACGACGTCGTCCTTCGGCGTCGATTTCGCCGATTTATTATTAGGTTGTTCGGAAAGTCACTTCGTTTTTTTTAATGTAAAAATGTTGCTTTTATGTTTTTTTAGATTATTTCTCGGGAAAAAACAAAATGACTTTCCTAACAACCTAATATTTCGATCCAGGTCCCCAACGGAAATATCCCTGCGATTTCGAATTAAAGAACGATTACTTCTCGATGCTTTTCAAAGACAAAGGCGCATTCGAGTGCGGTCGAATTTTTCACGAAAAAACGTCCTTAAGATCTCTTACGAACTCGAATTAACACGTTGGTCCCTGGGAATCGACAGTTTCAAAGTTAAAAAATAAACGCTCTAAAGAAAAATATGCTTTGGTTTTGCATGTATTACGAAACGCGACGACTTTTTTCATCTAATTTCTGCCTATCTCGAGTTCGAATAGCTTCGGATTTTTATCGTAACATCCTGGACGATATCGTCTAATTTTGCGAACGTCTCCATTTTCTTCTTTTTTCGACGACAGATTCGAGCGCGGTTGAAAAATTACCGATACTTCTCGTATTTCAACGA
The DNA here is from genome assembly GCA_025433975.1 of Liostenogaster flavolineata. NCBI lineage: Eukaryota > Metazoa > Arthropoda > Insecta > Hymenoptera > Vespidae > Liostenogaster > Liostenogaster flavolineata. Next base: position 1,034,313 of record JAITYT010000604.1, on the reverse strand, counting down.
AGGATTTACGAACGCCGCTCATTTACAACGGAGGCCAGTTCGTCCAGACCAGTTGGAAAATTCGTTCACTCTAAACCGATCCTACGACCTAACGTAAACGAATAATCCGACGCCGGTCCGTAGGGACACGCATTCATTTCGTTAATATCGTCACACTACCGTGTCATTAACATTGTCACTCGTCGTAAGAATGCGCAAGGCTTCGTTGCCTCGGTAACGTAAGAAGGAAATCGATTTATCCTTCGTTTCTTGAGTCGTGAGATAAGAATAAAACGAGATATCTCGTCAGCCGTCCTCGATCTGTTCCGACGTCCGTTACGAGTGCCTAAAAACCGCGAAGAAAGCATCGGCAGGTAATTATCGAGAATTCGCTAGGAGAGTCGTGGACAACGATCGATCTTGCGCACTCTCGGCCAACTTCGAGCAAGACGACGTCGTCGACGAGAACGAGAAGGAGCCTCGTAGCTGGGAAAAACGTGGCGAGGAGAGAAAGCCATATCGTTAGTATTCTTTGTGGAAGCGCCGTGGGATATGCTCTACATAATGGAGTCCCAGCTAGCGTCTCTTCTTTTGATGCTGCGACGGTCGAACTCTTGTTTATGTATGAGCGGCTCCGGACCACACCCACACACTCTACCGTTCCGCCGCGCTCGCGACGTCACCACCACGATCACGACGGAACCGACGAAGAAGACGAAGACGTGCCGCATAGAGCAGGGCCACGTCACGCTACGACGTCGCGGAGTCCTTCGATTTTCACGTTGCGACGAGAAAGAAGAAGAAGAGGAAGAGGAAGAGGAAGAGGAGGAAGAAGAAGAAGTCAAAGTCGAGAGGAGAGCGACGAGACGTTCACAGGAACCGACGTAACGACTCGAGCCGCTCTCGTCCGCTGTAAAAGCAATCTTCCGTCGGTCTTCTTCCTCCTACCGAGAATACGTTATCAGCCGAGGCTGCGCTAGTATCTACGCGCTCCTTCTCTTTTCTTTCTTTCTTCCTTTTTTCTTTCCTTTTTTTTCTCGCTTGCTTCCTTCTCATCAAGATTCTCCCTTTTCCACCTACCGTTTTTTTCTTCTTCACGGCGCTTATTCGTTTTATTAGGACAGCTGCTGCGACGTCCGTCCTTTATCGGACTTATCGGACTTATCGTCCTTTCGTCCGCGCTTTTTTCCCCTTTTCGGTGAAGAAGTCGCGGTGGTCGCTTGCTTTTATTTTATTACCGCGTGGTGGTCGGTGCGAGACGATTCGATCTTCGCGCGTCCGTGGAAACGCGCCCGATGTGTCCGAGCGTTTTCTCCGATTGGAAAGCCACGATTTCTCCTTCCTTCGCGGTTTCCAGGGGTTCGTCGTTCACGGAGTCGTTCTCACGATACGCGTCGAGCTTTGATGACGCTTTCGTCGCGTCTTTAAATCAACCCTTTACCCGTCACGATGTAACAAAATCAAGAGAATGAGAGAATGTCTACACGTATTTGGATTTTTAATTATAAATGTCGGATGTATATTTAAAAATATGATTTTCCTTTTTTTGCACGCTTATAATATTATATTTATTAATGTTATTATGTAACGTAATTATATGTTAGATTTCTCGCAAAGTAATTTCGTTTTTTTATGTTGTTTTTATGAAAAACCGTTGGGAAAAAATTACTATTTAGGCTTACGAACAAGCTAATAAGCTACAATATAATATTACAATAATATTACATTTGTTAATATCATTATGCAAATGATTAAGGGCTAATTAATTATAGCGCTTTCTAACTATGGTCTGACTTATGGTCGCTAAGAGGGTTGAAAGACGGACGTCCGTTCGTCCGTCGATGGATCGACCGAAGGTCCAAGGTTACGCTGGAATCGATCCTTCCCTCCTCGTAACGCGATTTATCCGCGGGCCTCGAGCGCACCAAGGTCATCCATAATTTCACGCGGTATTCATACCGGCGGCTGTTCGATTTTTTTCAAGCGATGAATAACGTACAAGCGTTCGAGCCGTCGAAACGCCAACTTTACGGAGTCGCGCACGCGACACGGACGCAGTTAGAATTCCAGCATTTTCTTGCTTTTTCCGGATCTCCCAGTGCGATAAATCGATTCTGAGCGTTTATAGACAGTCATTTGCGTCACCCAGCAAATTCCTACTACAGTACTACAGTAAAGTTTAACCCTTTAAGTGCCAACGTCGCTCACAGCCCCGAGCGACTCTATTCCAAAGCTATAAACGTTAATAAAAATTATTGGGGACATCGATGGTTTTATAGACATTTTTTATAAGGTCTGCATTTCTCTATAAAATAGCCTGGCAATTTTCGCATGAAATTAGGCAATTCTGTACGGTAATGACGATAAATTCCTGTATCAAGCGTATCGATGACTGATCGGAATATCGTAAGCAACGTCGCCAAATTATCGAGATCGTTTTCTCGTCTACGAAACAATCGAAATCGTCGACGCGAGAAGAACGTCCGACAGCGACGATCGAGGACACGATTATCGTTAACGACAGCTTCAGAAACGATACAATAGCAACAGCGTTGTTTCATTAATTATCTTCAAGGCCGCATGCTCGCACGCGGACGCACCGTCGTTAAATTCCTCATTGTTCGTGGGAGCGAAAATAAAGAAGCGAGGCGCTCGAAAAAGTAGTACATTGAAAGGAGTATATTGATCGAAGCTGGAAGGGTCAACAAATACGAGAGATCGCTGCATAGCGACGCGTCGACGCTACGGGTAAAAGCGAGCGACTAGATCGGTACCGAGGTTGACGTCACTCCAGGGACACAAAAGTGTTTATTAAATAATACCGGCGATAGCGACAAGCTTCGAAGAAGCTACGCGCGGAGAGAATCAACGCTCTCTTTGTAGTTCGATTCGGAGAGCCGTGCGATATCACAGATGTCCACGCGTCCATTCGACTCGTAACGAGAGAGAGAAGAGGAAGTCCGAAGTTTTCCGTTCGAAAAGCCCCGAAAGTCCCAACAAGGTCGAAAAGACGTCGAACGAGTTTAAAAATCTGCTTGTCGTTCGATCGGAGGAAAGGGAGCGTACTAGGTCGGTACGCGACCCTTTCTACCCGAAAGGCGTACATATACGCCCTCGAGGATCCATCGATAAACGCGAAAGGCGTATGTGATCCAACGTATAATAGATATAAATTAATTTCATCTGAGCCGCACGGTGATAGATTTAAAAAAATTTAAATACCGCGTAAATACCTAGGATTTAAATTTCTGAACCGGTTCGAAGGGTTAAGACAGGCCGAGGAACAACGCCAAAGGAGTCGACGGTTTCTTTGGGAGTTCCGTTATTTTTGCGTAATATTTTTAATATCTTTATGTCGTGTATCCTACATTTATGTTTCTGTGCTTAATCCATTAAATTCCATTTAAAAATCCAACTGAAAATCCTGTTTAACTCGATCTAGAAGAGCGTCACCTAGATATGGGTGGCCAAAGACGCACGTTATAGTACAATGCGTGTATTTTTAATATCTTTATGTTGCACATTCTATATTTATATTTATATTTCGGTGTTTATTCCATTAAATTCCATTTAAAAATCCAACTGAAAATCCTGTTTAACTCGACCTAGAAGAGCGTCATCCATATTGGAGCGATAGAGACCTCACGGAAGCATAGCCGTCACCCATACATGGGTGACACGGCGACGAAAATTTTGAAGCAGCGGGCCAAAAGACGGCTCGATCTTGTCCAGGCGAGGTTCGCGATCTTCTCGCGTTAATTACGAGCCTATCGGCGAGGTCGCGTTCGACCTAGCGCCATTGGCAGCCAGGTTCTCGTTCGGGCGTGTCGCGGGCAAGCTTCTCGACTCATTGTCGTCGGTCGGATCGAGCCAAATCGCGCGGCGATCGCGTCACCGTCGAAAGCAAGTCGATATCTCGTCACGGCGACTTCGAGGCGACTTAGCGGCGACTCCGATGGATCCTGCGAAGGCGCACGCGACTCCAGCGGTGAGCGGAACTCTCGGTCGAGCCAAAGGCGGATTATTAATTCCCGCGACCGCGGAATCGAGACGCTCGCGATTAATCGTCGTAACGCGATTACGAGCGCAACGAGCGCGGCGAATTTGTTCGATGGCGAGGGGAAACGAGATTAAAAGGAAGGAACGATCGCGACTATCGTCGACACCGTCGTCACCCTTCTATGCTCTTTCGTTTTCCCCTCGATTCTCTCTCTCTCTCTCTCCTTTTCTCTGGAGAAAGTAGCGGTGAGTATCGAGGGGGTTTTCGGAGGAATCCTCGGTTTAGAAATTGTTCTTTTTAGACGAACGTCGACCTGGCGAAGATAATATGATTATTTGAACGTTTCGATTTAGGGGAAAAATCAAACGACTCGAAATCGAGAGACAAATAGCGATTCCTCAGTTTCCTTAAGTTTCAACGATCTTAATTTCGATGATGAATGATCGACGAGGGTTGAATTTGGTTGGGTGAGTATCGAGGGAGTTTTCGAAGGGATCATCGATTCAGAAATTGTTCTTCTTCAATACCGAAGACATGAACCTCCTAAAATTATCCAAATGCTTCGATGTAGGATGAAAATTAAAAATCTAGGGAGGGCTATTCCTCCGGAAGCTACGTCTAGACGATCTCAATTTCAACGACGACAATTTCTTCGAAGAAGGTTGAATTTGACACTGGTCGAAATCGTAAAAGTCTTCGACGACGTCTGGTCGCGTCGAACGTTAAGATTTCGATTCGACCAGACGATTCCAGCCAAGGCAAGGGGGGAGAGGGCGGAGGAACGAGCGAGTGCGCCGTCGAGAGGACAGACCACGAGGTAGTACGTATTCTTACGGTCGTCGGTCGTGCGGTCGTTGTTGTAGTTCTCGTCGTTGTCGTCGTTATCGAAGAAGGGAAATTTGGGACGAGGGGTGGGGAGGGGGGCAGACGGAGGGCCAGGCCGAGTGTGGGTTTAAGGAGAAGTGGGGCCATGTGTTCAGTGTCAAGTTGCTCGAACTTTAGGCCGCTTCCTCGCTCCCGAGTGCCGCCGTCCTTCGCGGCCGTCCTCTCCTCCCCTCGACCCCCCGACACTTTGCCCCTCCTCGTCCCGACTCCCTTCTTCCTCGCGTTAGGAGGAGCCCGTCGTCGTTAGGACAGCGTCGAACAGCGTCGGAGAAAGAGAAGAGACGCGCCACCGGTACGCGTTGCACGTGCACGAGATGCGAGGGAGGAGAAGAAGAAAGAAGAGAAGAAGAAGAAGAGGAAGAAGAAGAAAAGAGGCCGTCTTAGGGAGGAAGAGAGACGACTAGGTAAAAGGAAAGAGAAAAAGTGGGATAGAAGGAGAGAGAGAGAGGGCCAAAGCCACCGCGAAAGAGCAGAGCACCGATGGGAACAAAGCGCGCAGCATCTGGAACGCGTTAGAGTTCTCCGCGAGCCTACCGCCGCCCCCGCGCTCTAACCTCCTCCTCTTCGCGCAGCCCTATCCCAGCGAACGACGCTATCTTTCTCTCTCTCTCTCTCTGGCCTATAGCGAGAGAAGGATAGAGAAGAAATACGTCGGAAGAATTTTCATATGCCACGACGAGGGCGAGTAAAATTCCTGATGGAAAGAGTAACTTGGTCGTTGGTCCATTGAAACAAAGCGTCTAACTACGCGTCCTGACGGATCCAAGATGGACGGCATCGCGTCCTTTTCTTCGGGGCTAAGGAGGAACGAACAAAATGATTTCTTCGGTGGCACTTGGACGCGTTAGAATTTTCCTCTCACTTTCTTTCTCTGTCTGTCTATTTATCTATCTATCTATCTGTCATTAGTCTATAGCGAGAGCAGGATAGAAAAGAAATACGTCGAAAGAATTTTCGTAAGCCAACTAGGTGGAAGAGCAAAATTCCTGATGGAAGGAGGAACTTGGTCGTCGATGCATCGAAACAAAGCGTCTAACTACGCGTTCTAACGGATCCAAGATGGCCGACGTCGCGTCACTTCCTCCAGGACGAAGGAGGAACGATCAAAATGATTTCTTCGGTGGCACTTGGATGCGTCAGAGTTCTCCTCTCTCTTTCTGTGCCATAGCCTATAGCGAGAGCAGGATAGAGAAGAAATACGTCGGAAGAATTTTCATAAGTCGACGAGGTGGAAGAGTAAAATTCCTGATGGAAGGAGAAACTTGGTCGTCCATGAATCGAAACAAAGCGCCGAACTACACAGCGATATTCTGACGGATCCAAGATGGCCGACGTCGCGTCGTTCGCTGCAGGACGAAGGAGGAACGATCCAGACGATTTTTCTTCCCCGTTGGCACTCGGTCGCGTTTCTTTCTAATCTCCCGACTCACCGTGGCCAGCGGCAGCTGTTTCACGTGTCCGTTCGAAGAAACGGATCGAGAGGACGTCGCTGCCACCACGAGGGCTCTCCTCTCCTGGGAAAATCGCTTCCAACGCGACCCTCGTCGCTCGCTTCGGCGTCGTTTCAACGAATTTCGTCGCCTTCCCTCTCGGACTCGTCTTAAACGACTCGAATACGCGCCACGAACGTACTGTTGGGAATGTTCTCGCGTATGCGATGCGTTCATCTTATGACGGATGTCGTTAAAAGGCGACAGAGAAGACAAAGAAGACCAGGAAAACGTTCGAGGCGCTGGGTTAGGCTCGATACCACCTGTAGTATCCAAGAAATGTTTCGAAAGGCGTTTTCAGATTAAGTCTTTCGTTAAGCGTCCAAGGGGAAAGAAGGGGAAAAACAGGTGACGGGAAAGGACCGAGCGGCGGGAAAATGTTAAGACGTTGCCTAGTAATGCGCTAAAAGAAGTTCAAGTCTTTGACTGTACTTTAAATAAATTCATCGTATCGATTATTATGAATTGTCTAGCTCGAACCCATCTTTCCTTATTTATCGATCGACTAAATAACTATCAATACTCTATACCACCCCTACGATCATAGGCTCCACAAGGATCTCATAAATGACAGGAAAACTTCACAGTTGGCACGTCACTAACTTGTCTCGCGTGTCCTAATAGCCTGATCAGGACATTGCGAAGCCATCGCCAAGTTATCTTGACCACCCTACGATATGAATTTAATAAATTATAGTGGTTTTAATAATGGTCGAGTTAGCAGTCCATCGACGAAGTCAGCGACGAACGGAGTTCGAATCGGTCGCCTTCGAAGCGCTCCCTCAAAGCGGACAGTCGTTCGATCGGGATAACGCGCCGACAAAATCCGCTCGTGACGATTTCAACGTACCACGAGAACGTCGTTTCGTTATCGCGCGCGGATTTCAGCGACGTGGCGAACGTTTGGCGAGTTTTCCGCGCTCTCCGCTTTCCCGACGCTTCCCGACGGCACGGGAAAATTCGCGGCACGCTCTCCAGACCTTCGAGACTTTTTGCGCCTCGTCTCGCATCGACGCGAACGCTCCTTATCTCGGAGCAAATTATTATTTCTTCCCTACGAATCGTTGGCTTATCGAAACGTTCCTATCGACATTGTACGCAGCGCGATAAAGCGCCGATTCGTCTTAACCTTAACCTCGAAACCAGCGCACGTTTTTCTCCTCCCGCTCCTCTCTCTCTCACTCTCTCTTTCTCGTTTAGATGTAATCGCGTTAAATTTTCGCGATCGAAGCAGCGCGCGTCGACGGATCAAAGTCTCCGTCGAAGTCGTCTCGATCTCGTGATTCTTCGCGAGCGAAATCGATCGTTTTTCTTCCGCTTCTCGACGTGCGCGCGGACGACTGCCAACTTTTTTTTTTCTCTCTCTCTCTCTCTCTCTCTCTTTCTTTTTATATTTCGCTTTCTCTTCCGTCGGTGCTCGCGAAGAATCCAAGTTGCGTCCCGTGTTTTGACACTTGAGAATCTCGCTTTGTCTTTCGCTCGATCGCGGAGCGCGCCACTGACGCAACCAAAATACGCGGTATATCTCCATTGTCGAGCTTATGCCTACGCGCCGAAATTCATTTGTACACGGAGGTGTCAGGCATAATTATAGGGACGTCTATATATCTCGCTCGAGGTCGCGCCAGTATTTCTAGTTTCTTCGGTATTTCGGATCCCGCGGCGCACCCTCGAGGCGCGAATCCAAGCCGCGAGCCGATCGTCCTTTCCTTGCTGAGAGGCGCGCGTGCGGGGTGAAAAGTCGAAGAAAGCGACGTCGTTTCGATAGTCGCAGCGTAAGGGCGTAAACGACGAGGAAAGAAGAGAAAATTGTAAACAAATTTCCAAGACGTTTGGACTTTTAAGATTCGAAGAGATTTTTAACCCTAAGATCGTAAACATTCGCCTCTTCGACGAATATATTTATTATTAGTTTATTGATCACTTTGCGACAACGAATTAATAAAAAATCTGTACATAAATAACTGTAGTGTATCAACTTGAAATCTCTACTAGGATCGCGGCTAATTAATCAATATTACCACGAGGAGCTTCGTTTTTTTCAAATACAACCGAGGCGGAAATAAAAACAATTTTTATCCTTGTGGGAATACCATCGACGCACGCACTTTTTGTTAATATGCTTTGCATAAATTGGTCGAGCAAATGGAAAGAAACTCGATGTACTATATTATCTGGAAAGTTGTTCGTTAATCGTTCTTTTTCTTAAACGAAAACTCTTTGCGTGGTATGTCAGAAGAATGTTTGCGAATCTAGGGTTAAATTCTTCGGTCGATCACGAGTCATGTTCACCAACCGACGGAAAATATTCGATTTTTTTTATTAAGATGAAGTTATCACGAGTTTCTTTTTTTCCAAGGAGTCCTGAAAATCGGATCTCAACGACTGAATTTTCGAAATTTTCAAACGAAAAATTGATAAAATGTCGTTCGAACGTCGCTCTTTTCCATGGTTAAAAGCTCGAATAAAACGAAATAACGTAACCACTTAATATGACCAAGAAAAACGTTACCCACATAAGGGTGACGTGTCAAGAGGCTCCTCGGAAGCCGAATTCGATGCTAATCGATTTACGTCGCGACGTTATCGATTCCGACGCCTTCCGATTCGCACGGAAATGCGTGGAAAATCTATCGAAGAGAGAGAGAGAAACAGTGGAGGAAGAGGGGAGGACAAAGTCGAAGCGAGGTCGACAAATTTCGCGCATTTTATTTCCATGCCGGAAGCTTTTTAACCGATCGCTTTCGGATGACCCCATTTAACACGTTCGCGACGAGGTGTACCATGATGGCACATTCATATTTTTCTATCGGACTAGAAATATTTTCGCTTTTTTTGCACTGTGCCGCAAAAATGCGTTTGGTTTGTAAAATAAAATGGAATAAAATAAGAACATATAGAAATATATTTTTTTATTTAATATATTCTTATTAATTATAAAAAAACTCTTTTTTGTAATATATATTTAATTTATAAATTAGGCCGGCTGGATGGAAAAGAGTACGAAAAAAAAGGCGAGAACAGTAGATTTGGCCGCGTCCGTGTTAAGGACGATTTTCTCGATCGTCCTTCGACAGCGACGTGGAACAAGGAAGGAAGAAAGGAAGAAAGGAAGAGAGAAAAGCGGAACGTCGTGATCGAAATTTTAACGATATCGACGATAGGTCGACGGTGTATCGCGAATCTACGACGTTACGCAAACGTACCGATGCGAGTTAACGGCCGCGGTTCGTGTCAATGCTTCGAGAATTCGTGTCCTCGCGATTACTATTAATATTATTACACTCGCTCGCTCGTTCTAGAAGCGTTCGAGAGAGAGAAGGAGAGAGAGAGAGATCGATATTTTCGGCGCGCACGCGGGTACTAGCGAACTCGTTATTAAGAGTTCAAGTTATTCTCGGTCGACCGTAGTTAGTTTGGAAAATCGTGGCACATCGATCTCGTCGGAAATATTTCGATAGGATCGACGGAACGTCGACGAAAGCCGCGAGGATCCGCGCTTTCGATCTCGCGCGAAGATCGCGATTTCGATCTTTCCTCGTGGTTCGAGCGGCGCCGTTGCTATCGCGTTATCGCGCTGCCCTGCAAGTAAAAACGTCGAATTTCGAAGATCGCGTTCAGCTCGTAGCGAATCGGATCCTTTTGAAAAAAGTAAGAGAGACGGAAGGTGTTTGTTACGAATCGTCGTCGAAAAGACGTCGGATTTCCTGCGAGGAGAGTCGTAATCGCTTTACAATGAAAACTGTATCCGTTTTGAGGAGTTTTAGTGGCGCGTTTCTTCGGGGGTGAGAAGCGGCAGCCCCTCGAGAAACGGCTCGGAAGGAGGGTGGTTCCCGGCGGTCGTTTTAAGACGCGTCGGCTCGACGAGGCTGCACCTGCGGCAGGCCGTTCGAACGGCCTCGCGCGACTGCCCCCACCGTCGACGGATTCGTCTCGGAGAAGGTCGCCACGCGAACCAGCAAAAACGAGCGAAAACGAGCCGATAGTCGGGCCACTCCTCGAATTTTCCCTCGTCGGATCGTCGCCGTCGAATCGACCGCGCTCCGCAGTTTAAAAGGACGACGATTTCAAAAACGGCCTTCCAGCAGCTCCTGCTATTCGTCGGCACCGTCTACTAGGTGCCAATACCGTCTGCTAGTCGCTAGCACCGATAGGAAAAGGTGGGACCAACCTTTCATGAAAGGAAGGAGGAAGAAGCCGTGCTGTTGAAAGGATATCAGTGAAGACTAACTCGTGCTCAACGATTTAAAAAGACGACGATTTCAAAGGCGGCGTTCCAGCACCGTCTGCCAGTACCGTCTACTACTCAGCAGCAGCGTCTGTTAGTCGCTAGCATCGATAGGAAGAGGTCGGACCAATTTTCGAGGAAAGGAAGAAAAAAGCTGAACGATTTAAAAGGACGACGGTTGCAAAGGTGGAGTTCCAGTACCGTTTACTACTCTCCAGCACCGTCTACTATTCTCTAATACTGTCTTATACCGTCTACTAGTCTCCAGCACCGAGAGGAAGAGTTCGGGCTAACCTGGGAGATCGGAAAAATCCGTGCGCTCGAGAGGGTACCAGCGTAGAGTAACTCGCGCTCGAAAGGGTCGCGTAGTTCAACCCGGCGTAGGGTAGACCGAAGAAGATTGGAATCTAATGGAGGGAAGAGAGGTGAAGAGAGGAGGAAGAGGAGGAGGAGGAGGAGAAGAGAAACGCAGAGAAGAAGAGAAGAGGAGAGAAGGCAGTAGGGAGGGTCACTGGGTCAGATGCGTTGCACGCTTCCTCGCTCGTTCTCCCACCCTCCGTCGTCGTTACCTTCTCTCTCTCTCTCTCTCTCATCCACTTTCTGTCCATCGCGACGATCCCTCTTTCTCCATCGCGTCCTCCCTGAACACATGGCCCAACGCGTACACGCCTGCTTGCCCGCCTGGCAAACACGCACGACTACGCGCGCGTCTCTCGCGATCGTTAAGGACGCGCCGCGACACGGCATCGAATCTCCTCCGTCCTCCTCGCAACACCCTACCTCTCTCTCCATCCTCCCGAAGGAACGATCTTCTCTTCCTCCTCCAAGTCGCTCCGAACCGCACCGAGCTCGAAACATTCGCCGAATCATTCGTCTCGCGACGTATGACGTAAGACAGTCGGAAAGGGGGCCAGGGGTAGGGGCAGGGGCAGAGGAAGAGGAGGGCGATACGAGCGGAAAGAGAGGAAGAAGAGAGAAGAAAATATCGCAAGGCAAGCCTATCACTCACCTACTAAACGCGCTCATATCATTCTGCTCACGCTGAAAATCTCGTCGTCCGGCGGTCGCTGCTTCGATGCAAAACTCGATGTACCAACACACTCCTATCGAACGACAGTGGCACCAACAACCGCACAGAACGCGAGACAACTTGGCACTGATCGACACGCTCGAATCTTCCCGCTCGGTGCGGTGGTACCGATCGCCTCGTACGAAGGGAGGAAGCGGCCGTAAGCCGACGTCGCTTCCGCTAAATCATGACTTCGAGGCCACTCTAGACGTCGCCGGTGTCGAACTCTCAACGCGCACTCGATTCTTCTTGTCGAGGGCTCGTTCTTCCTCGTACCTCGTCCTCGTCCTCGTAGCGGGGCGTGGGAGGGGGCGCTCGCGCGTCGCGGTACCGACGCCTCCTCCGGCCCGTGCACCACTACTGCCCTCGTCGGGCGTCGAGACGCCGATGGAGAACCAAAGAGGCGCCTAAGAATCGCGGTCTCCTCGTGGTGACGTCGACGGCGATGCGGCGAACGCGCTTATCTCGATATCGTCGAAGCGCGCCTCATCACCACCATCGTCACCAGCGCGCAAGATCCTTCGCGCGATTTCTTCTTATTTTTCTTTTTTTCCCAATTTTTTCGTCTCCGATACTTCTAACAGTTCCCACCACGTTGTTATCGCTACTACTACTATCGCTGTTGCAATTATTACTACTGTAACTACTACTACTACTACTACTACTACTGCTATTGTACTGGTAGTAACACCACACTGGAAGCGATCGCGAAGAACCGACGAGAAGGAGGCGGTGGAGGAAGGAGGAGCGCGTCGCGGGAGTCGGATGAGTGCGAGAGAGAGCGGCGATTAGGACGAGGGGGCCCCCCAAGCGCGACGCCGGCCCATACAATGGGAATAATCACGGCGTCTCTCGTAGCGTCGGCCGACTGACTGAAGCCACCGCCGAGGACCGTGCGGGATGAGATTCGGAAGGCGCTGCTGCCTGGCGGCGGACCGGCGCTTCGGCGCCCGCGCTGCTGCTGGTGGTGCTGCTATTGCCGCTGCCGCCACCGCCGTCGTCGACGCCGTGCGCCGTCAGCGTCGTCGTCGTCGTCGTCGTCGTCGTCGGCGTCGTCGTCGTTGTCGTCGTTCGACGCTGTTCGTCTCTCTCCAACTTTCGTCGATGCGCCTTCTTTCTCTGTCTCTTTGTCTCTCTTTCTCTCGATATCGCCGTCTTTGTCTCTCCCACTCGCCCGGTTGGTCGTCGCGTCTCTCTCTCGCTCGCGCGGAATAGAGCGAGCGCGAGCAACACTGCGTTCACGCATATCCGCTAACACTGTCGCTCCCTTGTCTCTTCCACGCTCTCTTTCTCTTTTCTCCCACTTCTAGCCCTCTCTCTCCTCTCTCCTCTCTCTCTCTCCGCTGCCTTTTGTCGGACTTCTCCTTCCTCGCGGCTCGCCTCCTTCTTCGATCGCTCTCTCCCTCGGGTCCCTCAGACCGCTACGTCGGTCTCTCCTTCCTCTCTCTCTCGCTCCGGCGTGGCGCGCATCGCGCTGTCCTTGTCGGGGTCTCTCCGGCATAGCGGTGGCGCCTCGCCCGCGCGGACGCGCTGGCGGGCTCTATCGTCGACCACGCCCCTTGTCGGGCGTAGTCGACGCCCCCTTTCTCCCGACACCCACGCTAAGGCCGCACTCTGACCGCCACTGCCACGGCCACAACCACCACCACCACCGTCACCACCACCACCACCGTCACCACCACCAGCACCGCCAGCACCACCACCCTAAAGAGACGCGTTCGAGTCGCTTCCGTGGACGACGACGAAAACCGCCTTACACTACTGCGCTTTCGTGGTTCGATCGTCGGCCACTCGTCGCTCTCGAAACCGTCGGTACGAAGACGAGCGGCTTTCGATCTTCCTTCGGAACTGGCTCTAGCTTGCCTCGGAGCTCGCCGGCTCGGAGCGCCGCGCTCGCCCCTCCCCCACGGTCCGAGCGCCCCCCACTCTTCCTACCGCTCTAGCTATCTATCTATCTCTCTCCTTCGTTCTCGCTTCCTTTCGGGCGGTCACGTGGCACGCGCGGACTCCACGGTGCACGCGTGCGGCCGATACGCGACGCGTGTCGCTCCGAGCGCCGTTCGATTCGAGTCGGCCGCGTCGGATCCCGTGGGGCTCGCAAGTCGCGAGTGGTGCAAGGTGCGCTCGACACCGCCCTCGACTCGGCGTCGAGTGGATCGACCGATTGGGCAAGGAAGTAGTAACGGTCGAC
>JAITYT010000604.1:932545-952804 GCA_025433975.1 Liostenogaster flavolineata | reverse complement strand
CTCTCTCTCTCTCTCTCTCTCTGTCCCTTTTTTGTTCTGCCTCTTTGTCGCTCTCGCTTTCGCTCGACCGGACTGACCTGTTCACGTGTGCAGGCGCAATAACTATATCCAGCGGCGCTTTTTTGCGCGACCGTACTTGCGCCGCTCGGAAATGAATTGAGTTATTGTAAAATCGTGTCCAGCCGCTCGTAATTGTCCGCGGCTGTCTGCGTGCAGTCGAACCGTTGCGCGAGGTTCTCTCTCTCTCTCTCTCACGCTCTCTCGAGTTATACGCGTTACTGACATTTTTCGCCGCTGTCCGTAACTCAGCGCGACACGACGACGAGGAGAAGATCGAGAGACTCGTATGAATGGACGAGCGTGCGCGCGACTGCGATTCCCTGGAATCGCGCTCGGCGATAACGAAGAAGCACAGTGTCGCCAATCGTCCTTTCCCACGCTTTCAGACGTACGAAGTCGGAAGGAATTGTATTTGACGCGTCGAGCGTCGCGTCAGTCACCGATGACTGACACGGAACTCTTCGTTCGGTCCATGTCAGTCGTTGTCGACTGACGTTAAACTTGAAGTCCAGACCGTGTTAGCCGACGGTGACTGACGCTAAACTTTTAGTCACCGCTGATTGCGGTGAAAGATGAAGGAAAGGAAGGCAAAATCGGCGATAATTTAATGAGAAAAATGAAATAATCCAAAGCATAAAGACGGGTCAGTTCGTGCCGCGTTGGTCTCCGGTGACTGACGCTAAAGTGTCAGTCATCGTTGACTGACAGTACAGAACACGATAGAAAACTAATAAAATGAAGGAAAAGAAGGCAAATTTGGTGATAATGCGATGAGAAAGGCGAAAGAATCCAAGAGTATCGACGAAAGAAAAGCAAACTGTCGATCGAATGCTTTGAAACGAGGTAAAGCGGAGGCCCGATTGTAGGAGTGACAAGAAACCGCATCGATCGCGATCACTGCCAAAACGGAGGCTCGTCGTTTTCTTTGAGGACGAGGAGCCTTTGCCAACGTGGCAGCAACAAAATCGATGAGAATACGAACGTTTCACTCACCGACTTCGAATCTCCTTCCAGCCGATCGGGTTTACGGTCGTGTCGACCCCATCCACCGTCGAGCGATTACGGCGGACATCAGGAAGCGTACCGTTCTGGAAATTAAACGACAAAGAAGCTTCGTTAGTCTTGTCGCGAACATTGCGGACCTACGAGAGTAGATCGTAGTCGTCGTTGTCGTCTGGCCGATTTAACAGAAGCTTATCTTACCACTGTAAAGGCTGCGCTCGAGCAAGATTAAATGATTTCTCCTAGCTTCTCGTTTTTTAGCTTTAGAATTTCTAGGCGATCAAAGAGATACGTGCTAGCCTATACTGTTATTCTGTTAACAAATCGGATTTTCCGATCATCTTAAAAACATCGAAATTCGAAATTTCGATTTTTCTCGATTTTTGCAAAATTTGCCAATGGATAGGCTTGGAATTTTTTGCGATTTTGGCTGAAATTCGAATCGATAGAGCAACGTATAGTTAGCGGTTTTAAGGTGGTTTTAGCCATTAAAATTGATTAAAACGTGTTTTACAAGCTTTTTTCGAAACCCACTAAAACGTTTTTTGGCTATCTTCTCGCACGATCCTGCTAGCGTGAAACGGACAACGGATATGAATTCTACGCGTCAAAGTCTTTAAGAAAACACCTCTCGAATGGAGAAATTCAGCGTTACGCTTTTGACGAGTTTGCCTAAGTATAGGCTTAGATGTGTATAGGCTAGGTATATGCTTTAAATCTACGCGTATACTTGTAGGATGTCGTGGTGTGGCAAGAGAAAGAAAGAACTACTGAATTTAAGTTTATATTGCCAACGCAACCTTTATTGAATAAGTACTAGACCGTTACAAGAATCGTTACACAATGAACATCGTTACAAAATGGACGTCCAGACAAGATCGTTCGTTTCACGAGAGTAGCTACGAAGAATCGCCTCCATAAAGGACCGGTCCTTATTGATATGCATTGTATGTCGCGCAGCGACATCTACGCTAAAATCGGCAATCGAATCTTGATGACGACCAGTCGCGACTTCATTTCGCGAGGAACCTCGAATTTTCGCTTCTTTGTCCCGACATCCGTGTCGCATCGATTCGGAATCGATATTCGAATGGAAATTAAATCTATTGGTTCTTCGGAAAGTCATTCCGTTTTTGTTTAATTTTATGTTCTTTTTATGAAAAATTCTTTGGAAAAAGCGAAAATGCTTTCTTAAAAACGAATTTACTTTCCGAAAAACTAATAAAAATGCGTAGGTTTTTACCTATTCGTCGGCTGATCGCTGTAATTGACTCTGATATTCTCGAACAGCCTTGCGCTTCCGCAGGACGACATCGAATCCAAAAGGTAAACGACGCGCAATCGTCGGTAGACCGCAAATTCCTCGATGGAAGGCGCGTGTAAAATACGCGGAAACTCGACCGCGACGAATTATAAAATTCTCTCCGTCGTGTACTCGCGGATTCGGCGTCTCCGTCGTTCCGGCTCTGGCGAGCAGTCCTTCGTAACTACTCGTAAACATTAGGCACTTCCGTTCGGTTCATCGAGGTAAACTTTTTAAGGTCTGTTGTCGTCGCGTGCACGTGACGCGCCACGACAAAAGAATTCCAAGACGCGCTGGTCGAAAGTGGCATAAAACGTTTGTGTTTACGCGCGCGGTAGGCTCGATTGTTTTCGCGCTCGCCCTTTTTACAATACGTCGGGTGCTTTTTGCCCCGGCGAGAAAGAAATGGCGCGCGCCGCGTAAGGAGAAGAAGTCGGTTCTGTGCGAAGCGCCCCTTAAAAACTCGAACGTCGCCACGAATTTCTTACTCCGACGAAAAACACGAGCGAGAGGAAAAAGCGTAAACGTCTTAAGCGCGTTTGAGCGCGGCGTCGATCCCTAAGGGCTGACAGTGGACTTTTCGTTAGGACACCGTGGCTTCAAAGTTACAAAATAAAATAATAAAGGATAGAAAAGAAATGTAGAAATTAATCGAAAAACTCTAAAGATTGGTATGGTTTGGTTTTGCAAGAATTATTAAATTCTTGCAAATTCTTATTTAAATTCGAAAACTTTATTAAATTCGAAAATTCGATAAAATTCTTCGTTAAATGCTCGTTCGCTGTCGGCTATCACGAAACTTGTACTGTTCGCGCCAACGTTTACGTTTAACACGTTAGATGACGCGTCTCGAACAAAAAGCGCAGTGTCGGTCATTAACGACTGACGCGGCCCGAACGAAAAGCTCAATGTCAGTCACCGGCGACTGACGCGCTCCTAAGAAAAAGCTCGATGTCAGTCATCGATGACTGACACGGTCCAAACGAAATATATTTAACGTCGATGACGCGGAAGATTTCTACGTACGTCGCAATACACGTTTCCACAGCTTACGCTGGCGTAGCACGAATTTATAACCGTGGCCACTTCTTCCGTGCCGAAAGGGTTAAAGGCGAAACATTGACGTATTCCGCGGGTGGGAGATCGAACGGATTTGCTCCTTTTCGCGAGGGTCCCTCGGCGCACGACTCCATCCTTTTTAACGTCACGCCGCGACACTCCTTCGCTGGCGTAATGACGTCGGAGAGCGCGTGGCACGTCACGACCAAAGGTATCGATCTCGCGATCTCACGGCCGCGACTACGTACGTACGTACGTGTGCCGCGTTCTTCGTTGCTCGTTCCGTGCAATTGGCGTTACTCGCGTTTCTTCACTCGCCTTCTTACGATATCATCGTCGGAGACGGTAACGGACGATGTTAACCGTGCTCCAACGTCGCGTCTGCAACGTGTTTCTCCGTGTCGTTGCTCGCGCGCCTCGCGATCCAACTCGATTCCCGTTTCTCAAACGGCAAGCGATGCGCGCGTTCTACGAGTCTCGGCTTCGCTGATCGACCGAACGAAATCGGCCTTAGTACCTTCCTTTTTCCCATCCTGAAAAGTCCGTTTAATCGTTTGGGTGCCGAGTTGCGCGATCGAACTGTCTTCAGTCTACATGCGATAAGTAACGGTGGTTTGTAAGACTAGAAATGTGAACATTTGCAAACTGTAATTGTTACTTCAATCTTATCTTCATTTAAGTACCTCACACGGTTAACACGTTGAGTGCCATGTCAGTCATCGATGACTGACGATGAACTTTCCGTTTGGCCAACGTCACCTTCCGTTCAGATTGTGTCAGTCAACGGTGACTGACAGTGGGGCTTTTAGGCAGCGTGGCACTCAACGTGTTAAAGGATCGTCGTAGCGTTTCGCGATCTTCTTCTTGACCGTTCGAAACGTAACGATGACCCCAATTTTATCTCAATTCACCCAAGACCGAAACCGAACTTGCTGTAATTGTCGGCTTTGCAGTTTAGAGTGCTGCCACTTTTCGAACGGAACAGAAGAAGCGCAAAATCGCCGCTTGGAACTTGAATCAGTTAACATCATTGAATGCCATGGTGTCAGTCACCGGTGACTGACAGTGAGATTTCTTAATAGCGCGCGTGGTCTAACGAGAATTTCCTTGATATTCGCGTGGCACTCGAACGGTTAAAGGACAATTCGTCGTAGCCTTTGGCGATCTTCCTCTCGACCGTTCGAAGAAGAACGTTCCTCTCGTACTTGGACGAAGGACAGACGACCTCCAGGATTCCCCATCGAGCTCGGAGAAATCGCGAGTGTCTCGTTCGAGGCGACGTACACGCGCGAAGGCGACTCACAACGGGGGAAAGACAAAGGACGATGATTCAGAGAGCGGAGGAGAGAAGTACCTGGTAGATGACACCAGATTCCTACGAAGGTGGCCACTACGTCACTGTCTCTTTCTTTCTCCTTTCCAACGGCGGTACGCCTCTACTCTCCGCCTCCCTCTCCCTCCCAATCCTCTTCTTCGCGGGTTTAACGCGTTCGAGTCGAAATACCGGCGTTCCAAACGCGCCGACTACGAACGGGCCGTTCCGAAAAGACGCGTCTTATCCAAACCGCTCTTACGTCCCTTCTGTTCCCCTTCCCACCTCTCCAGGACTACGCTCGACGATCGAAGAGTCTTCTATTAGGTTAGCGCGTATGAAACGTCGGATTTTTAAGCGAATCTTTCTTCAAAAACTGTTCATTTAATCAAAGTTGAACTCGTATCCTTACGAAATTTAAAACAATTAACAAAATTCAAGGCTTTTGAGAATATCCTTTTTGTCGAAACGCGACTCTGGCAGTGGTCAATACGACTACAAACGAGCTTATGCCAAAGTGAAAAGCATAATGAAAACAGGGAGACAAACGTTCGCTTATAAGCAAATTTGTCAATTCGTTCGCACCACCTAACGCTCCAGGAGATGAAAACAGCCGAGATTCTCGTTAAGAAGGGTCGTTCTTCGCGATTGGAGGAGGATGGATGGACGGACGGACGAAGTCGCATAGAGCGGAGAGTCCGAGGGAGGGAAATACCCCAACGCGAAGCGAGTAAACTTTTCTCGGCAACGCGCGGGGCTATAAAGCCGGTAAGTGCGATCGTCGTCGTTACCCACGTTGGAAAGCGACTCTGGACTCATGTTGGACTCCGCTGGATGGAGATAGCCGTAGGTGAAGAGCCACGACGAAAACGACGAAGAGGGATAACGCGCAGCCACATAAAATCAAGCTGGATTAGGTGCGGACGGTCGTCTCCGACTGAGCGAGAAAGAGTGAGTGTGAGTGTGAGAGAGAGGGAGAGACATGGAAGTAATCGATGGTCGACGTCGAGCGGTAATGAGAATCGAAGCTAGCGGAGGCGCGCCGGAGAATATAAATGCTGACAATCGCAACGATTTCCAGTCTATTTATCTCTTCTCTCTCACTGGCGCGAAGGAAGCAACAAATCCACGTTGTTATCGTCCAGGAGGTTTCTTCTTGCTTAGGTACGCGAGGGAAGATATTCCAACGGAGTTCCACTTAGGCCATCCTAGTGGAAGTCGACGCGCGTTATTAGGCGGCCTTCCAATTAAAACGTTCCCCGCGATCTATGCATTTGCATATTCCCGGGAATTCACGCATTTGCGCCAGACACGACGGACAGACGGACGATTAAGGATCGAGGTGCCAACGACTGCCAGGAGGATAGAATCGACCAGGTGAAGATGGGAGCTTTATCCTTCTCCTGTTGAGATATCCCTTCCGAGAGAGAGAGAGAGAGAGAGAGAGAGAGAGAGAGAGAGAGAGAGAGAGAGAGAAAGAGAGATTCGATTAATATTCAAATAGAAGAGACAGCGTTCCAGCGTACGCCGCGCGTTAAGGAACAAGATTAGATCCTAGAGGTTACGGAAAATATCGCGCAGACACGTACGGTACGGTGCGGTACGAGCGAATCCATAAGCGAACTCGAGCGTAGGCACGGGGCCGATTAAAAGGGAAATTTCGCAGGGCGATAAAAGAACGGTAGGTGGGTAGATAGGCAGCCTGGCAGGTAGATAGGTAGGTAGGCAGGTAAGTAAGTACACGACGTAACTCGCAAATCTTATCGTTTCGAGAGAGAGCAGCTCGCTCCCGGTTCTACCGAGGCCGGAGGGATAACACGCTAATGGAATGTGGGCGTTCGACGAAAACATCGCGAGTTAGAGCGGCCTACGAATCGCTAAGTAGTCGACTTTTGGTTCGTCTCGACGTTTTTGGCTAAAACCCTGCTAAACCCTTGCGAAGCCTAGTCTAAGACGTCTCACCAATTGTAGGGTTTTAACTTCTTGGTCTATTCGCTATATCCCAATTGCTCGGACCATAGTAAGCAAGGTCGGTCGCGCGTCGAGGTGTTCAGTCGCGTGCTTCGAACTTGTACAAAATGTTTGCGTCTTATGACATGTATATTTCGACACAACGAAAGGAATCGTGAAACAATAAGCAACGTTTGGGCACGACTAATAATTTTAAGATGTCTGAGAAGTAAAAAGTCCGAACGAAGTTCCAAGAGTCAGGCTGATGCTTATTGTTCATGGCCCAAGTTCCTTACCACGTCTCGCTCGTGGTTCTAGACCAAAGGGTTAATTCAGGACCACCCGTTCTAAATTAATACCCGTTTCTAAGATTAACACTCGAATTAACACACGAAATAACATTGAAAGACACGGTCCGAGGATGCGCCGCGAGCGGTACAACGGTGCGGTACAGCCATTACCGTTTCCTTGAATTCTACGTGGACGTTGGCGTCTAGACGTTCGCGCTGCTACAGCCCGGAGGAATGCGGTAAAGAAGCGCCGTCCTCTCTTAGATTTTCAATCCGTCCGCGCGTCCCGCGAATGCCAACGCGATTTTCCTCGAAAGGCCGACGGAGTCCAACGGTACCAACGGGTATCCTTTTTACCGCTCTGTACCGGAGCCTTTTTATAAACATCTTCGTCTTCCTCTCGGAAGATCCTTCGTCCTCCCGGAGAATCCTTCTTCCTCCCGGATGAGTCACGCGGGCTCAGGATCGAGTCTAGAGTGCCCGGATTTACCGGAGCCTCGCCTCGGTCCTCGAGAGCCGTTCCGATCGGCCCGGGGCCCGATCTAAGGACGCCTGAGAGTCCGAGCGGTGGCGGCACGACCGGTGCGGTCAGGTGGCTCGCAAGGACGCGGCAGGCCGTTCACCCGTTCACCGGTCCGACCCCCTACCCCTCGCGCTCCTTCCCCATCGCGTTGCTCTTTGCGCCGTCGCGCGTTTCCCTCTCTCTTCGTTCCTCTCGCTCTGTCTTTCTCTGCTTCTTCGAGACTCTCTCTTTTCCTTCGCGTCTCCTTTCACCCCTCCTTGCCGCCCCTCCTACCCTTTCTTCGATCTTCCCCCTCTCCTCGTCGTCGGGACGTTGTCCGGTCTCTCCTTCTTCTCCGCGGTTTCTCTTCGTGTGTGTTGTCCCTCCCACCCTTCGTTCCACGTCGCGTAATTCCCCTCCCGGCCCTTCCGCAGCACCCGCAGGCCGTCCTGCACCGATCGGCTGGCCCAACACGAGTAACGCCGTCTTAACCGAGTTACCGGTATTTGTACTCGGAGGAATCGCTGCTTACCGGATCGTACCGTTCGTGTAAACACGATAATTGGTCTGTTACGTTCTGGCCCTCGTGTTATGGCCAGGGGATTCCTCCTTTTTTCCTGATAATATTAGGCTGGGGAAAAAGTCTTGTGCGTTTTTATGCACGAATGGGTTTAGAGTCGCATATCTCTGGAAATATCCATCGCAACGTATCGTACCGAGCGACGTTCGAAAGGTTATGTTTCGGAGCATATTTTAGAAGAAAGATAATTAAAATTGGTGGTTTCAGTAAAAAGTTACAACGATATAAAAAAACGTTGTGTTAAATTTACTACTAAAACGCGCGATACTTTTTCCCCAACCTAATATACTGTTGGGTCGATGCCAGCGCTTTCGTGCTTTCCATTCATGGACTTTGAGGTATTTCGAGGCGTTCCTGGATTTTTGGATTCGGGAAGGGAAAATAGTCGTCAGTTTCTTGTCCGTTTGCTTTCTCTTTGTTCTGTTGGGGTCTTCCAGAGCGCATCGGGTGTCGCGTCGAACGACTGGCCTGAGTCTTATCAAGGATCTGGAAATTGCGAGACCATGGTCGAGGGCATCGTCTTCCAAGCTGCCGGCTCGGGTGATCCTTCTTGGAGTCACTCGGAGCCCGGTTCAACGAGGTCGACGAACGATTCGCGCTTGGAGTCGTGCTAGAGTCGAGGAATCGTCGCAGGCACTCGGTTCGATTCGTCTCGACCGTCGCGATAGCCATTCCGCATTTAGCGCCTCGAACGCGGAATCGAGAGAGTCAGCATAAATCTTGGAACACGGAAGGGAGTAAGCGCACGGGGAGTCGGCGTATCGCACGGCGATTCGTTTGCATTAACGCGGTATTTTATTAACACCGTTTGACCTACCAGCGAGGTACGTCGCGACGTCGAGGCGATAGATCGCGAATTTACCAAAGAACATTATTCCTGAGTAATCTCGTGGCAACGCGACGTTCTCAAGGAGGTGGCGGAGCCTGAGTCGGACCTTGAGGTGGATGTTTATCGTCCACACGCTGCTAAATGACAAACGGTTGGAAGCGTCGGACGTTTCGAACAGAATCCTTGAATCCTTCTATCGGGAACTCGTCGAGTGTTCCTATCGTAACGATTTCTAGATTAGAGGAAATCGATGAAAATTGTTATGAAATGAAAAGGTTTTGGTCGAACTCCTAGGATCCATTTTTGACTATTTCCTGGAGGTTCCGGGGTCTAAGTCCATCCTTACAATGGATGTTTGGGTCCCAATATTGTTAAAAGGCAAACTAATGGAATCGCGGACGTTTCGAATTGAACTCTTGCATCTTTCTTCAGGGAACCGATCGAGTGTTCCAAACGTAATGACTTCTATGTTAGAAGAAATCAATGAATGTTTCTATCAATCTCGCCCGAACTCTCAGAGTCCATTTTTAACTATTTTCTTGGAGGTGACGCAGCCTAAGTCCATCCTCTCAATGGATTAAAATGCATACGAATGGAAGCGTCAGATGTTTCAAATTGAATCCTTGCATCCATCAGTCAGCAACTGGTCGAACGTTTCAATCGTAACGACTTTCCCGTGACTTCTAACATGGAGAGTTCAATGAATAATTCCCTAACGATCAATTTTTAGCTCTCCCCTCCCATCTTTCTCTGCGAACTCAATTCCACCAAGATCGAGTCGTCTCGTGTCGAATTATTACAAAATCCGAAGGACTCCGCCTCGGAATTCTTTGGATCGACCACGGCTTGGAAGACGAGATTCGACCGAACGACTCCACCACCATCACCACATCACCGCATCACCAAGAGCCTTCGTCCTTTCACGAACGTTTCCTCCGGTGTAAGTGATTTTTGCCGGAGCGCGCGACGAAATAATGGCTCTTTCTCGGGGTCTTGGAAGGGGGCAAAGGGCGCGGTGCTATTCGAAGAGACGAAGAACAGAGAAGCTAGCGAGAGAGAGAGAGAGACCCTCGGAAGTTCGAAGCGGTTCGGCTCTCCCGCAGGGAACTAATAACCGGGTTTCGCAGCCGCGTACACGCACGCGATAGGGAACGTTTCTGCGTCTCCGCTCCTTCCTCTTCCTCATCCTTTTCCTCATGACGACGATGACGACGACGACGACGACGACGACGAAAGAGCCGAGGCAAGTCGGCGGTTCCGCGAGTTTGCTTGGCACGCGTCAACCCAGGTAGCCGATAAACGGACGTCGTTGCCTGTGTTATTAGCTTTCTTTTTCGTAACACGCGCCCCTGTCAGGGCCAGGAAATAAGAAGTATCCTTGAAAGACCGCCGGAAGGGGGAGGGGCAAGGGGAGGGAGGGGCGAAGCCAAAGACGACGAAGAAAAAGAATTAGTAGAATAAGAAGAAGAAGAAAGAGACGAAGGTTCGATTTTGTCCGACGGAGCGACGAGGAGCCGACGATCGTCTCTCTCGACCTTCTCCCTCGCCCCTCGCCTTCCGCCCACCCTGGAAAGAGGTATTCGCAGGAAGGGACGAGGCACGCGAGTCGATCGAACTGAAATCGAACGATCTGGGGCGCGGGAGCTCGAGGGCGCTTGATTGTTCATTGAAAGAACAATCGTAATTGCGTTAGGTTGGCATCCCTTTGGAGGGTAGGCCGCGATAACAACGCGGAGTCGGCTGGGTGCGTAGCTAAGTGCCGGAGAAGGCATTCGTTCCAATTGGAATCTCGCCAGTCTTTGTCGCGCCTCTCCACGACCTAGGCGACGTCCTTTTCCTTTTTCTCGCTTCGATGCATCAGCGGCAGCCCAGTCGATGTTATTGTAGGCTCGCAGCTTTCGCGGTCGTTGTTATCGATGAGCGCAACCACCGCCGTTGGGTTTGTTAGGGGTGGTCCAAGTTCCCCTCCCCTCACCTCTCCCTCCCCCACTCCGCAGTCGCCGCAGCCTGGATCTTCTTGTCCTTCTCCCACGCGAAGGACGAGGGCCCACAGTGAGGCACTTTAGCGGATCCTCGATCTCCCACTCGAGCACGGGGCCTAGCGATAACGTTATTAGTGCCACGAGCCCGTCGGCTTCGAGCACGTCACGTCGCGTCACGCCTCGTCGCCCTGACGACGATCGCCTCGCCTGGGAGCCGACGGGAGCATCGCGGCGTCGTTAAATCTCCCTCTCTCGCTCGATCTTGTTCGTTCTTTTCTCGGCGATTCGCCGTTAAACGCGTCGAGTGCCACCGTCAGTCAGCGGTGACTGACACCGGACTTTCCGTTCGGATAGCGTCAGTCTTCGGTGATTGACAGTGGGAGTTCTGAAAGCGCGCTTGACTGACGGGGATTTTCTCGTAAATTCGCGTAGCACTCGACGCGTTAAACCGTTCTGAATCGCACTCTAATCGGTCGAAAATCGCTCAAGGAGGGAAGATCGATTGTTTCGAGGCTGTATCGATAAGACGACGAGCTCGAAAGTATTGCTGGTAAACGCTGATTAACGCGTCGAGTGCCACGTCAGTCATCGGTGACTGACAGTGGCACCTTTAAACAGCGCGACACTCAACGTGTTAAAGGATAATTCGACGTAGCGTTTCGCAATCTTTTTCTCGACCGTTCGAAGCGTAACGATTACTTCAATTTTATCTCAATTTATCCAAGACCGAAACTATCGCTATCAGTCATTGGTGACTGACAGTGACGTTTCTAGGCAGCGTCCGTGGCCTAACGAGGATTCCCTTGTAAATTCGAGTGGCACTCGACGATTTGACTCGTCTTCCTCGATTTTTCGTGCGATATCGCCGATCGCTTCCTTGCGCCTCGGGATATCTTCGTCGTTGTTTTCAAAACGAAGGACGCGACTCCGTCGGGATATTTATGCTCCTGCCGGGGCAGAAAGGCGCGTAATGAAAGGTTTTATTTAAATATCGTTTGTAATTTCAGATTCGTGCACGAAATAATCTTCGGACGTTTCAACGAGCCGTGCCCGTCCTATCCACCGATCGGTCGTTTTTATCCCGTACGCTCCCGCGATTTACGGTTCATGTTTATATTTATGAAGTGACTTCGAAATAAAATATTCCTCTTTTAGCGATACACGCGCGAAATTCTACGCCGATATAATCGTAAATTTCGTTGATAGCCGATGCGACAGTTATCTTCATTATAATTAAATAAATTAGCATGAAAGTGAGCGTAATTAGGTTATAAAAACAGGCGCGGGATGTAAGCGTCTCGATCGGTAGTAAACGGCTTGTCATCCTCCTGCATCTAGCGATAAAATTCTCCCGGATGGGCGGCCTCGTCGATTCCGCTCGCGACCACGCGAGTTGAAGTTTTAGCGCGACGCGTGCGAGCCACGAGGCGCGAGAGGAGGAAGGGAAAAGTCGTGGATGGATGCCGGACGTCGCGGCGCCTCGGCGAAACTTTCACCGGTAGGATGGAAATCGATCGCGACGCCTCGCGCGAATCGAACGCGTTTATATAACCCATCGTTTCGACGCGTTTCTCGTAAATCTTCGAACGCTCGTCTTTTTTTTTTCTTTTTTTTTGTCGTCGTTCGAAGAGGAAAGAGAAAACGAAAAAGTGGAAAAACACGATGTCGCGTCGAGCGACGTCGAACGGCACAGTCGACGCTTTCTTCTTCTTCGTTTGTTCGTGTGTTTCGGTGAAATACGGTAGAGCCTTTTCCCTTCTCCCCTCCCCTCCAACTCCTCATCCCTATAACACAGTAGATGCGTTTCGCGTGTAGTAGTTTATTAGATTATACGATTACACGAGAACAATTTTTATGGCCGTAGAATAATGTTTCGTGTCAAGAAATGTATAAATATTTATAAATACATATTTTCTACCGTTTTTTTTACGAAGTCAATCGTTTTGCAAACGAGCGGCTGGCTTGCAATTCGCTTATGCATAAACATACACTTATAGGGATACTTAAAAAAGATATAAAATAAATATTTAATATGTAAGAGTTAAACTATTTTTTACTTTCTTCAACGACGTTTAATTTTTACCAGCCAAAAGTTGTATTGACGCGTCGAGTATCACGCGAATTTATAACGAAATCTGTTGCAAGCTGCTTGGAAGTGCGCTGTCAGTCACCGATGACTGACGCGGCACTCGACGCATTAATCATCGAAGCTAAAACGTAATAAAATCGCGATATCCGTCTGAATCTTTCACCGTGTTATACGAACACGATTCCAATTGGTCCGCCGTGTTAGACGAATCCGTCTTACACGAACATTTTATGATAAAACGAAGCCGAAAATGGCCGGTAGAAGAGACGAAATCTCTTTCCGCTGGCAAAAAATAATTCGGTCGCGTTCGGTAGAAGAAGGAACTTCGTCCGTCGTTCGAGGAACGTTCGCACGCAGGTACGCACGCACGCATACGCGCACGCACGTCCGAGGGCTCGACGAGTCGATAGAAGAGCCGAGGAACTAACGATTTGCTTAGCCAATATTTGCTCAGCCACGCGTTCCTTTTCGAGTCGCTTCCTAAATCGAGGTTGACGCATTGTTATTACCGTCGTCCGCGATTAACATAATAACGCAAACACAATGACACGGCGCGACTACTACCAAGAGAGGTCGCTGTTTGACCAGGTGAAAAATTCCGCGCCGCGTCCGCGCGGATTACGTAGTCGCGAACGTGCCGCGATATTGTTTCCTAATTCAATTAGGACTGGCTCGTGAATTTTCGGTTGCTTTTTTTTCTTTCCTCTTTTTTTTTGGCGCGTCCGAAGATTCGCCTAGGCTTTCTTCGCGATGTCCTTGCGCCTCGCGGCCATTTCGTACATTACGAGCGAGTGTTTGCTTCCTCTCTTTTCTCCTCTCATCCTACCGAAAACTGAATATTTTTTTATCTCCGCGTATCGACGTCTTCCTGGCGTCACTCCATTCGACTCGTTATCATTATCATTATTATTATTATTATTATTATTATTATTACCACTATTATTATAATTTTATTATATGACGCGACGACGTCGAGCCAACGTGAGAAATTTATGGCGAGTGCATCCCAGCTCGAATCTCACGGAATTTCTCCTCGTTAGCGCGAAGTAAGGAAACAAGCGCCACGCGACGAGAAGGAAAATTTATTGGACGCTTCGACGATTACCAAAGAACGATCGGACGATTATTAAACTTCTAAGCTCGATGGTATCGTCCGTGATCGAAGAGAAGAAGAGGAAGGGGCGCGGATGACCTCCTCTTGTCCCTTTCCTCCGTTGCTCGTTTCGAGAGGTCGAGCGCTCTCGAGAGTGCGCTCGCGCTAGTACCGTTCGATCGGTTCGGCCGGCGCGATGAACGCACACCGGAGATTTCACATTTCCAGGTAATTAATTTACAATGAACCGGACGAAAGGGGAGCTAATCCTTCTTTCGAGGGTTACTTACGCGCTCGAGCTGCCGCCGCCGCCGCCCTCGCGAGGGGCGCTCCTTCGACGCGCAGGACAAACATCGACGATAATCGGATCGCGCCTAACTCCAATTTCGTTTCACGAACTTCTCGCGAGAGTCGCTCGCGAGAGTCCATCGAGAGAGTCGATCGGAGTTTCTCGAGGTCGTCGAGTCCGATGAATTCGGAATCGATCATCGTGGTTAGGTCCGCTTGGTTTATCTTGATTTATCGAACGCACGGGGAAACGCGGATTGTTTCGAACGTCCGCCTCGAACGTCTTTCCTAATTTCGGGGCCGAATTATTATTCTGTATCCGAAGGAGGCCTGGAACGAGTTAACGAGTGAGGTAAATTAACATCGAGGGAGTCGAAACTCGTCGCTGCTTCATATTTAATTCATCGATGATATCGCGATGCTTCGGTACCAGATCGGTATGGAATCGTCGAGCTTTTCGTTCCTTCTTCGTCTCATCCCCAAAGAAGACTAAAAGACCGGCCTGAACGCGAACCGCTAGAACCCTGTATTTTCCCCCACCCCAAATCCTGCCGACTTCACCGAAATGAATCAAGTTCGACTGAAAGATACTCGATGAACTTCCAGGTGTCTGTTAACTTCCGCGCCTTGTAAAAACAAAAGCACGCCACAAGGATCGCGAATAAGGTCTTCTCGCGTTACGACCACGCGTCTTTTTCCGCATCCACTTCACGTCCAAGGACGGAAAAGTGAAAGAGAGTGGAGGATCGGTCATCACGATCGTCGAGTCGATCTTGATCGTAGGAAAAAAGCAATTGCGAGCGGCGGCAGCGCGGAGGAAAAAGAAAAAGCTCGCGAACCGGACGCAGGCCGGAAAATGACAATCACTAGGCGCTGTCCTCTCGGTCTCACGTCGATCCATCCGTACTCCAAGTGCTGCTTCCAAATGCCAGTCGTGATGAAACCGAGAGAGAAAGACAAAGAGAGAGAGAGAGAGGAAGAGGGGGAGAGGAATGGCGCCCGTGGCGCTCGCCCTTCTCCCAATTTATGGGTCAATCTTCGAACTCCGTCGCTCCTGGAATTCCGTCGACTCTTCGAACTGCTCGAGGCTGATGAGTCTTTCCGTTCTCCTGTTCCCTTCTTCCTCCCTGCAGACGTTGCCTCACGGACGCGATATCAAAGCGCGAACTCTCCCTTCCCCCCGATAGTCCTCGTTGTTCGATAATCGCCGCGACGTCGACGGGGCTCCTCGTTTCCTTTTTCCACGGAGGTTAATCGCGTTCCGCGAACGACCAAGACTCGATCCAATCGACGATGTAGCTCCGGAGTAATCCGGAATCAAGAGAATCAATGGAGTCAAGCAAGTCGAGTGAATCAAGAGAATTTACTACGACTCGCGAGTACGCGCACTCCAGCCTTCTGAAACACCGCGATGCTCAGTCCTTTTATACCCAACCTCCTCGAGATAACGCGTCGATTGGCACAAAATATCAAACAATTGGTGCCGATAATTGGCCTAGTGAACGAAAGGGCGTTCCCAGGTCGTATCTCAACCGAACGAACGATAAAGACACTCGGCAGATCCTTCTATCCCCTCCAATCCTTCCCCAACTCGCCGTGGATCCCCAGAGTAGCACGTCGCTGCTTGGAACCCAAAAGATCGCGACATCGTCGTCTGGACGATCCTGCTGTCCTCCAGGCCGCTCCTAGAGAAAGCCCAGCATCATTCGCCTCGTTTACCGTCGACGAGCGTCCCAATCGCGATCGTTCGCCCGAACATCAGCGAATCGACGGCTCGCCGAATACGACGAGTTTGCAAGCTAGAAAGCTTCTATCCACGGAGAGCTGGTATCGCGAGTCCTTCATTGTAGGTGGAAAGAAAGCGAAAAAGGGGAAAAGCGCAGAGAGAGCCACTGCCGTTAAATAAAGAGCGTCGAGCCGAGAGAAAGAAAGAAAAATAAAAAAAAAGAAATAAACGAAGAAAGAAAGAGAGAGTAAGAAAAAAAGAAAGTTGGTCCACCGAGGCGATATCAAAGCTTTCATTTGAATTTTTAACGAATCTCCTCCCGAGCATAGGTCCGAGCCGTTTCTTATTAGTTATTAGTACACCGAGTCGAGTGGGTGGAACCGCGGAGAAGAAGAGGAGCGAGAGGAGGGAGAGGGGAAGCATCCGACGACGTCGAAGGGGCGGCGAGGTGGAGCGCGAGGGCGCAGGCAACCGAACGAAACGGTTCGCCAACGCGCAAGGAAGAATAGAGACGCGGTCTTGAATGGAACCTTTGAATTACCGGTGGCTGCTTATTTCCCGGAGACGCGTAATGCGCCCGTACCAGTCGCCGTCGCGCACACGTCGACGCGTCTCCACGCGTAATATATATAAATATAGGAAGTTGCCGCTGGAAGCTCCCGCAAGCTCGTACAAGCGCGTCCGAGAGATAGGAAAGGAGAAGAAACGAAGAGAGTGGGAGGGAGGGAGAGAGAGAGAGAGAGAACAAAAAAAGAAAGAAAAAAAGAAGAAATAAAAGAGGGTGCCAGCCGCAGGGTAGCTAGAGAGAGAGAGAGAAAGAAGGAAGAAGCGGCCGAGAGAAGAGAGAAAGACGAACGAAGGATAGAAAGAGATAGACAGAGACAGAAAGAGTGAGAGAAAGAGAGACGGAAGATGGATAGTCGCGGGGGAGCGTAAGAGAAGGCGCCAGAACACGGCTACTCGACAGCCATCAGGCAGTCGCGAACCGTCGCTACTGCCTCTTCCCGGCCCTCCCCACCCTTCTGAAAGGTAGGACGGGCCGGCGTACGCCCTGTCACCGTCGCTGTCGTCTTCTCAAAAGAATAATGTCTCTCTTTGAAACATTAGCAATTCTATGATCGCCACCTTTATTTATACGACGAGACGCGCGGCATTGCTCGCGTCTCCTCCTCCTCCTCCTCCCCTTTCTCCTCCCTCTTCCCTTCTTCAGCACCTTGCGGTTCTTCCGTCGGTTGGTCCGTCGTATGCATGGCAGAGCCGTTGGCTGACGATTGCGCGCCACAGTCCAACGACGAGGACGACGACGGGAAAAAGGAAACGAGCGGCGGCGTGACGTCGTAGGTGGGACGAGGGGGTGCCGACGGCCGCCGCGCTACCGTTGCCACTGCCTTGTTACAAAATACTTTAATTAATGACCCCTCGGAACAAATTTACCTTCATTATTAGCACATTCATGCCGGCAGCGCCGCGAGGCGTCCGCGGGCGTGTGTGAGAGCGCGTGTACGTAACACGTGTAGTCGAGGGGCACAAAGCCCGCCATTGTGCGGGTCGCTCATAAAAGGCGCCTGTTCTTGCGCGAGCTTTAAATAATTCAATTCACCGAATGCTTCCTCCTCCTTCCTCCTCCCACCTTCTGTTCTTCCACCATCTTCTTCTTCTTCTTCTTCTTCTTCTTCTATACGTCGTCGTCGCGCGTGTATCGCCTTTTGCTGCCTCTTCGCTTTTAGAGGGAGAGAGGAGATCGTAGCGACCGAGAAATAGATAAAGAAAGAAATAGAGAGAAGAGGCTAGTCTTTTATTTCGATTTCAGTCTCTCCATCGGGATTTATTGGATTTTTTTTCGGAGAAAAGATGGCGGGGATTCGACGCTTTACTCTTTTTCGATTTTCCGCATGTCCAGCGGCTCGAGGATCGATCGATCCGCTTCGAGGCGGCGAGGAATCTTCTCGATCGTCGTCGTCGACGTGAAATTAAGTCGTCTTGAATCGCGAGTCGACGCGCGGACCGCCGAGGTCAGGCGTAACACGATTAACTCGTTCGGTGCGACACCGATTTTGCAAGAGTATCCAAAGTATACAAAGTATGCGAATAATTAAAGAAATGAAAATGTAGTTGGGAACGTTAAGAAGGCGGCGTCCAAAAATTAGAACATTTATTTTTTAACCTTGATATTGCCGGTCCCACGCACCGACGTCACCCAAACGAAAAGTTCACTGTCAGTCGCCAACGATTGACGTGACTCAAACGGAAAGTCCGCTGTCAGTCATTGGTCGATTTGCCGGTGGAAAAGTAGCCGGAAGAAAATTCGAGGAAAATCCACGGATAGGAGGGGGAAGAAAAAACGCGAGAAATCGCAAGAAACGTCGAAGCGACGTTAGGCAAAGGAGAAACTCGAGAAGAAGAAGAAGACGTTCGATTTGCAAGCGGGAAGGAGGAAAGTCCCTCGTATCGAGAGAAAGAAAAGCGAAGAAAAAGCGACGCGGCGGCGAGAGACGAAGGCGTCTTCTTTCGAGCACAATAAGTCCTCTGTTCGAATCCTTCGCACGTCCGGACTTAGAGCGAGAGTTAATAAAGCGTGTAAAGAGAAAAGACTGGCAACGGGCCCGTTCCTCGAACAGGCTAATTATTCACGCGTGCTTAAGAAAGGAACCACGAGCGGAGAAAAATCCGATCCTCCGGTCCAAAGTCTCTCCTAAC
Source organism: Liostenogaster flavolineata (assembly GCA_025433975.1). NCBI lineage: Eukaryota > Metazoa > Arthropoda > Insecta > Hymenoptera > Vespidae > Liostenogaster > Liostenogaster flavolineata. Next base: position 934,042 of record JAITYT010000604.1, on the reverse strand, counting down.
AACGGATCCAACGCGAAATAAGATTTGATTTCTTAACCCCTCGAGACCGGAGGACATTTCGATTCTCACCAACACGAAGACAAACGCTTCGTTATGTAACGGCAGTCGCCGTTGTTTGATGGTGTAAGATACTCAGTACTTCCTTAAAAATACACCGAAATTCCTCAAAAAGCGCGTTAACACTCCGAGTACGGATTAAGTCTCGAAGTACCCAGACTACTAAAATCGATTTCTAGTATCGATATTTACTACCCAGAAAAGAAACGAATAAAAATCGAATAAGAGTGATTCCTATAATTTATTTAAATTAAGGCAAAGAAAAACTGAAAGGATTATTTTCGAAAATGTGTTTCGAAATACTCCGAGAGCAGGATACTGCCATGGGGGTTTAAAGGGGTCGATGCAGTGCACGTAAGACGTCGATGAAGGGTGGTTAAAAAATAAAATTTCTCTCGCAAAGAAAGAAAGAAAGAAAAAGAAGAGATGAGAAGTCGAAGGAACGAGCGGACTGGAGCTTTCGCTTTCCGGGATTGCAACGACGCTGCAACGACGACAGCCGAGGGTGCGTCCAAACGAAGGAAGGGAAGGAAACGCGATAAGGGACAGTGGGAGAGACAAGGAGGCAAGATGGAAGGTAGGAATGAGAGAGAAAAGGACGGAGAGCGTCTTGGCGCGCGTTGCGGACGTAACGCGCGAGGGGGGCTTCCGTCGGTCCCCGCCTCCCCTCGCGCGTACCCGAGCCCGAGGCAGGCGCGTTCCGTCGAGACAAACGGCCCCTCGTCTTTACGACGCAGAAGTCTCCCGCTTTTTACCGCGGCTCCTTCGAGTTTACATTTACGGAGTGATTTCCTTACCCGTTGTCACCGGGCCGCTCGCTCCCGCCGTTCGCTTGTATGCAGATGCGTCGCCGCCGGGCAACGGTGATTATCGCTCCCGCCTTTATCCCACCACGGCCTATTTAACGAGAACAATGCACCCGCGGCGTAAGGACGTTAATGCGATGTCCTTCCTTTTACTCCCAACGCGAGTCCTCTTTTTTTTAAGCTGTCTTCTCTACTACTCTCGCTTAGATCTTCTCCCTCGCCCTCGCGGCCTTCTCCTTGGACGAAGGAGAAGAGTTCGATTGGATCGCGGGCGTCGTGAGCGCCTCCACGTTCTTCGATGACAATCGGCCGCGAGGTCGCCGATTTTGGCCTGCGACGACGACCGCGATCCTCTCGGGAATTGAAGTGGATTTTTACCTACTATATATAGATTATTATATTAATATATAATAAATATTGTAATAAGCTTATTTCGCTTATTTCGCTTCGTCTCTCATCGAAATCGGTATCCTCGAGGGGCGATAAAAACTGCGAGATCGATTTCTATTCGTCATCGAAATTCGGAGTCTGCTCGAACAGCGATTATCGCGATTTCGTCTTTGGATCTCTGAAAGATCGAGAGTTTAGTTGGAAAATACGAAGTTAGAGGCGAGTCTAAATTAGAGACGTGGAA
>JAITYT010000604.1:921113-932446 GCA_025433975.1 Liostenogaster flavolineata | reverse complement strand
TCTCTCTCTCTCTCTCTCTCTCTCTCTTGCGCACTTTCTTCCTTTTCCCATTAAAATAGCGGTTCTCCGTGGATATTTTGATCGTTAAGAACGCGCGAAATCGACGATAAAAAGCCGACGCAATCGTGGCTTTAATTACGAACGAAGATGGCCGCGTGGTCGTTTCGTGTTCGACGGACGAATGCGGGAAAGCGCTTCGCCTCTTTCCCTCTTCCTTCTCGGTTTTCCTCGTCCCGTTCCTTCGATATCGAAAACGTCGAAGCTCGCGCGCGTAAGTAAACGGCATTCGATCGTCGATAACGTTGAACAAATAACCGAGGGACGAGGGGAGGAGGAGGAAAAGCGACGAGACGAAAGAATCTTGCCGATTTACGATCGTCCCTTCCATCGCCATTTTCACCGGAAACATCAAACGACGATAAATAAAGCTCGAGATAAGCACCGATGCGTTTCCTCGAGTCCTGCCTCCATGTTGATTCTCGCGACGCTCGTCTTCGTTCGAGACGAGATCCTCGCGATAATATTGCGAACGATCGTCTCTAGCGATCGTCGATCGCTCGATGATTTCGCCGACGTTTTACCTCGTTGTATCTCAACGGGAGTTTGAAAGGATTCTCCTTGGTGGTCGTGACGTATTTTTAAGAACAAATTTAAGAAAATAGAGCAGAAAGACGAAATCGTCGAACTTTATTTTCTGTGGCCTTGAGAACTGATTCTTGGCCTTGAGGATGAACGGATCGATGACGATCTTATCTCGTTGGTTGTTGAATTTGAAAAAATCTTTTCGGCAGCTTAGAAATCGATGATGTATGGATCGATGACATTTCCGTCGTTCTTTTGGCTCTTTGGGTCTCTACGAAAGTTTAAAGGGTTCCTGAAGTTGTTCGTATAGAAAAATAAATTTGAGAAAGTCAGAGTTTGTGTTTGGAGGAAACAAATGTGCGAGACAGTAATGATGAAAGAAGGTTTAATACCAACGTGGGTCAACTTGGGCGGACTGTTTTTAATCATTAACTCGTCAACGAGAAAACGGAGGTCGTTTAAACGGTGTTTTTTCCCACACAGATTAAAAAAAGGTAATAAAATTTATATTAACACTCTTTCGTACGATAAAATATTAAAGTTACAAAATTTGTGTGGATTTTACAACAGTCGGTCCAAGTCGGCCTATCCTGTATAAGAGAATAAAAGACCCGCTGACTGCGCGATGCCAAGACGAAGACTGCCCTTAAAAAAGCTGCTTCTCTCGTCTTTGTCGCGAAGCTCTCTCTTTCTCTCTTCGAAGAGATCGACTACGAACGTGGCTCCGATCGACGAGGAAACGTCGTTCGATTCGCCGCCTCGGAGAAAGACCGAGTTGTCGATCGACTCGCTTTTTTGGCAAGTATCAAAAAAAAAGAGGAAGAAAAGATCGTCAAAGCTCGAAGCCGCGGACATCGATGACTCACCGAGGAATCTCGTCCCTCAGAAAATGCACGGCGATATCCATCGGTACGAATCGTTCCTGATTTACGTCTCGCTCGCCAATGGATTCGCCTGTCAATTTGACGGCGCTAGGCCGTTAGTGCCTCGACCGTGGAACGTCTTCGAATAACGGTTATCGATTCGAATGACTTATGCACCCGGAAACGGACCGGCGATCGGCGCTGTCTCGATACGCGTATAGATGCGCTTGTCGAGCGGTAACAGCCGCGACGAGATCGAGGAACAAAGAAAAAGACAGAAAACAAACAAGCGAACACCACGACGAAGAGATCCACGAAATATTAGGTTGATGCGAATAAAATGTCGGATTTTTAAGCGAATTTATAAAATTGCTTCTTTCGAAGGTTGTTTATTTAATCAAAATATGCAAAATATGCGATAGAAATAAAAAAGAAGATAAAGAAATACAAAAAAGAATGAAAACAAGGAGACAAATACTTGCGCGTAAAGAAAATCCGACATTTTCCTGGAGTAGCTTACGAGTAAATTGTATATATAAAATGAAATAAAATAAACAGCAATTTTTCCGTCTTTCGAAATCCGCTTCTTAAAAAACTACGATAGCAGAGAAAGAAAACGTTTCGAATCGACAATAATTCTTGAAGTATAACGACGTTCAGTTGGACACGAGGCTGACCGGAGGGAGGAAAAAACGCCGACGGGTCGATCGAATCAACAAGTGCCGCGCGATTCGAACGCTCCTTTTTCCCGCGGAAGGACGAAAATCCGACGGCACTAGTTTCGATCGCGACATCTACCGCGAAAAAACCACAATTCTTTACATCAACAACATCAACGTTAAAGTACGTCTTTAAAAATAAAATGAAAAATACACCTTCAGGCGCGATCAACGCCGATGTACCACCGGTGGTACACGCCGATTCGAACGCGACGATGGGCTCGAAGACGCAAGGGACGTTCGAACGTCGCGGCGATAACTCATCCTCGTTAAGTGGTAGCGCGGAACTCTCGCGAGAATCGCGTGGAAACGTTTCTTTCTTCGTCGTATCGAACTCGATTCACGACTGTTTGCCTTGGGGTAGAGGAGAAAGAGAAAAGGAAGAAGAAGAAGAAGAAGTAGAAGGAACAGGAACGGCAGCCGTACACGGCAATAACAGCAGAAGCATCAGCAGCATCAGCAGGAGAAAGAGAAGGAAAGGGAAGGAAAGAAAGGGAGGCATTAGAGCGCCTCGTTCGGTGAAACGATCGGCGCGTATCGGCAGGTGCCATCGAATTAGTAAATGTACGAGGAGTTCCCTCGGAGCCGTCGCGGCAATCGAGAAACGATATCGACCATGATAATGCATAAAGGTGTAGCGGCGAACCGCCTGGTCCAGCCACCGACTTCAAAACTGGTCTTGGGGTCGGATGATTCCTCTTCTTTTTCTTTACTTCTATCCCTCCTTCCTTCCTTCCTTCCTTCCTTCCTTTGGTCTTTCGCCTTTTTTCTCTTCGTCCTTTTACTCTCCTTTATTTCTCGTCTTCCTCCTCTCCCTTCCTCCACCCCTCGGCGCTCCGAGCCTTCCGAAGGAACGGAAGGAAATAAAAGTGCGCCTTGCCCTCGACGAGGAGTCAGGTTGTCGGGCGGGCTCCTTATTTACTTTATTACAGACTCCGGTAACGGTATCGGTCGCATCTACGTCTCCCGTCCTCTCCACTTCTTTCCTCGTCTTTTTCTCTTCTCCGCTGTTGCTCTTCTCGTCCCTTGTCCCTTTGGCCCTCTTTGAGCTGTTCGGAGTCGATTCCGAGGCATTCGTCGGATTTACGAATTCTTACGTCGATTTTGTGACTCGCAAGCGGAGGGTCGGAGAGGAAAATCGGCTCGCCAGGAAGCGTGTTACAATGGAGCGATTTGACCCTTTGTGGTCTAATGTCGAGTTTGACTCGACGTCATCTTTTTTTGAGCAAAGAAAATCGATCGATAAAGTTCTTTGACTTCAATTTCATTTACTTCTTACTTTGTACGGCAAATAAATATATGTAAAGTCAATTGAAATCGCTAAGTCAACGATAAATCGATATAACTCGACAATCAATTTGAGCCAGACTACTGGAAACGATGAAAGTTAATTTGCACCCCGAAGGATTAAAGGGCAAACGAAGGAGACGACTCTTCCTCCTACTTTGTTACATCCAAGTTGGAGACTGCGGAGGGTGCTAACGAGAAAGTTTATACGGCGTTTTGTCGATTCTTTCGTGCGGAGCAGGCACGTCGTGGCTGCGTTGCTCGCGGTGCCCGCGCCTTGATTTAACACTTGAACGAGCCACGAGATAGATATAAATCAGATCGGTATCTTTCCGACGCGCCGCTGTATTCTCGCATCGCGTAGGTACACCGCCGCCGTGATAACTCCCTTTTCCGTTGGGTGCCAGCGCCTCGGCGAGTTTCGTTTTCTGGAAAGCGGTATGCGATCTCTTAGATATCGCGTTTGCGCCACGCGGTGATCGTTGTTCGTTATGTCATTGTCGTATACGCCAACGGATAAAATTCGAGACTCGTTGTTAACCCTTCGACCTACAATCACGAGTGAGTAAGTGTGCTAAAGAATTTGGGCCATGAACAATAAGCACGAGCCTGACTCGTGGCAGCTCGTTCGGATTTTTTACTTTCCAGATATCTTAAAATTATTAATTGTTCCTAAAGTAATCAAAATTAGGTAACGATATCCTCAAGGCAATTGTGGATTCAGATCCTTGTCAAACAGTTGAGCAATTATCATCGAAGATTGGCTGTCCGTGGTCTAGAGTTCAAGATCTCTCTTCGTCTCATAGGAAAACTGTACAGGCAAGGAATTTGGGTTCCTCGTGAATCGACGGAGACGGCACTCGATCAACGACGTAACATCTGCGCGTCTCTTTTGTCTCGGTAAGAAGCCGATCCGTTTTTGCGACGAATCGTAACTGGAGATGAGAAGTGGGTGCTATACAATAATCCTGTACGAAAAAGGCAATGGCTTTCTTCCGGAGAAGCACCTGTTCCGACACCTCGACCATCGCTAACAATAAAGAAGGCCCTACTTTGTGTGGGGTGGGATTTTTCTGAAATCATACACTATGAATCGCTGGAACTTGGTCAGACCGTTACAGTGGCAGTGTATTGTGAACAACTCCGTTTTGGTCACTAACAGAAAAAGGACCCTTCGACGTCATAGCGCGAGGCCTCACGCTGCAAAGATAACACAGGAAAAAATAAAGGAGCTTGGATTGGGACTTTTACCTCGTCCACTCTATTCACCTGATCTTGAGCCGTCGGATTACCACCTTTTCGGATCGTTGGAACATACATTAACAGATAACAAATTTAACAATGTAGGAGAAGTGAAAACGCACTTGGAAAAGTTCTTAAATGAAAAATCACCCCCACATGAGGCAGACGTGTGTAGTAGTTACACGATCGCTCCTACGATTTGCTCAATTTTTCGATCCTCAACATTCCAATGCGTTATAATTATCAAATTATGGCGTTTTAGAACCTTGCCTTGACGACTAAACTGTTCAAACTGAAGATAAAGAATGTTTGAATTCGTTTTGGAGTAGGTAAAGTAGTGGTAATGTGCAGTACTTCGACTTAACGGATAGCAGTCAAAGGGGTAACAGCGCGCTACGATCGCCTGGCTGGATGGACAGATGGATGGAAGCTTCTTGCCTGATTTTGAGTCGATTTTGAGAAAGAAAAACGTCGCGAGAAATTGTCGAAGCGACATTCGTGTTTCCTACGTCATCGACGACCGCGCGGACCCACCATCGTCACGGTCCAACTCTCGTACCGGTCCCGGAATGGTAATGCGTTAAACAATGAACTTATTCCCGCGGCATTATCGCTCGATGTTGCGTCTCGAGAGGCATGATCGAACGAAATGGAACACGGAGTAGAAAAGAGAGAGAGAGAGAGAGAGAGAGAGAAGGAAGAGAACGGCCGAGTCGCTTGGAGAGCGAGAAAGAGAGAGAATAAAGGAAAGGGCAAGAGCGCTTACGCGCGTAGGTGCCAACAATTTATCGGCCATCGGGCGTCGCGGTGGTTGCTCAAGCCGATGCTCGCGCGTACGTGAGATCTCTACGAAAATTTCTCGTCGTTACTTTCGGGTCTTCCCCGTTTATGAGGCGCTTCCCGGCCCTCGAACGAGCTGGATACGAATTATCGAGGAATCTTGCGCGACTTGCGAATTTTCCTCCATGAAAATGTCGTTTTTCCTTCTTTTTAAAAAACGATCTGAAAATCCTATTTAACTGGAACGAGAAGACCGCCGTTCGTGAACGTGTTAAATTTTATTTCGATCGGTTCATCTTGTCCTCGTTTCGCGTCCTTTGAGAGTTGCTTATGATCCTTTCGGACATTCTCACGAGAAATTCTCAAAACAAAGGTCTAAAATGTGTTTTTTTTTAAATTAAAAATTTTGATGCTCATTCCATTAAATTCCTTTTAAAAAGTCCAATCGAAAATCCTATTTAATTCGAACGAGAAGACCGTCACCCATATTTGGATGACGAGGACCCCAGGGAAACGTACCCGTCACCCAGATATGGGTGACGCATCGACGAACGTGTTAAATTTCGTCCCGGATCGTTTACGATCCTTTCGCGCGATCTTGTCCTCGTATCTCACGGTTCGAGAGCTCTTTTCGATCCTTTCGGACATTTTCCAAGCCGATCGAAGGCGCAGGACGCGCCGACTCGACCCTGGCCGTATCTCGAGCGTTCGGTAGATCGCGTTAACGTCGCGACACGTTCGCCGCTTAACGCCTCCGTGGATCGACTTTACGATCGAGATCTCCCGGGGATCGCGACGGTTATTAATTTCAACGCGATCTTAATCCTTTAATTTATATCGTTCGCGCACCGAAGGCGCGATCCGCTCGCGCGTCGCCCACCAAAGATAACGTTGAGCGCGTAAGTGCAAGCGAAATATATACTACCGCGCGAGGGGATACTTCATTCACCGCGAGCGCCGCTTTAACTAGATGTCCGCGTGTTTCTTCGTGTCCGATCGAAAGTTTTAAGTACCATACGAACGCACTCCGAACGCACCGACCAATCGAAAGTTAAATAAACGACGCAACGAAGTTTCTCGCCGATTGATGGACGCTTTGGGATTAGATATAAATTCGTCCGTTACAAATGACTACAACTTAGATAAGATCGGAGTCGGAAGTTACGATCGAAGCTAACGTAGCGACTCGATTCCATAGTCGTCGTCTCTTTTCGAGCAGTTCGCCGGTGGTTAGAGGGAGTCGAATTTTGCTCGTTAGAAACGACGACGTTTCTTTGTTTCCTGAATCTTCGAAGCGACTGGATCGATCCTGGAATTTTACTTGGAATTAAGCGTTAGAGTCTCAGGGGTCGTCGAAAAGATACGATGGAACATAAGAAGAACAACTCGTCAGCGATGGAAAAGATCGTAATTCAGAGAAATAGAAGATTGTTTAATTTCTATACCTTGCAGCGCGATTTTTTAAATATTATTTTTATCGTTTTTATGTTGTTATGAAGAACTGTTGGGAAAAAACGAAATTACTTTCCGAACAATAATAGATTCGAAGATGTGCGATAGGCGTATGCGTATTAGACGTCGTCTGTCTTTCTTTCTTCGCCGTGTTTAGGTCTTCTCTATCATTTTTCCTCTTGCGTATGATCTCGAACGAACGACGTCGTTCTACAGGGTAAAACCGACTCGTCGTCGACGTCTTGATAAATGGAAGAAACGTCAACTGTCACGAATAAATCTTGAATAAATCTCGAATAAATCAAGTAGTATAGATCGAAGGAAACCACTGGAGCCTCAATCTCGATACAATCCGCGATGATTCTTGCGCTTGGATTGAAACTACTCGTACTGTCTATCATGTTTTGTTAGTAAACGAAAGCTTTGCGATTGTACTCGCCGTTGATATTTTGATAAGTGGAAGAACGAAGCGTCAACTGTCACGAATAAATCTGAAATGAATCTTAAATTAATCTCAAAAAAATCTCAAATAAAACTCAAATAATTCCTAGATAAATCAAGTAGTGTAAATCGAAGGAAATCCCAAGCGCCTCTAACTCGATAAAATCCACGATAATTTGCGTGGTTCGATAGAAATCACTCGCCTTGTCTATTACGCTATGTTATTAAACTAAAGTTTTACGATCGCATTCGTCGTCGACATTTTGATAGGTGGAGAAACGAAGTATCGACTGTCACGAATAAATCTAAAATAAATCAGAAATAAAACTCAAATAAATCTTAGATAAATCAAGTAGTTTAGATCGTAGGAAATCTTCGCGATACGATTGAAATGTCTCGCACTGTCCATCACGTTTTGTTAGTAAACGAAAGTTTTACGATCGCATTTGTTGTCGACATTTTGATAGGTAGGGAAACGTAACGTCAACTGTCACGAATAAATCTGGAATAAATCTGGAATAAATCTCAAATAATTCCTAGATAAATCAAGAAGTATAAAATCCGCGATGATCCTTGCGCTTGAATAGAAACCACTCGCACTGTCCACCTCGCTTTGTTAATTGTTAAAGATTTATCCAGTCGATCAATTACGCAACCACAAAGAGCAGAATTACCAAAAGATGTTTAATCAGTTAAGTTACGGAAGCCGTGCAAAGTACGTGTTGCTAGGACGATGACAACGCAGTGACTGCTTTACTGACACATTATACCAAAACAAAAGAAAAAACAGTCGAGTGAGGCTTTTCCCAGCTAGGTACGGCGGCAAAAACAGCAACGGTTTACCTGATCAAGAGGAATATGTACCCTAAATATTAGTAAACGAAGTTTCTTTTTTTTACGATCGCACTCGTTATTTTTATTGGTGGAAGAAGAAACCGTCAACTGCCAAGAAAAAATCTCAAATAAATTTCAAACAAGACTCAACTAAATCTCAAATAAATCAAGTAATATAAATGGAAGGAAATCCCTAGCGCCTCAAACTCGATGAAATCCACAACGATCCTTACGTTTCGATAGAAACCACTCAAACTGTCCACCACGTTCCTTTAATAACTGAAATTTTGACGATCGATCTTGTCGTCGATCGACGAGCTTCTTCGAAGTGGAGGATCGAAGAGATCGTTCCTTCGTTCCTCGGTTCTTTCGTTCGTCGATTCGCGCGGTAGGCGATCGTACCAATCCAAAGCGACACCGGAATCCCCCTTACAATTTCATTTACGGCCAATTACATCGCGTGTAAACGATGTCGTAAATTACAGTTTTCCACGGCGTCTTATCGATGCCGTATAATTCTCGGCGTCGAGGCGCGAGCCGACCGAACGGGACAGCGTGTCCCAGGGAGATTTACCAGCCACGACGCTTTCCACCGATCATCCGAGCTCCCGTAACCGAGAGATCGGAGATCGTCGATCCGTCTCGTGACTCTCGTGCGCCTCGTCGTCGCGAAGACGAAGGGAGACGCGCGAGGTCAAGTGGCAATCGACGATTTTATTTGTCGATGATAGCTACGCGTTGCCTCACGGTAGCGACATCTACTCTAAATTATACTCTAAACTCGAGATATTCCATAAAATGACGGAACACTCTAGAAAGTCCAAAAAATTTCATCGGTGCTTCGTTCACGGATTTCTCTACGATGGATGAAAAAATAGAAATAAAAATGAGATTTCATCGCTACTCTAATTAAATTACACTCTAAACTCGAGATATTCCATAAAATGGCCAAATACTCTAGAAAGTCCAAAAAATTCCATCGGTGCTTCGTTCACGAATTTCTCCATGATGACGATAGCGACGTGTACTTTACATTACACTCTAAACTCAAGGTATAGTATAAAATGACGAAATATTCTAGAAAGTCCAACAAATTTCATCGGTGCTTCGTTCACGGATTTCTCTATGTCGGATGAAAAAATAAAGATAAAAATGAGATTTCATTGGCTACTCTGGCGACGACACAGCCTTAACTCGTCGTACCACCGTGAACGAGGGCCTCGGGCCCACATGGCCCTCCACCAGTCCCCACTGATAATCCGACGGTCCACACGGCTCGGTGACAGCGGCGGTCTCCATGCGACGTCGTCAGTCTCTCTCTCTCTCTCTCTCTCCCTTGCTTCTCCTTCCCTTTTTGTCCCTTCCACTCCTCTCTTCTGTCCTTTCTCACGAAGCGCGCACGACGAGCCTACCACTCCCTCTCCTTCCCCTCTTTCCCTCCGGGCGTCGACCGACGTCGTTTTACGCGTCGTGACTCAAGTCCGCCCTGATTTACACCCGCTCACCTGCTCATCCGTTTCAAGAGTGGCCCACTTGCGTCTCTCTTTCCGGTTGCAGCGGCGCGCGCATCGCGATGCGCTCCGCGATCGGCCGAATACCGACGGTTTATTGTCTCGAGATTCGCGACATCGCGTTCGCATTGACGCGAAAAATTCGACTCGTCGAAGAGACTTTGAATAATTCGCGGAAAATCAGTCGAGATCTTGGTGAGATTCTTTCTTGCGTTTTGCTCCGTTTCTTTCGTTTCCGTAACTGTTTCATCGACTGACTTTCTGCTCTACCAATCCCTCAAAGAAAATTGTCAGTGTTTATTTTGACGTAGGAGACAAGATAGGAGGATGTCTTTATAGAAGTATATCTCTATAGAGTATTTGTCGTTTTCGGACTGATATCTCTGGTGGAACTTGCGAGGAAACTCTTCATTTTGCTTCTCGCTCAGTTTTTTCCGTTTTGATCGCTGTTTTATAGACTGACTTTCTGCTCTATCGACCTCCAGAGGAAAACTGTCAGTTTGTCTTGACGTAGAAGACGAAATAGACGGATAACTCAATAGAGGTTTATCTTTATAGAGTATCATATCGGCTGATAAGTTCCCGGTCTAAAAAGAATGTCCGGTAATGCAAAATAAAGTCAACGTTCCTTTGATATCTTTATAGAGTGCCAGTTATCTCCTGCACTTTCACTTTATGATTTGCCAAAACAATTTTGTGGACTTCCTTGATGTTTTCTGACGTAACGAGCTCTTTTGGATGACCAGAGCGTGCCGCATTATCGGTGTTCGTACGACCGCGTTTAAATTCAGCAAACCAGTCAATAATGGTCGATTTTCCTAGTGCAGAGTCCGGATAACATTTATCAAGCAATGTTTTATCAACACACGAAATTCTTTTGTTTCGCGAAAACCACGGTAACATTTGAACCAAGTGAACATTTGAACATTTGACCGTCATGAAATTTTCATAGCAATCTTTTGAAGGTTAGTGCTTTCTAAAAAAATATTAATTTTGTATTTGTGACGCCATCTGTCTGTCAGACCGGAAAATTATCAGCCATTGTGTTATATATCTTTGACGGAATTCGCAAGGAAACTCTTCATCTTGCTACGGAGTTGGTTCGAATCCCGCGAGTTCCAGGCACTCGACTTTCATTCGGCGTGGTTGGAAAGGCTCGCTCGGGCTTTCGGTATAATTGAGAGGTCGAAGGAGCTACGACATCGAACGGAGGGAAAATCGAAGTGAGGGAACGGATAGCGCTAGGCCGGCACGCAACGGTGGTGCCTTTGTCGAAGGCGTGTTGCGCAATTAGAGCGATAATCGCTCAATAACGCACGCTTAATAACATCGTTGCGGCAGCTAAGCACGGCGTCACGATAGATACTATCGTCCCGCTTAGACAAACCTTAAGGCTAGTTCCAGTTACCCGCCGATAATTCCTCTTAATTAGCTAAATTATGGTAATCGGTAAAACGGCGACGAGGTGTTTGCCTTCTGGCGTGTTCCTTCCTATCCTCGATGCACGTGGAACGTTAACGAGACGCGCGTCAACCCGCGACGTCCTCGATTCGAAGCGGACGCCTCCGACGGCGCGAGCGCCGTCTTTTATCGTCGATCGCGATGCTTCGTCGAACCGAAGC
>JAITYT010000604.1:894245-906609 GCA_025433975.1 Liostenogaster flavolineata | reverse complement strand
GTAGATAGGTAGGTAGGTAGGTAGGTAGGTAGGTAGGTAGGTAGGTAGGTAGGTAGGTAGGTAGGTAGGCTGGTTGGTGGAAGAAGGAGACAGTGGCAGAGAGGTAGGAGGAGGTGGAGTGTGGCTCCAGGAAGGGAGGGGACGCTCCACACTCCGCGCTCTCTTCTTCCGTGCACCGGCTGCTCGCGCGTTGCTCTGTCCTTCTCCTATCATCGTCTCTGTCTTCCTCTTCTTCTTCTTCTTCTTCCTTCTTCCCTTCTTCATTGGTTTTCCCCACTCCGCTGGACTGTGAAACACATACGCGGTCCACGTATGTCCTCTCTGTCTTGCTCTCTGTTTTTCTCTGTTTGTCTTTCTCTGTCTCTCTCTGACTGGATATCGCGTGGAAGAGAGAAAGAGAGAGAGTCGCGCGTACGTGTGAATTCCGTATTGCGTGAGTGCGTGCGCCGTCCCACGGCGATCTCCCCTCTCTCTCCCACCTGGAAAGCTGGCCTCTTCCTTCCGACTTCCTCTCTCTCTCTCTCTCTCCTTCTCTCTCTGTCGCTCTCGGGAGCGCGGTCAGGCACACTTACGCTCGAGAAGAGAGGCACGACGACGAGGATGTGTGTCTACCACATGAGGAGAGAGAGAGAGAGAGAGAGAGAGAGAGAGAGAGAGAGACGGCATCGGCCGGCCTCGCCTGCTCACGAGGGAGAGGGAGAGAGAGAAAGCCAGCCACAAGGCAGCCAGGTAGCGTACAAAACTAAAGAGACGACGGTGACTGAGCGACCTGGGGTGGGAGAGGAGGAGGAGGAGAGGACGAGATTGTTCTCTTTCTTTCTCGCTCTCTAGAGGAGAAAGGTGAAGAGGAAGGGGGCAGAAAAGGTGGCGGAGTTGGTGGGGTAGGCAAAGAAGAGCGGTACGCCAAGAAGAAGCGAAACAAACAAATGGAGTGGGGGAGAAAGAGAGAAAAAGAGCTGTTGGAGGGAGGGGGGGGGAGAGGCGAAGAGAGATCGCCAGGCTGGAGTGACCGTAAGAGAAGACGGACAGCGAGCCACGAGAAGAGACGAGAGGAGAAACAGCCTGCAGTCGTGGAGGGGTGCCTGTTGCCGCTGCTGGTGCTGCTGCCGTTGGCTCTGCTTCTGCTCCTGATGGTGCTGCTGCTGGTGCTGCTGGTGCTGCTACTCCTGCCGCCGCCACTGTCTTTCATGCTCAAGTCGTTGGTACGCGCGCTTTAAACCTGCCGCGGCGCGATGATCGTTCTCCACTTGGTCCAGATCGGGCTCCTTCGCTAGCCCTGGGGCCAAGTGCTCGTTCCACGCTCGAGTCGATCGTCGAACGAAATGGATTAGCTTGAATAGTCTGTCTAGGAGCGAATTTCGAGATGTTACGGAGGACGTAACGATTTGATGCGGTGCTAACGCGGATAGCCGAGATGACAGAGATAGAGATTAGAGATAAGACATGGAAGCTAAAAGTCGACTAGGACTCGGCCTAAAGCGAACGAGTTAACTCTTTGGCGCACGGTGGTATAACACCTTGCCTGCCACGTCACCCATATTTGGATGACACGTGACTGTTCCAAAAATTGGTGTCATCCATCTTTTGACAACGGCTTTACTTTCTCGCCTAAGATGCATATATTTAATAAAATATTTAGTGCATTTTTCGATATTTAGGCAATCAAATTGTCAAAAAAATATTTGACGCGAAGAAATGGAAAGTGGGACACTTTTAATACCACCATGACCCAAGAAGTTAACAAGTACCATTTCTGAACCCACGTGGCACAGTGCGACTATTCGAGTTCCATCTTACAACCAAAGATCGAATAGAATTATTATCATTTTTGTACGCTTTTACATCGCTCGATTCCTTTATTAATAAAAACAAAGCAATTTTGTTTAATTCGCAAGATGGGTCTACTTTATTTTCTAAAATCTCGCGTCCCAAAGAGCTAAAGCGTATCCGTAGAATTTAGTGAAAGCAACGCGGCGAAGATGAAGAAGATTAGGATGATAATCGTCGTAGGTCGGTTCGCCAGATTGCTCGAAACGAAAGCCGGAGACAAACACCGCGGCTGGCATCAGAAACTACCTTGTCTCCGGCATCTGGGCGAAAGGATAACGTTAGCGGAACGATGATGGTCAACCGAATTAGTTCGCGACGCCTCTTCGTTTCCTCTACCGTCTCCACGCCCGTTCGTTACCCTCGGCTTATCTACGACCTTTAACTCCTAACGCCGGATATATCCGGCATCCACGACGCTAGTCGCAAAGACTGACGCCGGCTATAGCCGGCGGCATCGCGGGCTAATTTAGTCATGGCAGCTGCTCGTGAACAATTTTTGGTTTCACAGGCGGCACGTCGCTGGAGCGAACAATCTTAGCGAAAGAGTGAAAACCATCGCGCGCAGCGAATTCTCCTCTTTCCTCTCTAATAATCTAACTTGCCGAAAATAAGAGAGGACTCGACAATGCAGGCGTTCCGTTCCGTTATGTAAATCGAATTAGCCAACGACGGTTACACAACTGTATTTGCTAGGTTTCGCCGTGCCAAAGCGATCTGTTTGCACGCGATTTAGAACATCTGCGCTCAACGGCCTTCGTCGACCGATTCGCAGCCGCATCCTCGAGATAATAAGTCGCCTTCTTCGTCCCTGGCGTCGCGATACCGAAGAGAACGACGTCGACCATCAAGGGATCCACCCACCCACCCACCCGGTCTCCTTTCGATCCCAGCGACACCTATCGACCTCCTCGCCTACCTTCCTTCCACCAGCGGTTTCTTCGGAGAACGAGTTTCGCGCGTATTTCGTGGGAAAAATAAAAAAAGAAGAGGAGCAGCCGCGCACGGGAGAGGAGTATTTGATTTATCGTCTCCAACCTCCGCCTTCTCCTTCTCCTTTTCTCTCTCACACGCGCACACCCCCTTCCAGCCTGGTCGCATCGTCGAACGGAGATCGGTGCTTGCGCCACGTCGCGTTCCAATTTTGACTTCCACCGGCGCATAATGAATCGGTATGCAAATTCGAGAATAGGGATCATAACTCATTCGTGCGATATCGCGTTTCTCGTGCGCGCGCGAGCGCGAGCGCCGCGGTCAATCGGACGCGTTGCGAAGCGATGCGACGCGGAGTCGAGTCGACTGCCGCTCGATGGTGGCAGCCAGCCAGCGAGTGAGCAAGTCAGTCGACCGCCGACCGAGATAAGAATATATACGTACCTGAAAGGAGCTAACGGACGGACGGACGGACAGACGGACGGTCCTTCTCTCGGCAATCGCGGTGTACAGTGTCACCCGGTATAGACGGGATCGGGAAAAAATGCGAATCAAAGGCGACAAGATGAAATATGCGTCGCCTGGTAAAAATATCGGCCCACCATCGTCCCCGTTAGAAAGAACGTCCCGTCGATCGCGTGCGAAACCCACGTCGTCGACACCGGATTTGTTAAGGGAGTGCTCGCCTCGATGGACGTGTCCGTTTGCTGCTTGTTTGCTTGCTTGCTGGGTTGCTTGGTTGCTCGCAATCGTCCTACGACGATTTCGTCGTGGCTGTCGAATCGTTTTGAAGACGATGGTAAGGTACTTTCTTTGGCTTGGGTCGAACCGTACTCACTTGGATTTGATCTAGGTTTGATATCGATTTCGTCTAGATTTTTCTCTGGGTTTGGCCTAGATTTGGTCTGGATTTTGGTCTTAATTTTTTTTAGGTTTGTCTGGCGTTTGTCTCTGTTTTTGAGTTTGGTTTTGGTTTTGTGTGGGTATTATCTGGAATTCGTCTAGGATTGGTCTGTCTCTTTTCTTTGATATTTCTGGTATTGTTTGGTTTCGGTCTGAGTTTGGCCTGGGTTTGGTTGCATAGCGTCTACTAATTTTTAAGAAGAATAAGTTCGCCTCGATGGACTTATCTGTTTGCGTAATTATTTGGTTGCCTGAACCGCGGTGTTCACGTGAAAGAAAGTCTTTTGCCCATTGAAAACGATAGTAGTCGCCGTGGTCTGTCCAGGATCGAACAGTAGCCATGCGTGACACGGAAGATATCCGAACAATTCGCGCGTCGCTGATAATCGTTTCGTAAATTTGCGGTCGTTCGATAAATTCCTCGCTAAATTCTTCTCGTTATTAACCTGCAAATGTCGTCGCTGGGAAAGAGAACGTTCCCATGTAGTACAAGACAAAAGGAATTTAAAAATTTGCGATAAAATGAATCAACAATATCCATCGTCGTTTACCGGTTCATTCTTAAATCTACTCTTTCTTACTTTCCAACTGGTCGAATAGAAACTTGCGATTAAATTCATCCTCAAACCGTCGGACGATGTCTTCGCGTTACTCAATAGCTTACCCTGCCTGAAGGACTAGGTGCACGCACCTCCGTCTCCTGCTTGCGTTTGCTCGAGCCAAGAAGAAGACCAAGAAGAAAAAGAAGAAGAAGCACGAGGAGGGAGAGAAGGAGGAGAAGGAGGAACAGGCCGCGATCGACTACCGTGTAACCGGCGCGTATCGAGGCTACGAAACCGTATATCTTTCGAGCGTGCTCTCGCGCGCTCGCACCAGTCCGTCGTACGCAGGAGCGGAGGCGTTCTCGATCCTGGCACCTTCGAAAGGACGCACAATCGCGAGGAGGCAGCGCGCGTTCGAGGGCGGATTTATCGCGTGCCACTCGGACATTAACGGGCGAAAGTGTCAAGGGCGACTGAGACTGTTACGCCGAGGATGGCCCGACGTTCCTACCTTCTATCGGTCCTCGCACCACCTGACAGGGCCATTCGACCGACAGAGACGACAAGATACAGCTTGGAATGACCACAGAACGAGACAGAGCGAGCGAGAGCGAGCGAGAGAGATAGAGAGGTCCTCGAAGAGACGGAGCGTGCGTGTCTCCGAAGGCAAAGGCGAGCGCGGAGACGCGGACGGTCTCGAAAGGGTTTCCTTCGAAAAGCGACGCAAGTCGGCCTGGTGTCCATCGACCGTAGACGCGCCAGTGTCGACCGCATCGATAATTCGATAAAGTGTCCTCGCATTACCCTATTGATTGCTCCATTGTCCCAGCGACGCTTCTTGCCGATGGGCTTCGACCCTTGCCTCCCCGATCCATCCAAGAGCCTCCTTTCGACTCCTTCCTTCCTTCCTCTCGTCCTTTTATCCCTCCTAGTTTCGATCGATCGACGAGATTCGCTCGATTTTATCCTCTAGTTCCTCGCCAATTTTCTTCCTTCTTACTAGGTTGGCGCTTAGGAAACGTCGGATTTTCTTTATCGATTCTTAGGTGAACGTTTGTCTTCCTGTTTCTGGTTTTGTAACCTCGGTTATAGCCGTACTGACACGTTTCGACTAAGAAGATTTTCTCAAAAGATTATTACTCGTGATGAAAAATGGGTTCTCTACGACAATAGGAAAAGGTGAGCTCGGTGGATCGATAGGAACGAGGCTCGTTCGAAATGCATGAAAAATTGATAATTATAAAAATGAAGACAGTCGGAAAAATTCCATATCAGGGTTTATCGAATTTAAAGATCAGAATTTCTTTAAAACGGGTATCTATGCTTAAAAATTTCGTTAAGAAAAGTGCATCGAACTAAATGGAGCACATTTTAATCAAATAAACAGCCTTTGAAAAATGATATGCAGTTTTATATATTCATTTAAGAATCCGACATTTCGTACGCACCAACTTAATACGTGGACGTTTTGCAC
This sequence comes from Liostenogaster flavolineata, assembly GCA_025433975.1. Taxonomy (NCBI): domain Eukaryota; kingdom Metazoa; phylum Arthropoda; class Insecta; order Hymenoptera; family Vespidae; genus Liostenogaster; species Liostenogaster flavolineata. The sequence goes on along the minus strand of JAITYT010000604.1, from coordinate 900,930 downwards.
CTCCGTTTTCGACGGTACACCGAACGCGCCGGCGAATTATTTATAGTATAAAGGCGCTCTACAAAGCCGAACCGATCCTTTGTTCCGTGCGACAAAGAGACTCTGTCTGTGTGTGTGTATGTCTGGGTTTGTCTCCATCTCCGTCGCTCTCGTTGTCGTTAAATTCGAACGAACGATCACAGTCGGATCGACGTCGGATATTCCAACGACGTCCGATCGGAACGTCCGAGTTGCTTTCGATCCTCGCGACGAGGAAGGAATCGAGATGGACAACGAGCGAAAAAAGAGAAGCTCCGAAGCGACAGCTCGATAACACGGATCGCCGCGTTACGTTAATTGGAGGTAAAAGGAGCGAGAGTCGTACAAAACGTTGGTTGGTTGGTTGGTTCGAGTGGAAACGTAGCGATAAAACGAGCGGCACGTAGCGGAAACGCGTATCCGCGGTTTATTCTATCCTTCGAAAGGAGAGAGTCATTTTGCATCGTCGCGTTCTCTTTCCCCCGCCGACTGGGAGTAAATCTCGTACTTTAGCGCGTGACGTCGGCCAAAGTCGAGCCGTGAACCGAGCTGGCGATCATTAGTCGCGTGGAATCTTAATCTCTTGCCGTAATGGCGAGCGCTCGGACCAAGTCGGTCGCGATGGCGACGTTTTAGCGCCGAACGCGCGCCTCCAGGATTCTAATTCGAATCGTATTGTCGCGAGAGTTCTTCGTAAACGAGTAGAATAATACCGAGACCGCGAGACTGGTCACCGATCGATCTTTAACTCCTTGGTACGAGAAAGTTTTCCACGTGAGTTGTGCCGCTTTACGGCGGCGTAAGCCTCGAAAACGCGCTTCGCGGCTTTCGTAGAAATCTCGAGCGTGACTGACACTGCACTTTTCATTCGGGTTCTTTCGTGTCCTCTTTTTTCCACGTTCCTTTCTTCTTCTTCTTTAATACAACACGTATCGACGAATTCGGTCGATTCGTCGGTTCACTCTTGGATTTTTGTCCGTTTTTATCTTATATATGATATAAAATTAACACTTATTTATCGACTCGAGTGCTGCGTCAGTCACCGATGACTGACAGTGAAATTTCCGTTCAGGCTGTCGGATAAATAGATTTTATTGACGCATTAAATAAATATCTGTCGATTTTTATATCATATATACGTATAAAAAAAAGATATAAAATATATTTTTTCCTATATATATATGTATATATGCATATAGGAAAAAAGTGAACAAAAATCCAAGAGTAAAACGACGAAACGAGCGAATTTGTCGATACGCGATCTATTAAAAAAGAAGAAAAAGGGAAAGCGGAAGAAAGTGGGCACGAAAGAGCGAGATGCTCAGGGATTCTATCGCCTTCTTTCGAAGAGGTTCGAGCGATCGCTTTCCTAATCTTCATATATCAAACGATCGCGCGAGGCGCTTGCTTCCGAGCCTTCGTCTTCCTCGCCTCTCCCCCAGGACGGTCTGACCCCTCGTGTAAAATCCCTCTTTCTCTCTCTCTCTCTCTCTTTCGGAGTCTCCTGGTCGGTCGGTTCCTCGTGAAATCGACGATCGATTATGCCGAAGGAGGGCCTTGAAAAGGAGACGACGGAAAGGCGGGGAGAGGATAGGAGGTCCGGCGCGGAGGGCGACTCCGCCGCATGCCTGAATCCTAATTGAATCGTCAGGGTGCCCGACTACCGGCCCTTCTTCGGATACCGGCCGCTCTGACGTCAAGAATGTGACAGACGATCGGGCGTCGTGTCGTGTCCTACAGCGGGCAAAAGGGTGCACCCAACGAGTCCAACGAAACCGATACACATAACCAATCATTATGTCGTTCTAGTCGTTGCCAAATCAATCACGCTCGAAGTTTCGACAAACCGTCGCTTCGAACCAACGACCGTAGAGATCTACTGCCCCTGGAGGCTCGCTGGGACGATCGGAGGATCGAAATGTCCACGGAAAACCACGACTCGATCGTCTTATAGATCGTGGAATCGTGAGAGATTCGAGCGAGTTGGTGTCGTCGTGTTGGAAGATTTCGAAGAAAAGTCGATTTTTTCCTACGAAATCGATCTCTCTGCTACGATTTTGACTGGAAGAAACTGATTACTTAAACTAGTCGACTAATTATCAGGTTGTTTGGAAAGTAATTTCGTTTTTCAACAGAATCAATTTTTCAATAACATATAAAACCAAAAAAAAAACTCGTAAAAAACAACGTTTTTTTCGTAGGGAAAAGCCAAATGACTTTCCAAACAACCTAACAAATAGGAACTTTTATCGAGGAGTCTGGAGAGCGATGCACGGCCACGTGTAAAGTACGCGTCGCGCAAGTCAATCGAGGGAAACTTTACAAATTAAAATCTTCGAAAGTTCGCTCGAAAGCTGCGAGCGTCGAGAGGAAGAGGTTCGGGGTCGTTCTTATAAAAATATTTGTAAAAATGCGAAACCGGCCAGGAAGGAAGGAAGGAAGGGAGAAAAAACGTAAAAGGAAGCGCGCGGTAGACGCTGAGGAAGAATTCGATGAAATTACCTTCGACTTAGCCCAGCGGTAGGTTCTCAGACGCGAAACGTGCCGCGCGACTTTCGTCTCTCGCTTCTTGCAAATTCGATCGAAATAATTAATTGAACGAAGTTCAAACTGTATCGTACTCGGCGTTCCGCGTTCCGCGAAGCGCGAGACGACCGCGGGCACGTCGATTCGAGTCGGTGAAAGTCGCGAGACGTTTTCTCGGCCTAACAACATCTTAGTCGCACTTGGAGCGAGATAAATCGTCCTTGGGATTTCTCGAAGATTTTCAAGCTTTTCCAAGCGACGATCTATCGTCGTTCGTTATCGAGAGGGCTAAAAAATCGAAGAACGTCTTAAGACGCGCTGATATTCGCGTCGTTATCCAGCTGATGGTTCTTTCAGGCAGTGGAACGCAATGGCGTCGCGTTCTTCGATGAAATGAATCGGTTCGCGGCACGGCCAGGCCTCGCTCGATCGAGATCCTCGCATGCTAATTGAACGATCAGAATGCTCGGCTACCGGTTCTGCTGCGCTCGAGATTATCGCTAGCTTGGGACGTAAGTTAAGGAAATACTACTATTGGAAATCGCTCGAGATCGAAACGAATCCGTCGACTACGACCAAGACTACGATTACGAGGAGAAGAAGAAGAAGAAGAAGAAGAAGAAAGAAGGACGAAGAGGACGAAGAGGAGCAACGTCGTCTTATCGTTCGTTGCTAGCCGCGCCTGGAGACACCAAGAGGAGAGTTCTGTCTGAAGAATGTTGACTTTTGCTCATAACGGCAGGTTAGTAGCAATCTAGCTCGCGCAGCGCCTCTATTGACGACTCGTCGTGAAGTTCCATGTCTCCTTTTCTTGTTCCATCAAGAATAGAAATTCACGCAACTGTCAAGAAGAAAGAAGGAAGAAGACGAACAATGTTGTCCTATAGTTCTGTCTGAAGAATGTCGACTTTCGTTTATAACGTTAAGTTTTTAGCAATTTAGCTCTCAGGGCGTCTCTGTTGACGACACGTCTTAAAATCTTGTGTCTCCTTTCCTTCATCGACGATTGGAATTCATGTAACTGCCAAGAAAAAAGAAGGACGAAAAGGGCGAAAACGAACAATGACGACATTCGTTCATAACGGCAGGTTTTTAGTAATCTAGCTCCTCCAACGGCTCTATCAACGAGTCGGTAATGTCTCCCTTTTTTGTTCCATCATACATGCGACTGTCAGCGTCCCTTGTGTTCCCTTCGATTCGCCCGAGAGTCATCAAGAGTCGTAAAGGATTTTATAAAGAGTTTTATAAGAACATACGCTCCAAAACGTACCTTGGTGAGACGAGACGCCAGCTAAGACATCAGAAGAAAGTCCTTCGCTGGCTCGAACCAAGAGATTTTCTTCGAGCAGCCGCGGACAATCGAGCAAATTTTTTTCCTGAGGCAAGCTGGCTTTCGCAAATAGTCCCGCCATTGAAAGACGGTACGCGCGCGTCTTCGCAAAGTCCAATTAGCCGTTCGCGATAACAGTCGCGCGTATATTACGGTTTATCCTTCGTTTGTCGTTGTACAAAATTGCACGCAAGCGGTACGACGAGAAGCGAGACGCGAACGACGCAAGGCCGCGTTAAACTCGACGTCGAATTTATCGAAGGTCGCATTGGCCTTTTTCTCGATGATAGGTGGAACACCGACGTAGTCCGCATTGTCGCGTAACGCAATGCTAACAAGCACTCGCATATTTCGTAATTTATAATTCTATATCGATTAGTAGTTAAACGCAAGCACTTTACATGTAAAAGGTTGTCCGGAAAGTAATTTCGTTTTTTTATACGAAAATCAATGACGATTTTCTTATAGTGAATAAACACTTTATCGAATTCGATAAATTTAATCTTTCAACGATCTTACGAGTTGTTATTTGCCTGTTCGCATCGATTAATGCATTTATCGTGTCTTCATCGGCTTCGACTGACCTGCCAGAACGTGGTGCATCTACAACATCAAAATTGTCGGATCGAAATTTTGCAAACCAGTTTTGGCACTGGCGTTCTGTCGATATATCTTCTCCATTATTGTCATTATTATTATTATTGTTGTTTGCAGTTATTAAATAATTATCGTTTCGTGAAGTTACGTTTTATATTACGAGTTCCTTCACAATTTGAAATCGTTGCGCGCTTCTCTGCGCGGCTGAAGGTGGTGTCGTTGTATCGGACGGGACCTTGACAGATTCGGGATTCCGTCGATTCGAAGACGAGTCGAATCGGAGTTCAGTCGAAACCGAGGATCGCGTGCGACGATGCGAGAACCGTCGACCGAGATGCATACACGTGTGGTTAATAAGAATCGACGCTGTGCGTCGAGACGTCTTCGATAACGCGAAGAACCGAGCGATTAATCCGCGTCACTCGACGCGTGAGCTCGTTTCATCTCCGTCTGTAGGAACGACGCAAGGAGAGAGCCTTTAATTGCGATATGAGAGGATTTTTTTTTTTAGTATTTACGAATTCATTGGGAAAGTTTGGCTAAGGGTTAAGAGTGAGGATGGGATGTGTTGAACTCACTGTGTAATCGGTGATAAGTGATCGAGGTAAGCGACAAGCGACAGGAGAGAAGACGATCGAAGCGTCGACGCGTGCACTCTATCTTCGTCTAAACTAACGTCTTAAGTTATAATCTGGAAGAACGTGTTTAACAAAGCGGTGATCGAAGCATCAACGCGTGCATTGGTTCCATCTTTGTCTAAACCAACGTTTCAATTCGAAATTTGAAAAAAATTTTATCAACGCGCTTCAAAATTCGTAGGAAAAATTTGGCTAATAGTTAAAAGATAGTTGAAGCGGCGACGCGTGCACTAGTTTAATCTCCATCCAAACTAATGTCTTAATTCCTGATCCGAAAGAATGTGTTTAACAAAGCGCTTTACATTTTGTAGGAAATGTTTGGCTAGTAGTTAAAAATATAATTGGCGATAAGTGATTGATATCAACGACAGGATGCGACATTTAACAACTCAAGAGACGTAACGAGGCGTTGACACGTGCACTAGTTCATCTCCATCCAAACTAACGCCATAATTCGCAAACTAGAAAAACTTTTACCAACGCAATTTCCAATTCCTAATTCGTTTCTAAATTTGGCTAAATCTGATCAAAACTAATATCAAACGTTAGAACGCGAGACGTTATTTTTCACAGCGTATCCGTGCGTCTTGAGAGAAGTGCAATCGATGTCACGCAAGTTCTTGAGGTGACTCGCGATTTCACCATGTCCAAGCTTAAAAAAATTAAAACTCGTTGCGGATTCACGCGAATGCCAACGAGTTAAGGAGGAAAGGGCGGAGGAGAGGGGAACTCGCGCGATAAGTAACGTCGTCGCAATCGTCAACGCTTGTCAACGGAATGATCGATACGCTCTTACAGAACGACAAACTGCCCACTCGCGAATCGTTCGTCGCGTAGAAAGGCTCACATGAGAGCGCATGAATCGCGAATCACGTCGTTACGATTCGAATCCCCCGCGCGCCATATTGGAACGCGGCAAAAACGGACTAGGCGAAAATTCGACGGTTCGGTGGCGCGAGATCGACGTCGCATGTAAATCCAAGGCGATGTCCATGCAAGTGCCGCTTTCGAATGCAAGTGCATTCGCATTAGTTTATGCAAATCTCCGCATCTACGACGTCTTATACGCGTCTCAGCTCAGCTTCCAATTTGACTATCGAATTCGACGCCGGTGAATACGTGTCTTTGCTCGATGCGTGGAAAAAGTCGAGTGTCGCGTCGAATCGTAGTCATACGCGAGTCGAGTGTCGAACTTAACTAGAGTCTAGTCTAATCTAACGTATGCGTATGGAATATAAATATAAAATGTACAAACGTATACCTATAAGTAAAATCGCGAACGTGTGAAAAAAGTCGACTATCACGTCAAATCGTAGTCGGAGTCTAGTCAATTCTAGCGTATGCGTGCGCGTAGAATATAAATATATACGATGCTTATATTTGTAAAAATATACAATGTACAAACGTGTACCTAGACGAAACAAAACATGAACTAGGTGGGATACAGAGGCTGTTGTGATTTGGCTTTTTTTTACGCGGACGCGGATCGTTTTTCAAAATACTCGGTTATTATCCAAACGATTAAGAAAAGTTTTAAACAAAAAATTAATAACTTCTTGTTTATATTCGTCATTTT
>JAITYT010000604.1:871639-890017 GCA_025433975.1 Liostenogaster flavolineata | reverse complement strand
CTCTCTCTCTCTCTCTCTCTCTTGGTCTCTCTTCGTTTCTTGCCCTCCACCAACTTGCCATTGCCCTTAGGTTCTCTTGTTGTCTTCTTCCTTTTCTTCTTCTTCTTCTCTTCTTCTCTTATTCTTCTTATTCTTCTTGTTTTTCCTCTTCCTCCCCGTACCCCGAACGAAATATTCCCACAGTCGGTCCCGCGGACGTCGGATTAACGCACCCACTGGGCTTCCCATTGTCAAACGCGCTCACGGATGCCCGCGTACCACAATGCCCCAATATTCCTCAATCTAAAACGGTCCGACGCGCGGCGTCTTTCTCCGCGCGGTACGCGATCGTTCACAAGGAGGTACTGGGATCCATTATGCAGGGCCCCGACCGGGCCCTTGGACCCTCGGATCGGGTTGCCGAGATTTCCACTATCAGACGAGGATAGCGGGGTCCGGACAGCGACGCGCTTCCTCCGTTCGCGTCGGGGAAGCCCGTCACGAGCCGTCGCCAGCCGGAATTCGAATTAACCGATAGGTACCGGAGCTTACCGGAGTCTACCGGAGCCAACGGCAGAGTCCATCGGTGCTCTCTTGCTCGAATAGAATCTTTCGCACCGCGAATTAAGTTTCAACGACACGAATGGATCCCGTTTTTTCGTTCTCCAGCGCCGAGAGAGAGAGGGAGAGAGAGAGAGAGAGGAGAGAGTTTAAAAAGGATACGAGACAATCGCTTATCGGCTTCTTTATGCAAAAATGGGACGAAATGGACGAAGTAGCCGAGTTCTCGCGGCTTGGGATCTTCTCTCGAACTCGAAGACTATCGGATATTACCGGAGACTACCGGATATTACCGGACAGTTTATAAATGCTCTCTAAAACTTGGAGAATCTTTCGCGTCACGAGACTAGTTTCAACGATTCGAGTGGATGCCACTTTTCCGTTTTCTGACACCAAGAGAGAGAAAGAGAAAGTTGTAAAAGAACGCGAGACTATCGACGCGCCTCTTCGCCCTGCTGACACGATTCCCTTACCGCGGCCGATGACAATCGCTTACCGGCTTCTTCATGCAAAAATAGAATGGAACAAACGAGATTGCCGAGTCCTCGCGACTCGGTATCCTCTCTCGCCGATCGATCACGTCCGCGAGAAGATCAAACGAGCTCGAGCGTGATCCGTCGATCCTTATCGAGGACGTGGATTTTTCCTACTCGTTCGTCGCGACGCCTTTGAACGTTCCGACCGCGCGTCCACCGAGGAAGAAGCCGAAGACGAAGAAGAAGGATCGTCGTGGCCGAGTTCCACCAGGCTGGCGCTTGGCGTCGATCGAACGACGCCGAGATACGCGAGGAAACAATAGCCACGCGTACCGGAGGAAAAGACGCTCGCCGATTTGCATGGGATCGCGAGACGCCGCCAGGACGACGAACACGTGGAATTCCAAGCCTCGATACTCTGGAATCGACGCGTTCTTAGCTCCGCTCGGTATATTCTTCTTTTTTTTAAGCGTTACTAATTTAACGTCGTTATTCAGTCGATGGACGAATTCGTTCTCACCCACGGTCTGTTTTAATAATTTATATAATTTTTAAAATTAATATTATCATATAGATTATTATATAGATTAAAAGAAGTTAACAAAGTATACTTTCGTGCAATAATATAAATTTTTTTAAAATATTGAAATTACAAAAGTTATCATACGTCTATTTTACATCAGTCAATCTAAGTTGGCCTACCCTGAATCGAAGGGGGAATTGTAAAAAAATGTAAAACGTGAGGAAAGAAGTCAGAGGGAAAAAGAAAGACCTGGAATAAAATTATCGCGCTAAAGAGGCGAAATTCCACGAGATAAAAACTCGAAAAAAAAAATCAGGTCGAAGTTAGCCGGACTTGGTTCCCGTAACTTCTTTCTATAATATCTTGTAGAAGCAAGTTCTATCCAGGACGAAAAAGGACGCGAGAAGAAGAACGCCGACAACGTCATCGAAGGAAATACGACGAGGGATGGAGACGTTAAGAGCCTTACGATCGGGAACTACGGCACTGTTTTTCCATCGGGACGCGAGCATCAAAAGGAACCTGCTCCGAAGGGCATCGCGATCGACTCTAATCCACGTACAAAGAATGAAAATTAAAAGAAAGGATCTCGAGGCCTTCGTCGATTCCATCGTCTTTTCTTTACCGTGGCGGAAGCGACTGCGACGAATCGTCGTCCGTCCCTTTGTCGTCAAGAATTATCGAGCTTAACCACTTAACTGCTGTCGACGTCTATACACGTCGTGGAAAATAAAAGATTATATATAAAATTCGAAATAGAGAAATTACAAATTTCGATAAATTCTTTATATTATTGATACAACTTCTATGTATTTTACGGCTGAGTTTCACGATATTCTATAAAATAAACGAGATACACGGACTAAAAGTTTCGCGTGGATTTTTTATTTAATTCCTCGATTATTATCGAAATAAAGTAAAAGGTCACAGTTTATTCTACCTAATGAAAAAAATACCACGATGAGATCGATACAATTTTTTAAAATTATTTCTTTTGTTCAATTTTTCTCGTTTATAAATTCTATTGATTTTTGACAATTTTTAAGCTTTCGATAACCTTTTCAATAACGAATCGTTAATTTTTTATCGCATAAATATAAAATCCTTTCGTCATGCTGTCAACGCGAATACTTGTCATAGGCAGATTTTGACTTTGCGAACTTAACGATTTTAACTTAACGAAATCCTTCGAAACGGCGCTAAAATAACCTTAAAATATATAAAATAAGCAGATCAAATAAATAAACAAATAAATAAAATAAAATAATTTATCTCGCGCGATTGCGCTCCGAATTCTCTCGCGGAAAAAAAGAAAATCGAAGCAAGGGACGTCCCGACGCACCCACACCTCCTTCGATCGTGCGGCACGCGGTGCCCTCGGCAATATTCCAACGAATCCATTCATCCGGGCGTCCTGGCCGCTCGGATCGACCTTGAACCGTCGATATCGCGCGATCTACGCGTACCAACGGGCAACGGGAGCGGCGATTTTTTCCCTCTCTTCCGAACGATCGGCGTTTTCGTCCTGGGGCCGCTTCTACCACGAGTTGCCACTGTGTTTCTGCACCGTACGAAATTGGCATCGTTACGGAAGGTCTCTCGCTTCAATCGCCGCGAAAGAGTCGCGCGCGCTTGTCATCGGCGCAGTCGGCGGCGTTCAGCTCGACGGAGAAACGCTCAAAGAATTATAGACTCGACTACCTCGCTCATCATCGTTCGAGCCTCGTAAATGTCGCGTCGCTGCCACCCGCGTCGTCATTTTAATTTCGAAACGCGTCTACGCGTCGGCGCATTATCCGCGCTGGGAATGCAATTAAAAATAATTATGAGGAGCCTCTTCTTCCCTTAACGTCGTCCGGCGATTTTCCGATTCACGCTCGGTCGACCGATCGCGGATACTTGACTCGTGCGATCATTTTGACTACCGTTTGAGCAACGCGCTCCTTTGTTTACCTCATCGTTCGTCATCGGTCCTCTCCTACTTTTCTGCCTTCGTAAAGCACGGTGTGTGATGCAAAATAACATACGAATATAATAAATAATATATAAATATAAATATTACGAGTAATGTCCAAATAATTATAATAATGCATTCTAATAAATTATCTAAATATAGTTTTATTATATTTCTACAAATAATATATAGATATAAATATAATAAATAACGTATGAATATAATAAATGATATATAAGTATAATAAAAGTCAATAAAAAAAAAGGTAGCGGATATCAGTTAAGAATGTTTTCCACGGTGTCGATGACCTCGAAAGGTCCGACGACAAGGAAGACCGAACCTAGGCGTGATTTTTTATTTCTTATCTTTAGCGCGACTCGAATACGAAGGAAGAAAGGTAGGAGGGCGCACAGATGGGCTCGACAATGTCAAAGGGCACGCGCGTCGGAGGCAAACGCGATTCTTGCGCGCCTACCGACGGAGTTTCGGTCTCTCTCTCTCTCTCTCTTTGCGTTCTTAATTACATCACCGACGGTTTGAGCTTCTAACGGCGTCGAGAGCGGACGAGTCGCGCGCGGTGGTTAATGATCTCTCGTAACGTTGAGAACGTTGCAAAAGGATCAACGTCGAGAGCGATACGAGCGGATAAAACCGTCGCCGATTAACATCGTCGTCCTCGAGGTCGTTGCGCGTCGAGACGGCGACGAGAAGAAGCGCGCCTGCCTTTACGAACGAGCCGAATCTGCTTCGATATTTACGTCAGTCCCTTTAGGATTCGCCTTCTAACGTTCGCCTTCCAACAAGTAACAAAATGGAACGCTTTTTGAGAAAATCTTCTTTGACGGAACGTGACTCTGGCGATGGACAGTACGACCGTGAACGAGGTTACGCCGAAAACTGCGTAACGAAAACAGGAAACCAAAGAAAATCCGACATTTCATACGCACCGATTTAATAATAATTGCGTTTATATCTTCATTGCCTCGGAATACGGCAAAAAAGCGTGGCAAAAAGAAGCAAATTGATCGTTTACACAGGCCGTACGTTCTATGCGACGAACAAGTGAACAATGTCTTTAGAATTGCGATCGGCATAATTATTTAAATCGCGTTTGCAACCCACGGCATTTGCAACGCAAATCTTCGCCGTGGAGTTCGAAGATCAACGCCATCGCGTACGTCGGATATCGTTGACGGGGAAGAAACTTTGTAACTTGTCGTTCTTTTTCTTTTATTTTTTCCCTCTTTTCTCTCTCTCCCTCCTTGAGACGTACACGAATGACCCGCGCAGGACTCGAAGACACGCGCGATCGGTTTGTCCAAAGGAGAGAGATTTTTGACCTTCGAACCGGTCGATCGAGATATAGGCTTGTAAAATACATAGCTGCTGCACGATTACGTAATCGTCGTTACGACGATCGTATTTATAAAAGCGCATTATTTTTTCCCCTCGCGTAGAGGAACGAACGTTGCTGATAAGAGTCGCATGCAAATGGAGACTAATAATGCGTTTGCATTGATCCCTCGTTGATATTAACGATGCGACATTGAATCGTACTTCTTCCATCGCTTCAAACAATGTATTCTCGCTACTGCGTTTTTTATCCTGTTAAAAAGCGATTATCTCGAGACTAGGAACGGCTCAATTTGCATCTCATTGTTTCTCACATACGTATGGCCGATTACGAGAAGAATTATCATTGATACGTGTCGTAAATTGTCAACGCTTCCCACTTTGTAATCGTTCCCGATGCGATAATCGCGGAAACTAGAAAATTATGAAGAAATATGCGGTACGCGATGGATATAGAGATTTCGACGAGAAGAGCGAGAAATGTCCTCCGTTTTAGGACGCGTTTCACCCTAAATGTAAGAGAAAGTGTGCAAGCGAACGAGTCTCCCGGAGGGCGCGTTGCGCTTTCCGGAATTCTCCTTCTTCCGTACGCAATGCGCTGTCCGAAATTCACTTTGTTCCGTGCGCATTGCACTCTCCGGAATTCTCCCTGTTTCACGAGCAATGGGCTCTTCGGAATTCCTCTTGTTTCGCGCTCAATGCTCTCTCCATAGAATTCCCTGTGTTCAGTGCGTAATGCACTCCTCAGAATTCCCCTAGTACCGCGCGGAACGCGCACTCCGGAATTCCCTTGTCCCGCGCGCAATGCACTCACTGGAATTCCCCGAGTTCTGCGAACAAATATTAGAGTTCCGTGGTACGGCACTCGACGTCCGTACGAGCCTGCAGACGAGAAAAGCGAGAGCGACAGAAGACGATCACGAAGCTGAACAAGAATAGAAGAAGAAACGAAGAACAAGAAGAAGAACAAGAAGAAGAGACTAAAAGCATTGTTCCGTGCTTCGTGCGCTGTTCGTCCAACGGATCGTCTTTCTTTCTCTCTCTCTCTTCTTCCCTTGTCCATACCACTTCGTACCGGTGCAACGCGCACGGTACTCCTCCCCTCACCTTCCTAAAAGCAGCTCGGGACCGCGCGCTCCATTGTTAGCCTCCCCACGTATCGCGTACGCGCACCGCGTTTTGCCCTCTATATTATGCGTTTGCAACCCGAGAGAGAGAGAGAGAAGGTGGGGGTAAGAAACGAGGCCAGTGAAAGAGACACACGAGAGAAAGAAGCCCGATCGAAGGATCAAGTGGCATTGTGCGGTCGAACGAACGTTTCTCCTTTCTCGGTGGCTCTTATCGTTCCTTAGGGATTTCGTCAAATCCATCAGTTCACTCCGAAGAGATCCGCGCAAACTCTCCAATCTTGCACTTGCAAGAATTCACTATCGTCATCTTCCTTCCTTCTTTTTTCCCTTTCTTCTTCCCATCAGTTTTATCCCAAAGAATCGACGACTTCTTCAGTTTTCTATGCCACCAAGTGCTCGACTAGGGCATAGAGTGCTCGAGTGCGCGTGTACTCGTGTCTAGCTGTGCGTGCGCGCTCGAGAGGAACAACTAGAAGAAGAAGAAGAAGAAGAAGGAGGAGGAATAGGCTGATAGATGGACGAATAGATAGCTAGGAAAGAGAAAATAAGACAGACAGATAGAGAGAGAGGGAAAGTCCGCTAGCGAGGTACTGCCAAAGGGATTTACGCGACGGCTCGTCCTGACCCAGGGTCGAGCCTACGAAAAATCGGTAAATTATTTGAGCCTCCCCCTGGCCGCGTCGGTGCTTGTTCGCGCATGATTTATTTCGACTATCGTGATGCATAGTCCGGCCCCATCCAATATTGTAATACGTTTTGCATATGTGCACGTATCATTGTCGACGTTCGTGGCTTGGCGATTGAAACACTACCCGGGCTATATCTCAACAGGTTCGCCGGGCGTTATGAGTACCTGCTCTACACGGCATTATGTTCCCGCGGTGGGCGAGGGGTTACCAGAGAAAGAGAGGGAGAGAGAGAAAGAGAGAAGAGAGAGACAAAGAGGGAGAAAACAGGCAGGAGAAGGCGAACACCAGCAAAGTCCGGAGTGGAAGAGGGCGACCGCGGTCTCATTGGATCAGAATCCAACATTATCGCGCTCTGGAAGCTCCGGGGCAGGTGTATAACCGGTGACCTCTGTCTTAGCACGTACCTACTACGCATTTTACGTGGCTGGTCGAGCTACGAAAGAAACCAAAACGAACTTCCCTTATACCTCCCACGTCCGCGAGCCTGACGCTAGCCACCTACCAACCTGTCCGCCTGCCAGCCAGCCAGCCTATCAGCCTGCCTACCTAGCTATCTGCCTACCTAGGGAAGCACGCGCGGTTCCCGCGGCCACCACGCGCGTCGGTAAGATCCTGTCGACCTTTTTCTCCCCGCTTGCCGTCGCTCCACGTTCGATCGGTTCGTTCCTAGGTCTTGAAAAAGGGTCCGTGCCAATATCGCTGGCGTCAAGGGGATTCCTTCACGCATCCCCTTCGCGCATTTCTTCATGGATAATCGAGATTTCCGTCCGGAACGTGACTGATGATATCAGGAATTTGGAATTCCGTGAGGGTCCCGTCACCCAAATGTGGCTGACGCTCTTCTCGTTTGAGTTAAATAGGAGTTTTGGTTGGATTTTTAAGACGAATTTAATGGAATAACTGTCGAATTAATGGATAATTATAGAAAAAATGAAGGTTTTCGGGTTTTCGGGTTTTCCTACGTAAGATGGTACGTTTGACGTGCACCCTGAAAAGACATCCTTAAGAACGTACGGTAGCCTTGACGGTTCCGGCTAGGCCACCTTACGACACTAACAGGGTTGGATACTTCTCTAGAATCGGTTCGGTGCCTCTAGCGCATGGCAAACTGCTTTTCGCGAAAAGTTCGAAGAATCTAAAGGATCTACAAAGGGGCGAATCCTCGCGAGTCGGAGCGAATATCCTTCGATATCCTTTCTCCGATCTCTTTCTCTTCTCTCTAGAAGAAAACCGTCGAGGTGGGACAAGCGTCTTTAGCGATTAAAACCGCTAAATTTTCCGCGCGATCGATAATCGATTGTTTCAACGAGGCATTGGGGCCATTAGTCGATCGGTCGGTCGATCGATCGGCGCGTAGACCGGTTTACCGATCGACGATTTTCGAACGATTCATTAAGCAATCGCCTCGGTCGATCGAGCGGCGCTCGCTCGATCCTCTCGCGGTCAGTCGTTAGCGCAACGAGAAGGCTCGATCGACCTTGGAATCGGCGCGCTAAACTCGCTCTGCGCGATTCGATTCGCGCGGCGCACGATTTTCCCCTCATTTTGATATCGTTCGAGACGAATCGCCGATTTCGATAGTCGACGATTTCGAAGACGGATTTCGAGCCGATGGAACTCGCGTCACTGGCAAACGTCACGTCGTTGGCTCGCGCAAACCAGACTCGACTTTATTAACATATGACATTTTCGACGGACCGGCCGCGGCCGTTGATTTACACTCGTCTTGCGATATAATTTACATCGTTTAACGTAACATTTACAAAGCGCCAAGAGCGCCGCGATTGATTTCCATTCGAGACGATTGATTTAGGAGTCGATTATGGACGCTTCGCCTTATCTCGAGTGGTGATGTCGTGCCTCGTCGTCTTTACTTGGTTGAACGATCGGCGCGCGATCGAACGTAAGAAGCACGCGCGTGCGAGACATAAAATGGCTCAAAGAATCTCAAAATTTCTTCAAAGTCTCTTTAGAATCTATCGTTATTCATCGTTTGTGGAAATAAATGAAATCAAGCTCGCTAAGTCACTAGAGTATCGATTATTTGATATAAAAGAGCCCAACGAATCTCAAAATCTCTCAAAATTTCTTCAATGTTTTTTCAAAATCTATAGTTGATCCATCGTTTGTCCAAATAACCAAAGTCGACCTGTGAGAATCGCTAGAGTATCGATTCATTGCTATAAAACGCTCTAAATAATCTCAAAATCTTTTCAAAGTCTCTTCAAAATCGTTTCAAAATCTATAGTTGACCAATCGTTCGTCGAAATAAGCATAGTCGAGCTGAGAGAGTCGCTAGAGTATCGATTCATTGCTATGAAACGGTCTACAGAATCTCAAAATCTCTTCAAAGTCTATAGTTGATCAATCGTTCGTCGAAATAAGCATAGTCGAGCTGACAAAGTCGCTGTTCTATCTCCGAGGACGTTTTTCCTCGGCGCCGTTCGATTCGCCTGCGACGTAAAGGGCGATCGATTGGCCCCGAACCATCGAGATTCTCGCGAGTACCGTTCGAATTGTTCGACGGGGCGAAAGAAGAATCGGGATGCGATATGGCGAGAAGATTACGACATTGAGACGTCTTCTCGGCGCGTGGACGAGCGTCCGCTCGAGTCGCGGTCCCGTCTCTTAGGCAAATGCCATAACGCGGCGTGCGTTCGCCTTGACTTTCGTTCGAAAGAACCGCGCGCGATGTCGGAGTCACGCGGCAAGAAGAACGCGCGCACGAGCGACTCGAGCATTTACATTCGAAAAGGCTAAACACGGGTGTGAACAGGCTCGATGACTATTGTCGCGATGAATCGTGAGACGCCGTCCTCGTATTGCGCCTTTCGCGCGATCTTTCGCTTCGGAGGATACCGAGATGATAGCGAATAATTGAACGAATCTTCTTCGATGATTCGCGTTTCTTAACACTTTTACAGCATCGCTCGTCGTCAAGAACGTTTCCAGATGAATCCTTTGATCTCAGATCCTTAGATCGTGGATTTTCTGATCGTGAAGCCTTCGATCTTGGATTTCTCGATCGTGGATCCTACGATGACGGATCCTTAGATCGTGTATTTTTTTTATCATGGATT
The DNA here is from genome assembly GCA_025433975.1 of Liostenogaster flavolineata. NCBI lineage: Eukaryota > Metazoa > Arthropoda > Insecta > Hymenoptera > Vespidae > Liostenogaster > Liostenogaster flavolineata. Next base: position 880,272 of record JAITYT010000604.1, on the reverse strand, counting down.
CATCGATGGCTGATCATTCGATCGTGGATTTCTTTTATCCTGGATCCTTTGATCGTGGATCCTTCGATCGCGGATACTTTGATCTTGAATCTTTCAATGGCGGATACATGACGAATACACTCTACGTCATTTCGCATCGATATTGTCCTCGATCGATTTTACCATCGGTTCGTCCTCGTATTAACGTCGCATAGAAAAATATCGCGAATCGTCGAGTTCTGGAGAACTTCAAAGTCCTTCTTTCTGGGTACGCGGCTTCTTTGTCTCTTCAAACGGATTCAAAGAAGTGCCAAGAAGTGAAAAAGGAGAAAGAGGAGGAAGAATCAAGGAAGAGATCGAACGGAGGCACGTGGCTGGATCGTCGCTCGCGCATTAGCATGGCGATGTTTACTCGCGTAGCCACCGAATTCCGTGGAGGAATCGCTCGTGTTCGGACTTACCGTGAGGCAGAGCGGTGGAATCTCGACGCTCATCGACGTATTTTCTGGAGGCGGTGCGTCCTTGTCGGGAAAGATCGCGAGGAATCTTCTCGATTGTCTCCGTCGTGTTCGAGGACTTCCTTCGAACCCGCCGCGAGGATGATGACATCGGGTGTCATTCGTTTCTAGCCTCGCAAAGTCGAGCAATTCATACGAACGATGAGAGAGAGAGAGAGAGGATGAAATGGACGAACGAAGAGAAAATACAACATAAATATTAGGTTGGTATTATTCATTTAAAAATCCGACGTTTCGTACACTGCAACCTAACATAATGATAGATGATACATCAAAATGTGTACGTAACGGAATCACGTTGGATTTCACGTTGGATTTTACATTGTATTTTACTTTTCGACTGATCGCATTGGTTCGTCTCAACGCTCCCTTTAGCATGCACTCGATCAAAGCCAAAAGAAGAATTCGAAATTCAAAGCGAAATTAGCGATTGGAAGGGACATCGAGGGAGACATCGAGCCTCCGATCGCGCCGATTTTTCCGCTCTCGAAGCGAGAGCAAAGAAACCGACGCGGGCAGCGAATAATTAACGTCTCGACGGTTAAATTTAGCGTTGATTTAGCATAACGCCGAGTTAATTAGTCCGACGGAATCTAAGGCACGCGATATGTTCGAGGGACTTCCCCGTAAGGTCGCAGGGATTAGCTCGAAGACGTCCTTGCGCTATCGAACAGGCGCGGGCCTTTCGGAGACGCCGCGACGCTACTCTCATTACCTCTCTCTCTCTCTCTCTCTCTCTTTCTCTATCTATCGAGAGTTCTCTCGGTAAAACGGCATCCCGTAATATACGATCGGTCTCGAGCGAGCGAGAGAACGTCCAACGTTTATCTCTTTTCGATACGGAAGTCCGCCGTAGGAATTAATTGCCCGCCGTGGCCGCGGCAAGGTGCCACGGCGACTCCATGCAATATCTGTTCCCCTCGAAGCCATTAGCCGGGCGCATACTTTGCTTTAGAAAGCACCTATAAGAAGCGCGACCGATCGCCTCCTGCCGAGGGAGAGGAGTACGACGATCTTTCTCGTGGCTGCTACGAGATTGTCGCTCGCGTTAGAGCGTCGAAACGTCCATGGCGAGTGCGCAAGATCGTCCAAGTTTTGCAAATCGTCGCGTTAGGGCTTTCGACGTGGCTCGGTGGTACGAAGAATCTTTACGAGGAGTCTATTAGGTTGTCCGGAAAGTAATTTTGTCTTTTCTCGACAAATGACATTTTCTTGTATTTTTTTCACAGCCTACTTCACACTTAAGCCGCATAATCATTATATATTTTGACAGCTGATATAGTAAGGGTTTCTCGTTACAAATTTCGATTGATTCAACGCGGTAGTTTTTGGTTGGTGTCCTTTATAAAAAGTGAAGCCAAATATAGAAAGTGAAAAGCAACATTTTCGGCATATTTAACTTTTATACTATCGAAAAGGTAAAAAATGCTGTTCTAGCAAGAGAAAGATTATCCGATGTGTATGGAGAAAGTGTATTGATAGAACGCCGTGCCAAAACTGGTTGCAAAAAGACACGATAAAGGCATTGATCGATGCAAACCGGCGAATAACAACTCGAGATTAAGTTTATCGAATTCAATAAAATATTCGCTATAAGAAAATCGTCTTTTATTTTCATAAAATAAAAAAACCAAATTACTTCCCGGACAACCTATAAAATGTAGCACCTAACCAGACTTGTCCATAAACCTGAACATCGACCACCTGGAAAAAAATCCGCGAAAAAATTGATCAAACCAAACATCGCGCTTCATCTGGAACCGATCTTCCTCTAAACGATTGCACCAAACCAGACACGTCCACGGCATCGAAAACGAACTCGATCACGTTTCAAGTTTCACCTCGATCCATTCCAGCACCTTCTTTTCCTATTAATTAGTTTCACGCGGCGTTTCATTATCTTAGCCTCGCAGCCGCGAAATGGCGTCGCTTTCCCCCTGCTTTCCACGATGACGGATGACGGGAAGGCAAGAGCCTCGCGGACTCGAGGCAAAACCGTCGTCGCCGGTCACTTGCCGATTATCGACGACCATTCGGCCGCCGCTCGTTCGCTCGTTAACGCGTTCTCGCTTCGCGAACTTTCGCCCAATGGGAGACGAAAGACATAAGACGAATAAACATAAAAAAACAACGTTTTCTCACAAAAACCGTGATTCGGTACGCGGCGGCACTTCGACGGATTTTTCCGTTTCGATGGAGTTGCGATAACGAGAATTGCGATAATTTCCTTTCTCCAAGGAGCGGCTGAAATCGGTTTCTCGATTTTTCAATTTTTTTTTTTACCGACTTCCTTTGTTTTCTTTCGATTTTCGGGCTCGTTTTAGGACGTTCCTTTGTTGGGATTTTTTTGGATTCCAATGTTGAGAACACGAAACTACAAAATGTCGTTTTTTTCTTTCTTTTTGTCACGCCGTGTCTCGAGATTGACAACCGTCGACAGATTCGTCCTTAAATTTTGGCTGGCATCTGGTGTTTAAACGAAGTATTGGTATTATCATAGTAGTTGCACAATTTTATTATTATTTTAATGCTGTTACTTAAAATCGCTTTTGTACGATAACAATAAATTAATGATTATAAAAATATTTTAATATTACGATCTTTTTAAAGATCAATCATTTTTACTGGTTTAGGTAGAAGTAGCTCCGTTTTTATCTCGGTAGTTCTAGCGTTAACGATTCTCGTGACGAGACAATCGGAAAAGGTGTAGCGACCAAGAGCTAACTTTCACTTCGGCGCGAGCTACGATCGTAAATACGCTGGAGCGCGACGCGTACGAAATTTCATCGCGTACAATTTCGCGTTCGTCTTCTTTTATCGGACGTACGTATCGATCCGCTCTCATCCTACAGTCACTTTAAAAGATCAACGTCGTCTCGCGCGATCGAGAAAAGTCGCTTTTTTCTCGCGCCCGTTGCGACGATCGCATTAACGCCTCGATTCACGAGCGTTTTCACTGCCGGCTCGATAATCGCGCTCGCGAGCGCCCGTCTCGCACGCACGCGTAATAACCGCCTTTAAGAGCGGGATAATTGAAAAAGTTACTCGCGCCTTCGGTCGGCGAAGCTCTCGGTCTACAATTAGAGGCGCGAGGCCCGAGAGAAAGACCGATTAATAACGCTTGACAATATTGAAGCTCGTAATCGCAGGGGGGCGCTCGATCGCGATATCTCATCACGGTCCATTTATTTTCCTCGAAAGAAGGATCCGGTCCTACGATCCTACGGCTATCCGGGGTATTTGGGACCGTTGCGGCGCGCCTCTCGCGAATTCTTCCTCGATTTTGCGGATTGAAAGGCGATTTTGAGTCGAATCGGGTCGAAAGTAAGAGGAGATGTAAGCAAAGGATATCGATGAGCCTGTGAAATCCTTCGAAGAATGGAGCAGAAGGCGGAATTCGTGTTTTTTTTTTTATTTATTATTTATTATATTATTTGTCTTTTTTTTACCGAGAAAATCTAAGAATTGAAAAATGCCTACGAAAGACTTGCAAGCCGAAGGATTCCGATCAAAGTTGCCGCGTTCTTTCGAATTCGCGGGATTCGCGGAGACGGACTTTCACCGTGACGTAAAGAAACTCTGCGGATCTGCGGAGGCCTTCTTCTTAAAAAAAAAAAAGAAAAAATGAAAAGAGCAAATAGAAACGACGCAAAGTGACGACGAGCGCGACAAAGCTAGAAGAAACTGGAGGCACGCCGCCGCGGAACCGGAAATGTTTAAAGGCTCGTCGTCGTTAGCGAGAATTACGCAATGCCGGTTGACAGCGAATCGCGCTCGCGTCAACGCGTTTCGTTAGATTTTCTCCAAGTGTCGTTTCGTTTTAGACACTGAATCCACGAAGTCTCAAGGCCGATCTAAAATTGTCTAAATTTATCGGAAAACAAGCGTTCACGAATAGAAATAATTTTAAAATGAAACTGACTTTGAAACGAAATATATTAATATCGTGAATCTGAAAAGCAGGTTTTTACATTTTTGGATTCGAACGCACCGAACGTTTCTTTATTCTGATCCATAGACGAAATTTTCAAACTTGAACTCTGACCCTTTAATTCGTCGGAATTCGCGACGAAGGAAGTCGCTCTTACGCCTTTCCTTCGCACCAGTCCTTCCAAAAAAGCGCATCTTATTTATTTTCTTCGCTCCTAAGAATAATATCGAATTTTCGGATACCGTTTTAATCAGTGGTCAGTGGTCAGTGGACGGACAGTTGCACCGACTCGAGCGTGAATATCGCGTCATCTATCAAAAGAAAATTAAATTCGCCAGCCCAACGCGATCCCAAACGGAGTGTCGATTCGTGCGAGTTCTTCCAACGAAGCGCGTCTTAATTATTTTTTTCACTCCTAAGAATAATACGGAATTTTCGGACCGTTTAACCCCTCAAGTCCGGAGGATATTTAAATTTTGACTAACACGACGACAGATACTTTATTATATAATGGCAGTCGCTGTTATTCAATGGCGTAAGACACTTAAAATTTCGCTATAAATGCATCATATTTGATTCTTTAAAACGTGCATTAAACCATAGCGTGAGACATCGGTGCACAGCACGTAGGACGGCGTCGATGAGTCAATAAGTGGTCAATGGTCAGTGGACGGACATTTACAGCGACAGATGCGCGAATATCGCGCCATCTATCCAAAAAGAGTTAACTTCGCCACTTCCAACGCGATTCTATTTCGTCCAACCCAAACGAAGTGTCGATTCGTCTTGGATACCGAATGCATAAAAATGTCAAGGTTGATTTAAAATTGTCTAAATTGGAGAACAAGCGTCCACGAACCGAAATGAAGCTAGCCTAGAAACAAAATATATCAATACCGTGAATCTGAAAAGTAAATCTTTACATTTCTGGATTCGAGTGCACCGAACGTTTCTCTATTCTCATCCGCAGACGAAATTTGCCAACTCGAACTTTTGATCGTTTAATTCGTCGGAATTCACGAAGAATGGAGTCCCTCTTACGCCTTTCCTTCGCGCGACTTCCTACGCTTGTCCTTACGACGGACATCGGCTCGCAATGGAACTCGAAAGGAACTCTAATGCGAGGAACGGCGCGCCTAAATCGCGAACAATTCCCTCTGCGTCATCAGCACGAGTACTTCCTCGTCCCGAGGATAATAAGGACGCCGAGGCTAAGCAGCTGAATCGCTTTTAATGGCGACCTCGTCGTCCTTTCCGCGTTTACGTTACTCGGACGATCTTTTGTGCTCGCCACGGCGAAGTTCATTACGCGCCTTCGCATTCAACGACGCCGTCTCGACGCCTCGATCGTTAGGCACGCGTCAACGTACCTGACGAAGTACCGTTGCTTCCTTCGAGCCGCGAAATAAAAAGTTTCCCTAGGAAGCCGACGTTTCCTAAGCTTCGCCGCAAAATTTTCTCCCAATTTTCTCCTTCTTCGAACGAGTTTTCTTCGCGTTCATCGACCAATTTTCTTTTTACTTCGTCTCGGACCTAAGATCGGAGAAACGTTAGAGACGAGTAAGAAAGGAAGAGGAGAAAGAGCGAAATTATTAAGTGAAACGCCATCGTGTGAACATGGCTACCAATGAAGTTCATTTACGACGCTATATTTCGTACGAATTCCAAGAAGGAAGAAATGCCACAAAAGCGCGTCAAAATGTAGCGTAAGTTTTAGGTGGAGGTGGACTTTCTGACGAAACGCGCAGAAGATGGTTCGACAAATTTGAAACAGTTGATTTCGATTATAATGATAAGCTAGGCTTTGAACGGCCTTCTTTGATCGATGATGATATCGTCGAAACCATGACAGAGCAAGATCTTTTTTTGACAACATCGAAGATTGCGGAAAAGCTTAACTCTACTTAACAAACCATTTCGGACCATATTCGAAAACATGGATTGGTCTATAGGGGTCAGAAGGGTGCTACGCAAGTTAGATGGGGAAAATCTGAATTATCGAGTCGTCATTTGCGCGTCTCTGCTTGCTCGGAACGAAATCGAACCCTTCTTGGACCGGATGATAGCCGACGATGAAAAATAGATTGCCCACGAAAACAATGCATCGCTTGTTTTTTTCTTTGCAAAATAGTTTGCCCAAAAAAATAATTCAAAACTAAAACAGCTGTCAGTTTAAAACACTACTCGAGTTCTTCGCCTGTAAAGACAAGACATTTTTTAAAAATGGTACTTACAAATTACCATCACGCTGGCAAGAGGTCACAAATAGTGACGGAAACAATGTCGTAGAATAAATATTCTTTTATTTATGAAAAATGTATTATTTTTTCTTTCGCTTCGCAAACGAACAGAACTTCCAATAGTAGACCCAATACGTTCGTCTGAGAGACGAACGTTTATGAATAGAGCATCTTCCATGCATGTTCACGAATCTAGAGTTAAATGTCTTGCGGTCTTAAGGGGTTAATTCGTTCGGTACCTGGACAAAATTTCCACACGATCGAAGATGCGAACAATCCGCTGAAGAGCAAAACGTTCTCGGAATGGCCGACTGTAGCGGGGAAACATCGATTGCAGAGCGGCGGTGTAACGCGCGCTCGGAGGTGCGACGGAAAAACGAAAGGCGAAAAAGAGGAAACGACAAACGAATATCTTCACCGTCGACGAAGGTCTTTGCCGAGCTACGTTCCTTTTAACCTTCGGCGCTGGGGGAGGGGAGTAGAGGGGGAGGGGGATAGCAGACTGCTGAAATCGACGGATCGACGTGGAGCTGGAGTAGCGATGAATCAATGAAGGCGCGAAACTCGACTCGACTCGACTCGAGACGAGACGAACGGAAATAAATCAACTAAAATAAAATCAGATCAAATGAAATAAAATAAAAGCGAAACGCGATGGAGGACGCGAAGTCGTTCCTTACCGGTGTTAGAGCAGAGGCGTAGCGCGACTCTGATCGGAAGTCGAGTGCGTTCGATCGTTAATCACGCGGACACGCAAAAAGAAACACTTCGTTGGAAATAGCGCCGTTTGATCGTCGCGAGTGTGTGCCTTTTTGTCGACCGGGGTCGTACGTATAGCCGAGACACGCTCACACGCGCGAAAGGTCTCTCTCTCGCTATCTCTGTCTCTCTCAATCCAAAGGAGAATTTGCCACCCTACTCGAATCGGCCCTCTCCGGCGTTTCCACTGTCTCGCAGGAGCGAGTCGCGCTATACATCGTCGTATCGACGCATTGTCGACTGGTGTACGTTTTCGTCCTGGCAACCGATAAATCTTCGCCGTTTCCTCTCACGAGCCATTACCCGAAGGAGAGCTCGAATACCGATGAGCCTGTACGCGAGACGACGGAAAGTAAGAAGCCATTCGGTCGCTCCGGACGCGGTTGGAATTAATTCCGAGTCTTCCGGCGCGGGATCCAGAGCTCGCGGCACAATGGCGAACCGATCGTTTCGCGCCTGGTTCGAGGAGTCGTTAGAGGACAGGGTGTTCGACTCGCTTTCTTCTCGCCTGGAGTCGCCGACTTTGCCCTCGTTAGCCTCGATTCTGCCAAGGGACGAAGGGAGGCCCGGAAAGGAGCTTGGAAGAGTAGAGGAGTTTGTTGAGGGAAGGAAACGCGGGAGGGGGAGGCAAGGTGGTCGCCGATTCCAGGCTGACTCGAATCAGGGATAGAAGATCAACGATCATTCTACGTGCTCTCGCACGCTCGAGTTACGCACGATGTCTCTTATCTTCCTTTCCTTCACATCCCAACTCAGCTAGCTAGCTAGATGCCTGTTCACATCCAGCGCGATGATATTTGTTCGGAAAGGTAGGGAAAGTATTTGACTGCGTCGAAGCACGTGGCTTCGACAAATAATCAAGGAGAATGCCGCTCCTATCAACCTTGAACAAGTTCAGTGAGGGAAGGCGCTCCGAGCTGCCTTGATCAAATCAGCGATAGGAGATCAGCGATCGGTCAAAGAATTCTCGTTCGTAAGCTCGAGTTACGCACAATGTCTCCAATCTTCTTTTCCTTCGCATTCCAACTTAGCTACCAAGGTAGCTACCTGTTCTCATCGAGCGCGATGATATTGTCGAGTCGTTCGCGCTGCGTCTGGCCGAGACGAAGTGGCCGGGCGAGACAAGAGCTTGGTTAATTATCGGTGAGTCTTGCCTGTACTTTATACGCGAGGGGGGAGGGTGAGGAAGGACGACGACGACGAAGG
>JAITYT010000604.1:846784-857653 GCA_025433975.1 Liostenogaster flavolineata | reverse complement strand
CTCTCTCTCTCTCTCTCTGTCTCTCTCGGTTATTCGTCCGTACGTTCGTCATTCGTTCTCTTCGTACCTTCCCCAAACCATCCCCCAATGCCATTTCCGATACACCACGCGGCCGTGGCATTCATCGCTCCGTATCGGCGGCCACCCTCGACCCTCCAAGCCATTTAATTTGGATCCGGGTTATTAATTATTAATTAGCGCCAGTCCTATTATATCTCTATCGCGGTGCAACGCCTCTACGGGAACGTAACGACGTTATACCATTAAATTGTCGGCGCTTGTTAACGTCCGTACGAGATGGTCGCGGCGCGTTTCGAAGCGTCCATCGGCGCTCGCTAGCTCGAGGATTTCCGTTTCTTCTTCGTGGCTGTCGATTGGAGACCGTTGCGATCCCTCGTGAACTACTTTTCCACGAGGGAAGGAGTTCGTTGTGTATTTAGGTTGGTTCGAATAAAACGTCGGATTTTCTTACCGTTGTCTTTACGCTCTTGTTTTTGGCATAATCGTGTTTATAGTCGAGACACGCTCGACATTTTTCAATTAAATCCACAAAACTTTCGAGCTTTTCTTCTTTTCTTCCGAATAATATTTAAATTCGATTCTTACCGATTGCAGAAGAAGTCGGATAGGATCCAAAGCGCCCCTTTTCATTTTCTCGGAAAGGAGAAAGACGAATAATCGAATTAAACGTTCCTTGCTCTCTCAAGCGTTTCGCCACTCCGCGAGAACGTTCGGTGCTGTCTTCGTCGATCACGAAGCAGACCGAGGCATCGAGACGCGTGAGGGATGGCGCAAAAACGCGAAGATGGCCGCGGTCGTGACCCTTCGCACTGGGACACGCACCGCGGATGGAATCCGCCTCTCGATCGCAACGAAACGACATCCTTCCAACGTCCTGCGAGATCGATTGTTCCTCGCGGATCCTACGGTGGTAGGAACGTTGCTACCAGCCTATAGAGGGGCGACGGAGCCGGAGAGGGGCCGGAGCGAGGGCCATTACGCGGCCGATCGACGCACGCGATAAATTCGTGCCGGGATTTATGCAAACGACGACTGCCGCGTCGTCGTCGAGCACGGATAATACTTAGGCAGTCGATCGCAGGTACAACGTTCCGTCGAGGGACAAAATGAACGAGTAATGGACTCGTTTCTTGTATACGCGCGAGAAAGTTACGCGGCGAGGGAGCCGAACGAACGGCTCCTCCGCCATCGGATAACGGCTTCGACGACGAGGACGACGAGGACGACGATTCGACGCGCGATTAATGGCCCGGTAATGGCTCGATCGATGCGCGGCTATCTGCCTACGGGTCCTGCACCTGCGCTGCTTTCTGTCTACTTCGATATCGTAACGTTCAGGATGCGTTTGACGCGTTCTGGGCTCCAAGAGACGTCGTGACGCTCGATGGCTGTTGTAGAGCTTTTATAGCGACTTGGTGGATCGGTTGGTGTCCGTTGATGGGATTCTTTCGCTTTGGATTTTGTAGAACAATTTTATTGGTCGACGAGGAATGGAGTTTATAGAGGTGTCGGAGTCTTATGGGTTCTAGTTTCTGTTTGAGTCGAGACTCGTTGTTTGAAGGAGTCTTTGGGTGTTCGTAGTTGGTAGGTAGAGGTTAAGTATGCTTTTGTGGACGTTTTCGTTGGTTTAGATAGCCTAAAAGGATCAACGAAAGTTAGAGGGGTGATAAATAAAAATTGTAGTCCTAAGTTTGTTCCGTCAACTTCTACTTTACGCGACTTCCATGATGCGTCGATAAAATTACTGCGTGTGCATCGAAGAAGAACCGCAAGTACAGTCGAGTTCGAAGAGAATAAATCTTGTCGTGGCTTTAACCGATGTAACGTCGTAATGCGATACACTCGTCGCACGGAAGAATCGAGTGGGGAAATCTGGCTTCATGTCGTAGCTAAGTAAATCACCTTGGGCACGTCTTCGACCGTGAAAAATAATAAACGAAATCTAGAACCACGATTAAAAAAAGATTGAAGTCTGTCAGTTCGTTCCATCAACTTCTACTTCGCGCTATTTTCACACTGATAAAATTGCTGCGTGTGCATCAATGAAAAACCGCAAATACAATCGGAATGTCCACCGTCAGTCCCCAAAGACTGACGTAGCACTCAACGTGTTAGCGAAACCTAGAGCCGTGATTAATAAAAAATTGTAGTCTGTCATTTCGTTCCATCAACTTTTATAATACTTTACGCAATTTCGACAACTGATAAAATTGTTGCGTATGCATCAAAGAAAAACCGCAAGTACAGTCGAGTTAAAAAAGAACGAATCTCTTCCAATATCAGACGAGTGGGACGAAACGCGATACACTTGTCGCACGGAAGGATCCATCATGAAAAAACTACCTATTTGACGTAGGTAGGTAGGTAGGTAGGTAGGCAGCTAAGTAAATTTTCGTGGGCTTCGCCTTCGATCGTATGAGAGCGGCAAGCTCCTAACTCCCTCATCGTTTTTCCCTTAGCGGGATAAGGACCGCGTCGAAGAGTATTGTACCTCCGGAACGGCCTCGGTAGGGTGAGCTTTTCGCTCGTTGGCATTGAGAGGCATTCGAAGCCCTTCTTGACAAATCGACGCTTGTCGGGAAACTCCATTCTTCGTGCCGGAACGCCGCGCCACCGGATTTATCGCCTGTCGTTCGCCGGCCGTATCTATGCCGCATAAATAACGCCAATAATCCGAATTTATGCTTGAAAGAGCGAATCTTGCCGTCCTGTCTCGTCCCTGTATTCGCGTTTTCTCTTCGTACGAGAATTTTCCGGGGAAATTTTCGCGATTCGACCGTTTCGAACTCTCTCCAATTCCGCCGATTTGACGCGATTAATTTTCTTTTTTTGTCGTTGGTGTAATCGTAGAAAAATGGCGACAGCGACAATGACGGAAAAAGCTAATCTCCCCGGATTAATCCACTCGCCACGGCGCGGTTCTCTTTTAAACAAGTAGATTACGTAACGAGAAAGTCGGAGCGGAATGCTCGAGTTTCCTCTTATCACGCGGCTGTCGCCGGCTTTCTCCACATCCGCATAAAATCTCGGTTTTCCTCGTCGTCGAGCCGCTTGAAAAATTTCTAGGCAAATTCTCTTCTTCCATGGAAATCGTTAGCACGTGTTTATCGTCCTAAAAGCGATCGACACCCTGCTCGAATCGCCGTTTAACGCGTTGTTGCCGTGTCAGTCATCGATGACTGACGTGGCCTGAACGAAAAGCTCGGCATCTGTGTAATTTTACACCGTCAGCCATCCCTGACTGACACGACCAAAACGAAAAGCTCAGCGTCGGTACCGCTGACTGACGATGTATGACGGAAAGCTCGGCGTCAGTCACCGACGACTGACGATGTGAAATTATACGCGTTTCCGAGAAACGCGTTGCAGTCGACGCGCGAACGATCTCGTCCTCTCGTTTTTTTCGAATTTCCGAAGAAATAAGCTTCTAGTTCCGTCGACTTGGTACTAAACTGAATTGGAGCGGCGCGGAGACACGTTCGTTCGAGTGGACCGTAGGCAGGCAGCGAATTTCGCAATTGTTCCTCGCTATCTTCGCGACTTGGATCCGACCATCGGCCCGATTTCTTTTCGCAGCTTACTCACGCCATGGAGAAACGTCGATCGGTAAATCACGCCTCGCACGACACGTCGTCGCGATCGCCGTCGACTCCTCCGCATAGCCGATCAACACGCACCGATGGAACGATCAGGCGCGTCAAGGATAGCGAACGTCTTTATTATGCGCTTATGTGAAATCGGAAGCGGCAGGACTCGAGGATTCCGCATCGATCGAGGCTCGTTGACCTTTCGATGAAGAAAGGCGCCGGAGAGAGGGAAAAACGCGACGATTTTATCGATAGCCAATTAAGAGCGACCGTTAAACGGACAGGTGCTCGTCCATTGACGATCTTGCGATTTGCGTGCTTTTGGATCTCGCGTTGGACGCGTCAGTCTCGAATCTTCCCCTCAGTCCCGAGAATAGCGGTAGCAAGAAGAGAGCGAGTAAAAATGTAAAAGAAACTAGGACTTATTGCTCCAATTGTCCAAGATCACCTCGAATAAATATTAAAATTAGAATCCGTCTAAAAATTCTATTTAACTCGAACGAAAAGAGCGTCAGCTGTATTTGGGTGACGGATAGGCTTTCGTGGGGCCCGTCACCCAAATATGGGTGACACGGCGACGACCGGATTAACGATCCGATTTTTCTTCTTCTCGTTCTTCTTCAACGACGTCTCGATCTTGGAAGCCTTCCAATCGCGTTATCAAGAATCTCGCGTCGATTCTCGCGCTAGCCGTTTGCGAGCGGTCGACGCGAGATTCTTAAGACTTCTCTCTCTCTCTCTCTCTCTCTCTCTCTCTCTCTCTCTCTCGCGGTCCTTCTCCCTATTCGGACACTTCTTCCAGGTCTCTCGCCCTCTCTTAACCAAGCGGGTAAACAGCCGCCCCTTATAAACACGCCGGCGCACATATATTTCCTCCTGATCTGGAAAACAATACGCTAAACGTGGATTTATATTCGCCGTCGTCCGAGGCAATAAGTTAGCCGTGCGGAGTGCCGTCGCCGTTTCCCTTCTCTACGCTAGCGCGGACGCGCGGTCCCTCCTCTAAATAAGGACGCGACGGAAACGACGTCCCATTTCTTTTTCCCCGGCTCTCTCTTGGGCGCGAGCCACCCGATAATCCCGTACGGTCCTCTTTTCTTCTCGTCGATCGGAACGAGTCTCGCGACGCGACCCTTTAGAGATCGCTCCTTTGAAACGCGGACTTACGCCTGCCTGCTCCGTCCTCTCCGCTTGCCCCTGCGAGCCTCCCTTGTCTTTCGTGAGCGCTACGTTCTTACGCTTTTCTTCCTCCTCCTCCTCCTCCTCTTCTTCTTCTTCTTCTTCTTCTTCTTCGGTCGAGCGGTCTTCGATAGCCCAGTGGAGACGCGAGAGCGACGTTCGAGAAATTCGCGACTATTCGCGACTGTAAGGCCAAATAGCGCCGATGTTGTCTCAAAGAGTGGAAGAATCGAAGAAGGCGTTTTTCAAGAAGAAGTTTGATCTGTACTTTTGAAAATCGAATCTCGTTACATCCGGCCTAAACTCGCTAGGCGAATCAACTCTTTAACTACGAACTATTCCAAGTCGAAGTACCAAGTAAATACGGTTTATTCGCCAACTTTGGGGTTCTAAAACACCATAATTTGATAATTATTTGGATAATAATTAATGATATTTGATCGTCATATGAATTATATAATAATAATGTATTTGATTAATTATTAATTGACGTATTTGGACATTCAAGATTGAAAAATTAAAGAAATCGTGTAAACGTACAAACTGTAGATTTTAAATACATATGTATTTATTACATATTTATTTACATAAATTACATATATCGCATACATTCATATATTAAATACATACATATTTAAATACATAAATACATTTGAATAATTCGAGGCCGATTTCGAACAGCGCTCTCGCTCTTTCCCCTTTAACGCGGCGTCGATTCGCTTTAATGGCGTAAGATCGAATCGCAAAAATGATAATACCGTCGGCGGCGCGGTTTAATTATAATATACGCACGCTGCTGGCGATGGCAGCGAGAATCGCGGCTCGTACGATCGCTTCGGAGAAGAGCGCGCGTTTGCCCGGCCTCGCGGAGGCGAGTAACGAAAGCGCCAATCGTTTTATTAACGCGGCCGCGATCGCTTAACGTCGCGAAGTCACGGCATTTTGAACCCCGGTTCTTCTTCTTCGTCGTTTCTTTCTTTTTTTTCGACTTTTTTATTCTCCATAATTCTTGGTCGCCTTTCCGCAATCACGAAGCGTCGCGGTACGACGACGTCGAAGCATCCGGTACGTTTGACGGTTAATTATCCCTCGGCGATTCCCTGGATCGTCCGGTTTCGTTTTGGAATGGACCTCGCTGCCGATATCCACGTCGTAATTTATAACGCGCGGACGCGCCTACGTGCGCAGGGACACGCGCGGTCAGGTGCAGCAGGCTCGAGTTTGCGTTCGGTGTCGTTGAGAAGAGGCAGGTGGCGGTCGCGATCCAGAGAGATTTATTTCTCGCTGAGAACGCGGGAGATGCCGACGTCGGATCTACGCGGAGAGACTCGCAGATGTTTCGCCGATCGAGAGCACGCGATCTTCGCGTTGCTTCGCCGAGTTCCATTTTTCGCCCGATTTTCCTTGATTTTTCCTGATTTTTCCACTTTTTCCTGATTTTCCCTCGATCTTCCCTGATTTTTCCCGAAGAGGTTCGAAGAAAAAACACGGCAAAGCGCAAGCAAACGACAAATCTTCGCTCCGCGACGATCTGCTCGCGTGATCTCGCGCCATCGTGCTACTTTCTTCCATTTTTTCGCTCGACTTTCCACGATCTTCCCCGATTTTTCCTGAAAAGGTTCGAAAATGGATCGTAGCAAGGCGAAAGCAGACGAGAAATGTTTGGTCCGCGACGATCTGCTCGCGTAATCTCGTGTCATCGTTCTATTTTCCTCCATTTACTCGCCCGTTTTTCCACGATCTTCCCCGATTTTTCCTGAGAAGATTCAAAGGAAGAGCATAGTAAGGCGAAAGAAAACGAAAAATTTCTGATGCGCATCGATCTGCTAGCGCGATCTCGTTCTATTTTCTTCCATATTTTCGCCCGATTTTTCACGATCTTCTCCGATTTTTCCCGATCTTCCCCAAGATGGTTCGAAGAAGAAACGGACAATGCTTTCGATACGATTGCGCGATCTCGCGTCATCGTCGCACTTTCTTCCATTTTCTCGCTCGATTTTCCCCAATTTTCCTGATCTTCTCCGATCTTCCTCGATCTTCGGAAACTTCGTTTCTTCGAAATTTCTCTCCTTGTTTCTCGTTGTTTCCCCTTCGTCGTTGCGGAGGAAGCCGTGGCATCCTGTAAGGATAGGCTGCGATAAGCTCGGACGGCGATACCCTGCTACGTTGCCGAGTTAAGTAGCCACTCCGCTTGTAACGATAGCCCGAAGGCGCCGCCCTGCGCGCAGGATCGTCCCGGATATCTCGCGCGTCCCACGTAAACGTCTTCCGAACTTCGGGAGCATGTTGCGCGATGTTCCCTCGTGTCGTCACGGATCGAAAATTTGTCCTTTATTTCTGTTTTACGTCGTTTTTTCGTCGAACTTCCTCGGAGAGGATCGGGCAAGATCAGGGAAGATCAAGAAAAGTCGAGGAAGATCAGGAAAAATCGGGAGAAAGAATGGAAGAAAGTACGACGACGACGCTAGAGCATGCGAGCGTATCGAAAGCATTCTCCTAAATGCGCTTTAGACTGGTCGTTTCTTCTTTAAATTTTTTTGAGGAAGATCGTGGAAAATCAAGCGAGAAGATAAAAGAAGATAGAACGATGACACGAGATCACTCGAACAGATCGTCGAGGATCAAATATATGTCGTTTATTGTCGCTTTACGTCATTCCTTTCAGGAAAAATCGGGAAAGATCATGGAAGATCGTGCGAGAAAATGGAAGAAAATACGACGACGACGCGAAAGCACGCGACAGTGTTGAAGGCATTTTCTTGGACGCGCCTTAGACTGGTCGTTTCTTCTACGAATTTTCTCGGGGAAAATCTCTAACCAACCGACGATGAAACAAATTTCGAATAAGAAAAAGAGCGAGTGGAGGGACGATCTACTGAAATAGAGAAACTGGAAACTACGAGTCAAACAAAGATAGAGAGAGAGAGAGGGGGGACTGAAACTGCGAGAAGCACGTCGAAGGAAGAAGAGAAAAGGGTCTAAGAGGGGCGGGAAGCGGGGAAAGGTACGAAAAAAGAGAAACACAGGACGAAGTCCGCTTGATTGCCTTATCTGCCTAATGAAACGCTAACTAGCACCGTCGCGGCGCATACGCAGCCTTTATGCAGATATTGTTATGGCTCTTTTTGCAATGGCGTTTCGCCTCGTGGTCGGTTTTAACTCCGTTGGATTTACATGACGATTCCGACGACGACGACGACGACGACGACGACAAAACCTTAGGAAGAGAGTCGTAGAAATGGCTGATCTCAAAGAAGAATCACATTTTTTCGAGATCGAGCCAACGGATTTGTCCATTTTTTTCCAATTCGAATCGGCCCGGTACGGGATGGAAACTTGTTCTCGCGCGTGACGTCATAGTTAGGCGCGCCTTCGTTTATTTTGCGCGTATCTCGAGGAAGAGATACGCGATTAATGCGGCCGATTTCGAATTCTCGAGTGTTGTTTGCCGATAATACAACGTATTCGCTCGGCTCTCTTCATTTAATACGTACAAATACGCACAAATACTACGACTGTACGAGAGACGCCTGGAGATCCGACGCAATACGACCGATTGTGCCTCGTGCGAACTATTAGGCCGTAATGAATGAAATTTGTAGTATTTGTGTGTATTTTCTAAAAAGATGAAAAAAGAAGGTCGCCAAGGATGCAATCTGTCTGTATTTGTGTGTATAATATTTTCTGAAAAAGATGAAAAAAGGAGTTCGTCAAGGATGAAATTTGCAATATTTGCGTGCATTTTGCGTGACGAGCTTCTTTTTCTCATCTTTTTAGAAAATCCACAGAAATATTATACACAGAAATTTTATGCTCGACGACCTGATATTTACTCGTAACACGGCGATCGGCTCCAGTCGAGCCTGGCTATCGAAAAGAAAGGAGAGGGAGAAGACCGCGCGAGCCCTCGACGAACCGTAGGAGATTCCGCGCGCAGTACGATCGTATTTCTGTTAGGACGTTACGGGCGAAGGTTATGGTCGTCGGTTCTTAAGCGCGATTTGACGAGCGTAAAGCGCCTCGTGCCTAATAACGTCTTCGGCCCGCGTAACGACCCAACGCGGCCGTGGAGTCGCGCGTGGGCCGTGCCCAGCCCCCTCTTGTAAATCACTCGCTCGAGCGACCGCGGCTTCTGTAATTTTCTTCGATTTCCGAGGATCGGTAACGCGTCGATCGCCGTCTGTCTCTCGCCTTCGTGACTTTCTTCGCTCCTGGCCGATCTCGGACTCGAAAATGGCGTCGAAAGGGAAAAAACGGTCGATCGGAAACGACATCTGTGATTTTCTTCCATTTTCTTCCATTTCTGAGGATCGGTAACGTGTTCGGCGACGTTTCGGATCGTTTTATCGCGTTGAGATCAAGAGAGAAAAAACGATCGATCGGAAACGACTTCTGTAATTTTCTTCGATTTTTGAGAAATCTTATCACATTCTGGGTCAAGAAAGGACGGACGGTCGATCGAAAATGATTTGTATAATTTTTTCTTTCATTTTCTTCGATTTTTTTCGATCGTCCTCTCGCCTTCGGAATCAAGAAAGAAAAAACGGTCAATCGAATAATCTTAACGATATAATCTTCTTCGACTTTCTGTGATTTCTTTCGATTTCCGAGGATCGGTAACGCGCCGATCACCGTCCGTCTTTCGCCTTCGTAGTTTTCTTCGCTCTTGGTTGATCTCGGACTCTAAAATGGCGTCGATCGCTTTTCGCGATCGAGGGGAAACGGCTCATGCCGCGAACACTGCTCGCGCATAGACGCGTAGATCCAGCAGAAGATAAAGCAGCCGATACGCTACAGTCGTTCCCTGGCGCATTTCGATTACGAAATATAAAACGAGTTTTTACGTGCGTCAATGCTACGCGATCCCGATCCACTCGCATGCGTGCTCACGTAGAAGAATAATACATTTGATATTTACAATCCGGCAGCGCGCACGCGCTTCGATGGACTTTGTCTGGACAATCGCTGGCGACTCGTTGGAAGAACGAAGCCCGTCCGTCGACGCTCTCTAACGTTCTTTCACGCGATCGGTAGCGTTGCGCAACGTCCACGTATCCAATGCCTGCGCTTCTCAGCGACTCTTTCCACCAACAGGAAAATTCGGGCTGAGAAAATCGACGAAGATCAACGAAAACTGTCGAACATCGACGAGTATTGACGAAGATCGACGAAAATGGAAAATCGTCGTCGAGTTTATTTAAAACGCGATCGATCAATGGAAAAATCTTCCACGATGGAAGCTCTTCCGTCGCGCGACGGCCGACTGCTACGTAGAAACTCCAGTCGGCTCGATCGTCGCGATAATGATTTTTAATAAATTTATTTACGCAATGATTGCATCAGCGAAGCCGATAACGCGCTCGTTCCCTCCCGCGAAATATTTATCACCATCGTCTTTCCTTCGAGATCCGTCGCTCGTACGGTCGTAACTTTCGTTTCGGCATAATTTCATCGTACGTATTGCTTTTTATCGCGATCGACTCGACGTATTCTTGAAGATTCCCCGTTCGCGCAATTATTCTCGATAAGATATTACATTTTTCATGGATCGGTAGGACGAATGATCGCGACTGAAGTTTCCGCGACTATCGACTCGCCTATAGACGACTGTAAAAGAAAAACGTTCGACCCATAGTACGTCGGAAAGAAGCAACTTCTTTTGATTAATGGACCTTATAGAGGAAAACAAGAGAGCCAAACGAAGAGAGAGAGAGAGAGTCCTTCCTTTCGGTTATTGAAATCGGTAGGGCGATCGGGTGGCGCCGATAGCACCGGTGGGTGGTTGGTCGGTCGGATGGTTCGTTGCCCGGGCGAACGCGGCCCCTTGTGAAACTTCCCTTTACCTTGATGACAAAGAACCGGGCGAACCGAACCTCACTCACTCAATGGAACGGACGAATGGTTATGGAAACAGCATTTAATTTGCATAGAAGGAGCCTCTTTGTCGACTCGGAGTGCCCCACGCTCCTTCCATCCCTCTCGTCGTTTCTCTTGCTCTTCCTCTCTCTTCTCTCTCCCCCCTTTCCCTCTCTCCTCCACCCACGGCTTTCCGCCGCCGTCGACGACGTTCTTCGCCTCGATC
>JAITYT010000604.1:832552-845182 GCA_025433975.1 Liostenogaster flavolineata | reverse complement strand
TCGCGTCGTGTCTCTCTCTCTCTCTCTCTCTCTCTCTCTCTCTCTATGTATCTCTATGCGTGTGTATTGGGTGTTCGTGTGGGTGTCTCTGTCTCTCTTGGAACAGCCGCAGAGTCATACGGATCGGCTCGAACGCCGGCAGTATCAACAGGCTGCATCTAGAGCCCTGATCAATCACGGTGCGCTTTTGTTCCGTCGCGTGCTTTCTAAGCCTCCTTTGTAACTTCGCGTTACCCCACCGCCCCCCACCCGGGATCCCGCATTCATTATGGATCTCGTCCGCGTTCTTCTTTCACGCGGCTTTTCTTCTCTTTCTCTTCTTCCATCTTCTTCTGGTTTGCTTCTTTTGGTTCGCCTCTTCTTCCGCCCCTGATACCTCCAGCCCATCCCCCCTAACGGCTCGTGGCCGGCCGACAGGTCGACCTTCCTCTCGCTCTCGTTTCGCGGCCATTAGGAAAGATTGCATTTTCTAATCCGCTTTCGTCTCGCGCCGTCGCGCGCGGGAGAAAAAAAACGACGAGAGTGACGACGGCGGAGAAAATCGGAGGAAATAATGTAAGGCTGGGTCGAGGGAAGGAAACCGTAGGAGCCCCGTCGGTCGAGGGATCTAGACGTGGCCATGCGACGATGACGATCTTTCTTTCTTTCGAAGAATCTCTTTGGTGGAATTGTGGTTTCCTTTGATGGTTGGTAGAACTTGCGGAAGAACGAACGACTTTTTCTATCGATTAAACGAGTCATGCGAGGGGTGATGATTTTCTAATCGTTTTGATTATTCCATCCTTAACGTTTCGATCGCCAGGCTTCCCTCGAAGTAAATGGTGCAAGGTTTGAAACGAAATTGAACAATTTTTATTATTAAACGAAACCAAACAGTCGTACGAAGAACGTTGCGTTTTTAATCGTACTGATTATTCCACTCCTAACGTTTGAATCAGTGACAAGCATAGCCCAATATGGTAGCGAAGGACAGTTCCAAACGAAATCGAACAATTGTTGTCATCGATCATACGAAATTAAACGAATCATGTAAAGGGTATTGTTTACCTAATTTAATGATTCCACTCTAACGTTAGAATCGCCAGGCATCCCTGAGACGATCAGTAGGTTCCAACGACCCATCCGTGACAACCATATCCCTATTCAGCATCGAAGCAAGGTTTAAAACGAAATCAAACTATTTTTGTAAACGAACGAATTGAAACGAATCGCACGAAGAGCGTTGCTTTCCCAATTATCCTCGCTACTCCCTTGGAATATTGGAATCGCGTCCGCCCATGAACGTCTCGACCTGTCCCGCGGTCTCGAGTTGCGTCAGTCGCGACGATCGCGTCGTCTCGCGTGTCGTTTTTAAGGGCGCCCGCTCTGGTCGTCGACGTCGTTCCGCTTGCAACGAGAGCCACAGCGAGCGACATCGAGATCGATAACGAATAAGACGGCGAAGGAGCTTGCGCCGTCGCGCACTTCCGCGTCGTACGATTCCAATTTCGCCTTAACTCCAGGTGTCCAGCAGAAATCGTCCTATTTCCATCTTCGTCGACGCTCTGCGATCCAACGGCTGCCTCTATTTTGCTTTCTCTTCTATATCCAACGACCCGACACTGTTAAGCCCCGCGTCGTTCCATCGGAACGATCCTTCGACGAAGTTGCCGAGCGCTGACGAACGATCGCGTCCGAGCCGAACTCGTCGAAAAGTTCGAGCAAGCGCCGTACGCGTCCCAACTGGCGAAAACTCCCGACCTGGCAAAAAACGGAGCGATTCGCGAACTTCCAGGCTCGCTGTGTCCACCTTCCGACCGGTCCACCGAAATCCAAGCGCCCTTCGGACAAGCGAATTAGCCAATCGCAGACGTTCGATCGAGAAGGTCGAACTACTGGCTGGATCTCTCCATCCCCGATGACCAGAAAGGAGGAGTTGGAGTAGGAGTAGGATTCTCGTGGCTGCCTACGCGTTCGTGGTCGTGTTTGTGTGCCGTTTCCCGTTCGACGGGTCGAAAACTACGCGGCTAACTACCAGCGATTCGGGGGTCGCGATATCGGGTTGCCCGCAAAGAGATTGGACAGGAAGAGACTATGGAGCGAAGGAGAGGCCATCGCGAGTTGGACGATAGGACAGCGGGAGGTTGGGGTGGGTTGGGAGGGTCGGACGAATCCTGCGACTCGGAAACAAAGTTGGCTGATGAGTCCGTGGGCGGTTGTCGTCGTTTGTCGAGGAACAGGGAGGAAAAGGGAGAAACTGGCGGTCCGGGGATGGGAGGGGGTTCCTTCCGAGGCTAGAGGAGAAGAGAAGAAGACCAAGTGGGTGGAGATGGAGAAGGGGGAAGAAGAGAGGAAGAGAAGAGGAAGGAAGCGGTAACCTCCTCACCGTGGATATTTCCACGGGCGTGGAGTTACCCTCCGCGTGCAGTCGCCCTTCTCGTCGCTCCTTCAATCGTTCCCTTAGCGAGTTACCTCTTCGTTACCGTCTCTTTAGTATCGCATGAACCAATAAACATCTTCTTTGATGTAGAACGCATTAATTAGTAAACGACAAAATTGTATTTAAACAATGGCGGAAGAGTCCGCGCGAGCGAACGTTAATGCCGCCCGGAGGAGTTGGGGGAGAGGCATGAGGAGGAGGGGGAGAAGAAGAGGAGGAAAAGGAGGAGCGGCAAGTTCGGGACGGGGGAGGGTCGACCGAGAGGAAAGTATCGAGCTCGAGCTGGTAAAGCGGCTGGATGGCTGGGTAACGGCGGAGGGGAAAGGAAAGCCGCGCAAAGTAAGCGTACAAACAAACGGTCGAGGCAGCAGCAAGCAGCGTCGTTACCGAAGTCGTTTGGCACGATGATTCGTGGGACCTTCTCCGCGCACGACTGGGGCGAGGAAGGCTGGAGGAACGAAAGAGGAGGCCGCTGCTGTTGCTCGTGCTGCTGGTGTTCGATGTTCTCAGTGGAGGTCGGAATTGGAATGGGCGAGACATCGGGAGTAGGAGAGAAAGCGCGGATAGACTTCGTTGATTCACGAACGCGTGGGAGATTCCTCCCTCCCCTGGAACCATCAGGTCGAAAGAAAGCGTAAGGATCGATTGCGCGTGATCACCAGGACGAGTTCCATCGCTGATCAACGAGATTAGGACAAAGCGAGATGGCGCGTAGATCCCTAGAGGAGATCGGTATCGCGCTCGACTAGATTGAGAAAGGTTGGAGGAACGAAGGAAGCTATTGCTGCTGCTGATGACGATGATGTTCGATGTTCTCCGCGGAGGTCCGAATTGGAATGGAGGAGACAGCTCCCGTGGAGTTAACAGGACGATATCTGGCAAAGGAGCGCCAAAGGATCGGTTCCATGTGATCGCCAGGACGAGTTCCATCGCTGATCAGCGAAGTTTGGGACGAAGAGAGTCATAGATGGCGCGTCGATCGGATGTTATCGCGATCTGGAGGCGGTCCGTTATTCGTCGAAGGGGGTGTTCCCGCGAGTCGGAGCTCGTTCACGAAGGACTCGTCATCGTCCCTGTTAGCTCGAAGAGGAGTACCTCTCCCGCGGCAAAGGAACGGACGCAGATGACTGAAGCGACGAGCGGTGGCGCCGTTTGCGACGCTGATTGCGAGCGCATCCCGCGTCTATTTGTATGGCTTAACCGATGCGAGACACCGAGCGAATATCCCTTTAAAGGATTACAACTGCGAACGGGCGCTTAGTAACGAGCCCATCCGATTCATTTGTATACGTCGCGGAACCCGGGGGAATCGTTTAAATCAATCAAATCGGCGCGCACCGCTCCGCTGCCGATTTCTCCTCCTTCTCTTCCTCCTCTTCTTCATCTTCTTCCTCTTCTCGACCTGCTCTCTCTCTGTCTCTCTCTCTCGCTCCCTGATGATCAGAGTGTCGCATCGTCTCCCCTAGACCGGGCCAAAGCGAGCCGCAAGATCCCCGGCTTCCTGGATTTCGCCTCGATCGAAAGCTAACCGATTCGAGTATCCTCGGCAGCCCCGGGGCTTCGAGTTCTTCCTCGCGCTTTCTTCCCTCCTTCCCTCCTGGCGTTTCCAATTTCGCGAATCCTCGCAAACCGAGTACGAATACGTCACCGACGTCGTCGCGACGCTCGGAGGACACCGGGGAGGGGGAGTCGCTATCGTCTAGAGCGATATTAATTAGTCGAATTCTCTGTTTGCTCCGTGGAACTGCAAACTCCTCCAAGATGCGCTCGATTCTTCGAGGAAGGACGAAGGAACGAAGGTACGAAACGGCGTCTTAGCGTTGGAACGGCGAAGGCGCCCTTTTCGTCTCGTCCAATCGGTGATTTCGTCGAACCCAGTCAGACACTCGATGTGTATACGGGCAGAGCAGATTGCGGAAACTCGCGAAACTTATGCGAATCGGGCGGCTGCCGGTGGGAGGGGGGAGAAAGAGGTGGTTGCGCGGTCGTTACCTCGGCTGGAGGCGGCTAGGTACGGAATGGAAGCGTAATCCCGGGACCCCACGACGCTGTTTGTTCTATACGTAAGATCTGCGCCGTGGTGTGTATCTTGGCCCGCCGATATCTCCTCAGTCAAGAATATTTAGTCAGACGAGGAGACTCGAACAAACGCCTCTAAGGCTTTCTATTAAGCCGACTCTTTGATGTCAGCTACCGCGAAGCGCTTTTGGCCTCTCCTCTCCCTTCGCCTATTCTACGCCTCTCTCCTCTATCGTCTCTCCGTTTGCGTCTCGCCCATCTCCTTGCCTCTCTCTTCCACCCCGATTCTTCGTCTTTGTCTTTCCTTCGATTCCTTCTCTCCTACGCGTGTATTAGTCTATGTATTTATGTATGCATGTAGATACGTGGGTGTCTCTCTCTAGCTCTCGCCTCTCTTCTTTTCTGCCTCTTCTTGTCCTCGTCGAGCTCCTCCCTCCCCGTGACCCGGAGACTCCCACCAACTACCGCGCGGATCGAGACAGATACCCACCTACGAACGAGGGGAATCCCCTTCGAGTCGATTCGCGGTGCTTCCGTATCGTTCGGCGCCTCGCCTCCCACCCGCTATTTGTTTCCATTAATTCAGAATTTCCAGGAGGAACCCGTCCATCTCGGCATCGTCCCCGAGCCTCTCCTCTCCTCTCCTCTCTCGCGTTCGTTTTTGCCTCTCCTTCGGGAATTGCCGCGGAAACGACTGCAAAACGATTGGATCTACTCGATAGACTCCCGCCCCGTTATTCTCTCTCGAGGAACTTCCTTGCGCGATTTGTACCCTCTCTCTATCTCTCGTGTTCACGAGTTGTCACTTGCCGTTCGATTTAAAAAAGTTCGATTTAAAATCCGCGAAAAGGACGACTTCGATATCGACCCCCCTCTTTCGTTGAGATCGACGTGACCGTCTGGATTGCAAATTGTCCCTTGGCTACGACACACCCAATTCTGTTTTTAGACGGAAAAGATGAGACATTCTTGCGATACGATATCCGTATGTTGCCAGGAAGATGGGGAAAAGTAGTGACAATCGACGGACAATACTTCAATATCGAATCGAACATAATGTTCCCTCCATTCACAATAAATACCCAATTTTTGATAAATAAAACGGCGGAAACTTATCTGTACACCCTAACGTACACTGAAGTAACTTAACGTACCCTTGACTTGACCAAGAAGAACGTCACCAATATACGGATGACATTCCCGTCATCCTAAAATGGCTGACGTGGCGACGAACGAGTCAAGCCTTGTCTTATCAGTACGATAACTTTATTTCCCCAAAACACTTTTCCCCAGGTCTTCTGAAGAACAGGGGCGGACGGAGAACCTAGACTCGGCGCCCGGTAAAATGAAGGCGAATCAAAAAATGGGAAATAGGAAGCGAGCTCTGACAACCGGAGCAGCAGTAATGCGGAAGGTCAGAGATACTTGCATTCTAGGTGCAAGGATGAAGCTTCGAATCGTAACAGGAAGTACAGAACAGGGGATTTTAGTGGTTAGGGCGGAGAGAACTAGGGTCCCTCGCTAGCCCCACACTACCCTTGGGCATGCCTTTGGTGTCTCCAGAGGTGTGCGTAAAGGCATTCCTCCCCCTCCCCTCTTTAAACCAAAAAAAAATTTGCCGAAGAAAAGACGCTAGCCGAGCTAGAAAGAGAGGAGCCAGGGCTCGCGCGAGTCCACTTTAAATTCCGTGGAAGCGAGCTAGCGACGTCTTAACAAGTGCGGTTAGGCGAACGCTTCTCTCATGCGTTCCGAAGGCCGCTGCGTGGCCCCTCGATCCCGAGAGCGACGCCATCTCCCCGCGGTGGTCCGGCTAAAACGCATATTGCGTGCGTCTAAACGAATCTCGACGGCGCACACGCGTGCGCGTTCTTCCCTCGGCATTGTGGTCGCTGGAAATGGCCTGGCGGGGTTAGAGCGTGGCGATGCCAGTGCCTTTCCTTGCTTTTCCATCAGCCGAACGCGGTTAGGCCTGATACGCGTCGACTCGCGACCTCCTCCAGCCTCCTCTCGGTCTTACGAGCGCCACTATTCGCGAGACTGTCCTCTCCGTCTCTCTCTGGTCGCGTATTCCCTTTATTCGCCACGGCGAGGAGCTCGTTGATGCCTCCTGCCACTCCGCGAATTCCGTTGCGTGCTTACCACGCGTAAAACTTCGCTTACCGAGTGCGTGCTAGCGCGCCATCGTGCGCAACGCTACCCGCGGTAGAAAAAGACCAGACCAGACGATCGAGGGGTACACGAACTGGCGAGGGGTGAAAGGGGAGAACGAGAGGGGGGGAACGCTCGCGGCGGCACCGGGCGAAGCTTCGGGATGAGGGGCACGAGGAATCGAGCTGTCGAAGGGCCAAGCGGCGAGGGGGAGGGAAGGGAACGTTTATTTCGAAATTTGTGGACGCGTTGCTTGCCCAAGAGCATCGCGACCCACGACGAGGGGCACGTGAACGGAGTAACTCTCGAAGGTGGATTGCGTTTCGCGCGGTTCGTTGGATGGAGTTCGACGCGAATCGAGGAGGACTCCCATCTCGACGTTATTAAGCTCTCGTAGCGATTCGTCCGTCTTCCTGAAACACGGAGAGCGTTTTGTGTCGACGAGGAAGCTCCGGTTCGAACGAAGAGACTCGTGTGACTATGAGAAATCCTTCCAGACTGATCTTTCGAAGTATTTTCGAAGAATTTCTGTCGGTTAGTCGGTTGAATTAAATTTACCCTTTCGCTGCTACGGGTGATTATAGTCACGTACCACAAAATGCCACCTAAAATCGTCGAGTGACTATACTCACCGACCAGAAAAATCGACCCAAAAATTGGATTATGCGTGTTTTCGTCTTTTGAAAACACGTTTCATACGCAATATCGTTACTAACAAGTGATCGCTCGATATTACGTTACGATTATAATTTGTCTCTTTGTTTTCGAGACAAGATTGGCAAAAGACTTGGCTTCGAATGCCAAAGATCGCGCGCTTAATGTTTCCACTTTTGGCACGGCGTTCCTTTCTACCTTCTCTCCGTGTTTGTGCGTCTCCTTCTCCGGTGAACGTCTGGGAAACTTCTCTGGAAAAACGAGAAAGAACCTAACTAACAAAAGGACGTTTTGCTTCACTCTTTCCTTCTCGTTCCTGTCCACGGTACGAACTGGACTCCTTCTCTATGAAACGCGGAGAAAAACGCCCACGCGCGTCACCCGCGAAGCGTCGCGCCTTCGAACTCGAGCGTAACGACGCTGTTAAATTCCTATTTGCATCTGAGCGAGTCGGAGCCGTTCCGCGAGTCTTCCAAGGCGTCTCATCCGTCCGTGACGCCTTGGAAGTCTCGATCGTCGATCGTCGAGGTAAAGATCGTCTCCCATCGTCTCGCGACTCCTCGCACGAATTTTGCTACCTGCTAGCGCTAACGCGTCTGAAGGACGATCAGTGAGAAGAGGCAAGGTAAAGGGAGGGAAAAGGGAGACAATCGAAGCAACGGTACGCCCAGTCGTAAAGTTTATCTCGAATCGTTTTGAGCCGATAGAAGCGACTATGAGCTTCCATTGAATTCGATCGATTCGTTCCATTGAATTCCTTTGAAAAATTCCAACTGAAAATCCTGTTCGACTCGAACGAGGAGAGCGTCACCCATATCTGGGTGACGGAGTCCCACCGAAGCGTTGCCGTCACCCAGATATGGGTGACGTCGCGACGAACTTGTCAATCGCGTACTTAGGTTGATTACGACGACTAAGAACGACCAGATCTCACAGAGAGAAAAAGAAAAAGAGCTAAAGAGAGCTAGAGAGAGAGAGACAGAGGCGAATAAAAAGAAAGAGAACGATCCTACCGGCGAGGAATCGCGTACCTTTCGACTGGAACGCACGGCGTCTGTTCACCAAGCGTATCGAGATCTCCTTACGGTGGACGTGCGCGCAATCATCGTCGTCGAGACAATGAGGGAACCGTACACACGCGTACGCAGAGAGAGAGAGAGAGAGAGCGAGAGAGAGAGAGAGAGGCAATATCGCCGGAGGCAATGCCGGATGCTGGCTCGCGGTCCATCGACAGTAGGCTACACCACGATAGAAAGTAGGTCTCTCTCGTCGCCTCTCGGCGTTGCTTCGAAACGGTCGATTCTCGTTCGTTCCGTCCGGATGCGAGATGAAACGAATATATACGTAGACACGCGCGTATACGTACACATATTGTACCAGGTCTACCGGAAGGTAATCAAAATTAGACGACGATATCCCGAAGGCGATGATGGATTCAGATCCTTGTCAAGTAATTGAGGAATTATCTTCAAAGATTGGCTGACCATGTCTTCGGTTCGGGAGCATCTTCCTCGCAGAGGAAAATTGTACAAGGAATTTGGATTCCTCATGAATCGACGGAGACAACGCTTGATCGATAGCGTCTCTTTTGTCTCGGTAGGAAGCCGATCCGTTTTTGCGACGAATCGTAACTGGAGATGAGAAGTGGGGTGTTATACAATGATCCTGTACGAAAAAGGCAATGACTTTCTTCCGAAGAAACACCTGTTCCGACACCTCGATCATCGCTAACAATAAAGAAGGTCCTCGTTTGTGTGTGATGGGATTTTTCTGGAATCATACGCTATGAATCGCTTGAACCTGGTCTAACGGTTACAGCGACAGTGTGTTGTGAACTTGGAAAAGTTTTTCATTGAAAAATCGAAGGACTTTTTTAAAATGGGAGTCGAACAAATGTCTTTACGCTTGCAAAAAGTGTTAGAAAATGATGGAAATTATTTTGTTGATTAGTATTTAAGATTTCTTCAATAAATAAATGTCTTTCGCCAGTAAAAAACAATTTTGATTACTTTTCGGTCCCCCAATGGATATATATATGTAAGTATGTGCGCGTATATGTAAGTCGGCGGGTAGAGGAAGAGCTCGGGGCTTAAGGACGTTGCACCTGGTCGGCTAGCGGCCGGTAAAACGAGCGTGGCTCGATTAAAACGCGCCACCACCGAGAATAGGATGTCTAATGAGGCTTTTGCGTAACGCCGCGAAAATGGGCTCGACTGGACGGCGCCCCGTTACGGTAGCGGACGCGTTATAACACCCGTTTCTACCAATCTGTCTGTCCGTTTGTCTCTTTTACGTAGCCGCGTGATTCGTTCGAGTAGTTAAAAGACTCTTCGGACTCTCCGAAGTGCGAAGATCGCCTCTAGGATCCCGTAATTTCGAAGTCTTCTCTAAGTCCTTCTCTCCGCCCGAGGCGAATAATGGAGGAACTGCGCGGATAAAATATCGCGTAGTGGCCGTCGTTCTACTCCTCCTCCCCGTCGTCGTCGTCGCCATTGTCCGACACCTGCTGCGCGATTCGAGCTCGTTTCGATTCCGTTCGCACGGTGACCTCGATCGTTAGGCGTCCACCTCGTACGTGCGTGGCTCGTGCTTGGGAGGATAACGAGCGCCGGAAAGGACGAGACTGCGCCGTTCGACTCGATCCGTCCGCCATTTTTCCAAGAGGTGCCAAGAACCTCCGGCGGTCGGTAAAATTGACCGGAAGTAACTTCGATTCGCTCCTTCTTAGAAGAATTCGAAGGAATCAAGCTAGCGAGTTAGCTATTAGGTTGGTTTATATGACATTTTTATAGATAATAAGATTATAGATATAATAATCTATAAGAAAATTTTCTCGAAAGTCTTCCATTTTGTTATTTGTTTTGAAAAGCGTCTTTCATTTTTTTAAACATTTAGAAGACAGTCTAAAAAATTCCATATCAAAGTTGATCGATTCTAAAGATCAGAAGTTCCTTAAGACAGACATCCATGCGTTAGAATATCGTTGGGAAAAGTGTATCGAAGGAATCGGAGCGTGTTTTGAATAAATAAACAGCTTTCAAAGAAAGATATGCACTTTCATGAATTCGCTTAAAAATCCGCCATTTCATACGCACTAACCTAATAGCTAGCTAGCTAGCTGCAGCTTCTAGCTCTGTCCTTTGTCCAGTCATTCGTAGAGACCAGAAAACGAGAGAGAGAGAGAGAGAGAGAGAGAGGGGGGGGAAGAAAACCGTGGTAAGAAGAGTCCGAAGAAGCGGCAACGGAAGAAGGGGTGGGGAAGGAGAGGCGATCGACCGCGACATCGCGGTAAATTAATTTAACGCGAGCGTAAGAAGCGAGTTCCGGCCGTTGAATTACGAGAAGCGGCGCGATAAATTCGAGGACGCGGAGAAGAACGACGCCGCCGACGACGACGACGCCGACGCCGACGTGGCCGACGAGGCCGCGCGCGGTATGACGCGAGTCAGCCGCGTTACATAAACGCGTTTTCATTACCGTGATGCGGGTTACGGGCAGGGGTTACAATAAGATATATTGAAACGCGATATGCCGGACCGTAAATATTCCTGGGCGTGATTTAAGCCTACGCCGGTGAACGCCGCGCGGGAGAATCCGTACGTCACGACCATTTGTCTCCGCTGTCCCCGGTTGTACGAGCTTTCTATCTTGATTTCTATGCAGGGACAACGGAGTCGCGGGGTTTCGCGCGATGCGCCGCGCACACCTGCGCACCAACACGCTCGACTTCTGCTCCATCCTCCACCCAGAAGTACCAATATGTATGTGTGCGAACGTATGTGTGTGTGTGTGTGTTTGTGTGTGAGAGGGAGAGAGAGAGAGGAAAAGAGAAGGAAGGAGAGGGATAGGGAGGGAAAGGGAGGACTCCTTTGCGTGTCACGAAGTCCTATGCAATTTAATACGTCGCGTAAATCTCGACTCGCCTCTGGAGGCGAGGGACCCCCGGTCCGGCACGGATCCTGCCTGTTTTCTCCTTACTTCCTGCAGTTCGAAGGGACGCCCGCCGTGGACACCCTTTTTGGTCACCCTTTTGCCTTCGAGACGATCCTTGGGATTTTCCTTTCGAATCGTACTTTTGGTACATCGGCGCAAACTGGCCCGGATACGTCGAACTTTGAAGTACCGGTTGGAAATTGCCTCGATCGATGTTTCTGGTGATCGATATCGCAGAGATTAACGCGAATCTGACAATCTTTGTGGAGGGTTGGAAGTCCAGAAAACCGGTACGAAAATGGAGCAAAGCGTTGAGTTGTTAAAATCTATTATTGGGTCGCAACTTACGCGAATCTGACAATTTTCATGGAAGGTTGGAAGTCCAGAAAATCGGTACGAAAATGAAGCAAAGTGTCAAGCTGTTAGGTCGAATCGTCGGGTCGTCTCGATCTTCTCTTAAAAATCGTTCCGACTATTCGGGAAAATCAGTCGCTAGCGTTTTCCTTCGTTCTTGACTTCAGAGCGCTGCTTGAAAGAACGGAATAGAGCGTCGCGAAGGAGAAACTTCACTTTTGCGACTTTCACTGGTCGCCGTCCTTCGTATCGAAACTTAGAACGGACGGTTACGTCGACTCGCCGCCGTTCGATCGTAAACCGTTGCGTCCGTCCGTCCGTTCGTCGGTCGGTGGCGCGTTTGGTAAGGCTCTTTGAGGTTAGGATCGGCGGCCATCCTTACCCCGGCGGCACCGGCCACCTGGAAAACAAACACGGGTCTCAACAAGCGCGTCCATAGAAAAAAGTAGGCGCGCTCGCCTTGTTTAAACCTACCGCAAAGCAAACTAAATAATGTTAAATAGCGGGGCGTCGCGGCCTCTGCTCTTCGTGTTTGTTATAACATTTACTTTGGTGCGCCACTGTTAGTCGGCGGGCTTTACTGCCGGGCGTGGGATATGTACGAGCCTGCCAGATATCCTTCGCCTTCTCTTACGACTGACTGACTCCCTTTCGACATTGAAATAACTATGACGCGGACGGATCGACGTTCGTTCCTCGCGTGCGAGCGGCACGAATCTTCGCGACGTCTTTCGAAAGACGCACGAATGAATAAGACGAGTGAAATAATCGCAGCCAGGGTGAAGAAATGTCATCGATTGCATCGTTGAGACAATTTTCGCGTGTTTTCCTTTATCACGATCGATACGTTTTCTCGAGTTCGTCGTGGAAGATCGTTCGTAACCTGATGAAAAGTACTCTAACAAATCGAAAAGTGGAATTGAAAGAGGATTGTGAAGACGGAGTCGCAACAAGAGTGAAGAAATGTCCTCGTTCTCATTGTTCTCTTTTCATTGAGACAATTTCCGCGTGTTTCCGTTAATCATGACCGATTCTTTTGTCCGAGTTCGTCGTGGAAGATCGTCTTTAAATCGACGGAAAGCGCTCGAACAAATCTTCGAGTA
>JAITYT010000604.1:808895-820483 GCA_025433975.1 Liostenogaster flavolineata | reverse complement strand
CTCTCTTCGAAGAAACTCGATTTAAATTTTCTCGAATAAATTCGAGCGCATCGACGATCTTCCGCTTGCTCTGGAAAATCTTACGAGCGAATTCATTCGTTTATTATTGTATTTCTAAAAACAATATGGACGAAATCGTCGTAAAAATATTGCGATTCCACGCTTTCGAACCATTGCGTTCGAAGAAACTCGAAACTTCGTCGACGAATCGTAAGTCCTAAAAATTTCCTCGAATAAATTCAACGATCTTCCGTCCGCTCTGGAAAATCGTACAAGTGAATTCATTCGTTCGTCGTGGTATTTATTAAAACAATATAAACGAAATTCCGAGATTTTGAAGGATTCTCTTCGAGAAAAACTGAAAGTTTTCGGAAAATCTTCATCTATCGAACGGAACTGTGGGCAAAAACTAAGGAGAAAAATCGCCTGCTTCGCGATACGGTGATATCGTCGATCCGTGAGTCGTGTCGATCGCGATCTGGACGATCCATTACGAAGAATCGTCGTCGGAACTGCAGGTGCGACGATCGTCGTCGACTCGTAAAAGTGAATGAAGCGTATCTCGATCGCGTCGCGTCGTATCGTCGCGGCTCGGCTGAGTTTGCGTCAGTTGCACCGTCCAACACGTCTCTACCATCGTAAATACGCACGACAACGACGACGACAACTAAGTCGACGAAGAGTGCGACGGCATACCGCCTGTCAAAATAAGAGTAGGAAAGTTACGCAACGGCGAGGAGCGCGGCTCCACGCTTATCGACTGCGACTGGAATTTCACTCGGGCCGAAAACGAAAAAATGGCGCGGATACGCTGCATTAGAAAGTGGGAAGGAACGGACAACCTGTAATCAAGACGTCCACTTCTCCTCCGAACGAACCAACGAACCAGCGCGAGAATACGGAGACGCTTGAAAAGACTCGAATTATTTCGAGAGCGTTGAGCTCCCGAGCGTCGATTCATCGCGGCTCGGCAAAACTGTATCGCGTACTATTCCTAGCTCTTAATTATTCCCAGTTGCGTTTAACGACGACGACGACGAGATATTTCGTAATTTATATTTTTTTATTGATTCGTAGTTAAGCATAAGCGCGACACATGTACATATACCAACGTCTTGCTCCCTGGTCAAACGATTGATTCTAGTCTCTACTGTCAACAACAGTGATAATATGATTGAAGCGAGCGATCGATGAAAACCAGCCAGAATTGGCCAATAGAATGGGAAACTGTTTTTCACTATGATAACGCCAGGCCATATATCTTTGACCACCCGGCAAAATCTGAGACAGCTCGGCTGGGAAGTTTCGGTGCATCCATCATATAGTATAGCCCGGATTCAGCACCCACGGGTTACCATTCGTTCGGCTGTGGCGACTGTGGCATCGCAAATGATAGATACACGTTTGATTCCTTCTAGTAACCGAAATAGACAAAAGAGACACGGCGTTCAGGTAGAATGTTTTGATACCTGCCCTCGGCCTAGATGATATACAGCCGAACGCGAATCGACGAGCGATGGAAGAAAGGAGAACGTCGGAAGATATGTAAACACGCGTAACCGACAGAGAGGGAGTTAGATAGAAACGAACAGCAATGCAAATTGTAATAAAGTAATCTCGAGCTCCGATAAAACCTGGTAATCGTACGTACAAAGACTGCGGATAGTTAGTTATAATCGTCGTTTATTGTCTATATTATGTTAGGTAATATTCTATTAATTTGTACTGTAGTAGTATTGTAAATATCGTGTAGTAGCAGTAAATCATTATGGTTTTGTGCGAAGTCAAAGTATTATTAATAACGACAACCCACACGGTCCCTGCAAAATTCTCTTAATGATTTAAAATTGACGTCAGAAGAAGATCGCGAAAATCATCTGTCTCGGTTTATCACCAAAAATACCCAGAAGTTCTACGCCGATGAAATAATGGTACTACCCCAAAAATGGCAAAAAGTTATAGATCAAAATGGAACATACTTGGTTCGATAAAGTTCATTCGAATGTAAAAAAAGTTGTGTGACATTTACTGCTAAAACACGCAATACTTCTTCCCCAATGTGTATTAACTTTAAATTGTGTAACTCACCTCTAAATCCTCCCAATTCCACACATGTTTACTTAATTCTTCTAAAAAAATGCCTGGAAAGCGAGAAAAGCAAAGCAACTTCGACCAGTCGGGTCGTTGGGTGTTAAAAAACGTCAAATTACCTGATCCATCGACTAGCTAGCGATCCATTCGAAATACCTCGTCGTCGATCGAACGAAATTAGCTTGGCGAGCCTAAAGATCGATCGATCGATGATCGTCGAGAGAGATTCGACGACTATCCCGAAGAATAGTCGCGAAAGCTACCGACCGAGCGGCACCGCGCGCGCATCGCGACGAGGCCCTCGACTCGGACGCATCATCGAGCCACGCGAATTCCACGACGAGATCGTTATCCACGCATCCGTGGATCGTTGCGTTCTCGGTGATGGAGGCAAGCGCGCCTGTCCGCTTCCTCGATAATCCCTTTGGATCGTCGCCGGGCAATTTACTCCGCTCGATCGCGATGCGATGTCCTGTTTCTTTCCCCTCTCGCTCTCTCTGTCTCTCTCTGTCTCGTCCGTAGACGGCACCGACTCGTGTACGCAGACATTTACGTATCCACGTACGCGCATTTTCCATCGTTTCGACGCGATCGCGACCTTCCTACGTACGTATCTCTTCTTCCACCTGCGAGCGCGTTATCCGGCAGGTAAGACGCCACTCGAACTCGAGGAAAGAGACAGAGAGAGAGAGAGAGAGGGAGAGAGAGGGAGTGGGAGAGAGTAAAAAAGAGAAGGAGTAGGAGGAGAGCAGTCGCCAGGCAACTCTGGTCGGAGGAAGCCGCCTCACGGCCGAGGGTCGACCCATTGTTGTTTGTCTTGCTGAATATTTTAATTGGACGTAGGCCCCGTCGCGTTATTTATCGTCTAACAATGCCTGGAAGACTGGTAATTAATTACGTTGTTTTGTGTTACTTTATATAAAGATAGCAGGTCGATAGGAGTTAAACCGGCGGAGAGCAACAATGGTATACAATGCGCAATTAGCTGGAGTCCGCTTGGGCCCTCTACCCCCGCACTTCCCCCCCTATCGCGCTCATTCTCGTTCGATGGGACTTGGCGGACCCTTCGACCCCCTCCCCACCGCCGGCGTCAAGCGCCTTTCGTGCCGTACGGAGAACAATGCCGAGTCGAACGGACTCCGGCCGGTTGCGTGCCGTCTTGGCATTACCAGCGCCTTGGGTCAGGCGAGGGACGCAAGGGGGGAGGGGCTACCTCGCGCTCCTTGTACTACACGCGGACTCCGCCACCGAGACGTCATCGAACTTCCGTTCGTGAGAGCGACCCGTCGGGGAAAAAGTTCCCCGATTGTTTCGCGTCTTGGTCTTAGCTTCTCCCGAGGCTAGCGGCGTTCGTGATCGTCGAAGCCCCCTAAAATTAGGTTCGTCGGGGACTTTCCCTCTTTCGTTTTATCCCCCACTCATCTCCCACAGGGAAAATTATCTCCCGCGCGTTCGATCCACGCGAACGTTCCTACGGAACTTCAAATTCGCTGGAACATTAGTTGGAATATCGTCGCCTTGTTAAGACAAGGTGGCGAGGGGGAACCAAGCGTTACTGAGACTTTGAAGAGTTAGAAGAGGGAGTCCAGAATTCGTCAGGTTAGGTTGAGTTGAGTTAGGTTAGGATGGCTATCATCAGATAATATCAGATAATTGTACAATCGAACTTCCGTTCGCATCAACGATCGGTACTAACCCACAATGGGGATCCGACTGACCCGGTTTTTGGAGAGTTTGACCCTGTCAAGGAAACGCGTGGCTTGCGACCTAACTTTTAAGTGCTGCAATTGGCACGCGCTCCTACGGTTTTAACGTTTCACCAAGCTATTCGACGAGAAGACGAGCACCTAGCGGTTGATGCTGCGCGCTGAACGTCGCTAATAAAGGACCCAGATCGACGTTAATTAAATCGAAGGGTCAGAACCGCCTCTGTCGCGGCTCGACCATTCGACGGACCACGAAAGTGCGATCGACCTTCGGAGATCCTTGGACATCTTCGGGGATTCTCGGAGACGAGACCGCGGTACCTACGCGAGCACTCGACGTCCTCGGAGTGCCGACGTCGCGATCACCGACGAGAATCGCGCGCTCGTGTTGGTGCCGTGCGGTGAGCGCATTGCGTAGCCCTCGACACACGCGCGGACCCCAACGCGTAGTCGTGATTCCGTACGCGGGACGCGACTAACGAGCTGCTGCCCCGCTGAGAGAAGAGAAACTTTCCTGCTCTTTCCTTTCTTTCTTTCTTCCTTTCCTTCTTTTCTTTCTGCCTCGGCTTATCTTGCCTCTCTCTTTTCTCCGCTCGTTTACAAGGTGTTCCGCGCAATTCGTTCCGTTCGATTTTCCGTATCGAAGTGATAATCGCGGTGAATCGAGAGTAATTTTCCCAGGGATAATCGCCCCAGCAAAAGATCCGTGAAGATAAAATATAACTTTACAAAACGATGATAATTTAATATTTACAAAATAATAACAACAATAATAATAAAAGCGATAATAAAGCAATGATCGAACGATCTACGATATAAGTATAATCGTGCAATTTTTTTATATGAGTGTAAACTTGGTCCCGACTTGCGCGGGTTCCGGTGAACGCGAGGGGTGGCACGAAAACGGAATAATCGCGTTATAAATAATGCGAAATAAAATTAAGAGGCCCCCCCGACCGGATCGCGCTGCCGCGTTCGCCGCTGTTTCACGTTGTTATTTTTCCGATGGAATTAGATTGCTCGTTTCCTTATCGAGATTGCTTCCTGTCGATCGGGAAAAACACGCGAAACGCGAGATACGCGCTGTTTCTCACACAACGCCAGAATTTGGTAACGAAATATTCGATCGGCGTTTACCGACGTCTTGATTGCTTCGCGATTAATATTAACGCAATTACGCGTAATTGATGATTTAACGACGTCGCTCGCAAGCTTAGGTTGTTCAAACGTTGGCATCGTTATTTACCAAAGCCCGATCGGCCGCGCGATTTTCACTACAGTTTCGGATATACATTTTTCGAGGACGTGCAAACACGAGAACGCGTAAAATATGTTGACGAAAACGTATGTACGTTTAATTTGGAACATTAATTTTGTCCGGGGGTTTGTGGACTTGATATCGCCATCGCGCGTTTAGCACACGTTTACGGCTGTTTTACGGGCGTCGTCGTGACTCGAAGTCATGCGTCACGATATTTTTACGATATTGTAAAGTTTAGATTCCAAATTTCGATCTGGTAAATATATAAACATATTTTGTACACGGTATATATTGTTGATTAATATTATGTCATTTTTCCAACATAAAAACAACATAAAGAAACAAGAAAAAACATTAAAGTAACTCTTTTTTTAGTAAAAAAAACGAAATGTCTTTCCGGACAACCTAATATCAATAAACACTACAATATCGCGAAATAATCGATAATCAACGACCGCGCAAAATCGATCCTGGAAGTTGCGCGCGTTTCGTCCAAGATCGCCGGCACGAACGTCGCTGTCACGTTTCCTCGGTTTTTTTCATTTTAGCGCCTAATTTATTACCGACTTGCATTTTAATCGATGGTGGAAGATTCGAGAAAGGCAGTTGCCTCATCCGAAGCCATTCTTCCGTATAATTTAGAAAGAATTTAGAAAGTTTCGTGCGTTACAAAGCACGCGGTAGGTGTCTCTAATCCGTTACAAAGAAACCGGCCTTTCTTTCGGAGGAAAGCGTTACGTCGTGCGTCCGTGATACGACGCGAGATCCACGTCGTCGACGATTTATGCGATGAAAAAGGATCCTCTTCGCTTAGAGCGCGACCAACGACCGACCAGCGGCTCCGTTAACGCGTTTGTTTATTATTAGAATTAACACATATGGTATATGTGTTATAGATGTGGTATAGAATTTGATGAATATGGTATAATATTTTCGATAGTAAAAAAGTAAAATATGCCAAAAATGCTGCTTTTCACTTTCCATATTTGAAAGGGCACCAAGCAAAAACTACTGCGTAGAATTAATCGAACTTTTCCACAAGCAAGCCTTGCTATATCAGCTGTCAAAATATATAATAATTGTGCGGCTTGAGTGTGAAGTTGGCTGTGAAAAAATATAATTAATTTCTCTGTTGAAAAAAAACGAAATTACTTTCCGAACAACCTACATAGATATATAGATATATAGAACAACCATAGATAGATTACAAATGTCACACGGTAAACTTGGACATCTATCGACATAACGACAGTATCGCATGAGTAAATTTGAGTTTACATTATAAATTTATTCTCGATCGAAGATGTCAGTTTTCGTGCCAAATTCTAGTCATTCGCGGGAGGTCTCGATTTTCTGTTTCTAAATGACCTCTACCAAAGGGTCAAAATGAATTGTTCGACATTTCTTATAATCATTATTCATTTTTAGTACATTTTGTTTCCTAAAATTTTGCATGACTTTTTCTAAAGTATACAAACAATTAATTCTGTAAAACAGCTTCCTTTTTTCTTTTTATTTTATTGTAAAATTGTACGTGTGACCCCTACACAGAACGTATAAATTAATGATTTCAGAAGTTCGTCGAATTATTTTCGTATAGTTTTTTTTAGAAAATTAAGTACATCTTTGTACGTACACGCTGTACAAAATTATCGATAATAAAACGAAAAATATTTGTGGTACATGCTCTAAAATAATTGTAACTTGTACAAAATGTCTTTGACTTTTACGCGTGATCATTCTTAAAATTATTGTCGCTGTATTTTCATTATTATTCAGTTTACATTTAATTTTTGCTCATAACATAGGAAAATATGTAAAAACGCCAAAATTGCTATTTAATTGTTCTCTTAAACGACTTATTAATTTAAGAAGCAAGTCATTTTGACACCTCCGATAGTTTCGAGGCGATAATTCGATTCGATGCAGCGCGCCAAATTTAAATCCATGGCGAACGTTCGAGCAATCACGGCTGATTTGCATGAGAAAGGTCAGGTCTCGGTGAATTCTCTCGCGAGGGTGGCGGCCCGAGGGTCGCCTCGTCGTCACGAACCGAGTCTACGGGGGGCGAGGGGAACGAGACGCGTCGGTATCGGCCGAATAACTCGAAGGTCGACGTCAATGTCACTGGGTTTCTAGGCGAAAATACCCGAGCAAACGCAATTACGGGAAAATCAATGGAGGGTGAGCGCGGGTCGATCGTCCTGGCCGTTCCGCCTCTTCCTCGCGCGCCGATCGTCGATCCGTTTACGTACTTTTATATCACTTTTTCGAGCGTCGTCGATAGAGTCGACGCGAAGTCGCACGGCATCTACCTGCTAATTTACGCGCCGCTGCTAAATTACAGCTCTGCACAACGTGTATTTATGAGAATAATAAGTTCTATCTTCGCAAACTAGAAAAAGCGCCAGCGTCTCGCGGCGTCTCTTCGACGATTTCTAGTTTCTCTGTTTTTTTTTATAGGTTTCGTTTTTTCAGCCGATCGGAGCGATCACGATGCCAATGTTGCAAAACGCGAGTCATGCTTCGAGATTGACGACTTTTCTATTCCTTCGCGACAAATCGTAGCGGAGGACGGAAACGTGAAAAAATCCGTGAGATAAGTTCGAAGTTCTTCCCGGCGCGTTCGATGGTCCTTTGGATCGAATTTGTCGAAGAAAGGACAAAGAGAGAAAGAGAAAGACGACCTTTGTTCCCCGCGCGGTCAGGGTCGTCTCGATCTCCGGTCGAAGGTGAAGGCGCGAAGAGTGAAGGAGGGAGAAGAATAGCGAAGTCGTAGCCACGGTAGGAAGGATCGTCGCCCAATTAACTCCGTCGTCGGAGGGCTTCTGCCGCTAACCGCAACAATAACCGTCGCGGAGGGTCGGGATCGCGCCCTCTGAGAAACGGAGGCGCGAGGGCGAGGCGACGAACCAGAGGGGCTTCGACGTACCACCCTCCTCCCTCTCACCACCTTCTTCCTTCCGCTAGTCGTGGCCCTTAACCCGTGGACGCGGTCTGTATCCACTCTTTTCTCTCTCTTTCTTTCTTTCTTTCTCTGTCTTTCTCTTTCTCTTTCGACATTTCACGGTCTTTCTATGAATTTCTATGTCTCTGTCTTACTACGCCTTTTTCTCTATTTCTCTATATTTCCTTGTATTTTTCTGTGTTTCTATATCTGCCTTTCTCGGAATTTCTCTATATTTTTATGTCTGCCTTTTTCTTTATTTCTGTCTTTCTCTCGTGGAGGAGCGAAAGGGCCGACGACACTTCATCAGCTCCACCGGCATTCGGCATTGTCATTCGTACACGCGATACGTATCGCGACTCTCTTCGAGCTTTTTCGCCTCTCCTTCTTTCCTCCTGGTCTCCGCGCGCTTCGAAACTTTCCCCAAGCCATCGTTAGCGGCGATAGGGTATGTACAACATTATACGCGAGCCATCAACGACGTCGCGCTCTCTTTAGAAATTTATCTCTTTGTCTCCCTGCCCTCTTTCTCTTCTTTTTCGTCTTTCGTCATTGTTGCCATCGTCGTCGTCGTCGACGATAAAGATAACGATAGTGTCGACGTCCTTCTCATTATCGTCATCATCATCGTCGTCATCATCATCGTGATCGTCGTCGTAGTCGCGTAATCCAGGAGCGGAGAAAAGACGGTAGGTTTTCGTGACCCTTCGACGATGAAACGACGAATCTCTCGGACGATGGATGAGACCACCAGAGTCCTACGGATCGATTTTAGCTCCTAGGAGGTCTCGAAAGGCGCTTCGACCGCTCTCGTTCGATCCGAACGGCATTTTGTCGTTTCACGCGTAATTATTCCGGATGGCCGGTTCCAAGGTGAATCAACGCGACGTGTTTATGCTGAATTATGAAACGCCGTACCGGTTTTTCACATTTATTTATTACGTTGTTGCTCGTACGGCCGGTATTAAGCGTACCGATAACCATCGGTGATACGTCTCATAAAGCGTCCTCGCGATCAGTTCGTAACAAACGCTATTTTATTCCGAGAATTCATTCGACCGGCCGCGTCAATGTGACAAAACGTGTCCGAGTAGAGCGTTTTTACTTGGAGGCGAGTGTCAATCGTGAAGAAATTTTTTCGAGAGTACAAGAAACGAGATCGACGGCGGCAAGTCGCGCTTTAACCCTTCCATCGCGATCTGTTCCAAGTCGATATACTAACGCATTATAACATAGTATACGTTATCTTTACTTGGCCTGCTCCAAAACGGATCGAGATGTTTTTCATTTTCGTCAAGAAAGTCAAGGTTCTTTTTTTATTTAAAAAAGAACGTTTTAAGAAGGTTTTAAAACGCTATAATTTGGATGTTCCTGAATTCATAAACATAGAATACAAGGAGCAATAAAACATACTTTAAATCAGAAAAGTTGTTTATTAATCATTCATTTTCTGAAATGAAAATAAACAAGACAATTATTCCGAGATATCTACACGTAAACCGCTGTGATTCATAGACACAAATTGTTTACATTGAGCGCAACGGAATCTTGTAATTCGACGTTTTGTATTATCGCGGAAAGCTCAAATTTTTTTCTGAAATCCACAATGTTTACTTATGTTGTATACGTAGGTTACGTGGGTTGTTCGGAAAGTCATTTCGTTTTCTCCCAACAAAGAAAAACAAGGTTTTTTTTCATTAAAAAGAAACGAAATGACTTTCCGGATAAGCTATTTTGCGTGGTCTGTGAGACGAATGTTAATGAGTCTAGGGTTAAGAAAGAAAAACAATGAGAAAATTATAGTTCGTTCGCGCATGATAAATCTCAAAAGAAGTAGCATCGCGTGATCCGATGTCGCGTTTTTTTACGTACGATAAACGTAATCGCCGAACACGCTCGTGAAACAAATTAAACCACACAAGCATATATTATCAGGTTGGCAATTAAGTCCCTTTTTTTAAATTGTAATATACCGCATGTCTTTAAATGTTTCTGACATAGTGTTTCAAATCATTCGAAAGAATTTTTGCTGCTTTATCGGAATCTATGTTTTGTTTTTTTGTTCGAGTTAATTTATGTTAATTTTCAGATAAATGAAATGGAGTGTCAAGTTGAGAAAAACGAGCAGATAATGTCTATACATTAATATTCGATCCATTTTAAATGCTATGCGTGGAGTTTCATTCAATACCGACGCAGAATCGAGAGCTCGGTTGAATGAATTTTTCGAGTCGAAGATTTCTACCAACGAGGTATTGAAGATCTTATTGAACGTTGGGAAGAAGTTGTAAACAGCAAGGAAGAATA
Organism: Liostenogaster flavolineata; assembly: GCA_025433975.1. Taxonomy (NCBI): domain Eukaryota; kingdom Metazoa; phylum Arthropoda; class Insecta; order Hymenoptera; family Vespidae; genus Liostenogaster; species Liostenogaster flavolineata. Next base: position 810,171 of record JAITYT010000604.1, on the reverse strand, counting down.
CATTTGTATTACATGGATTAATTATTTGTTAATCTTTATTGAAAAATGAACGTTTAAAAAATTTAAAAATGGCGAGAAATTAATTGCCAGCCCAATATGCGCCCGTAGGCGAATCCAATGGTTTCTGGCGGACGCATATATGCGTCCAGAGGCGAATCTGACGGTCTTCGGTGGACGCGTTTATGCGCCGACAGCGGTCAAATGGTTAAGCGTCGGTCGCTTCAAACGAACGACGAGTGAAAAGGTCGCTGCGTTTCGGGAAAAATGGCGGGTGATAACGCGGTAGGACGATCGCGACGACCCTTCCATGCCGAATTTTATTCGCCGTAGGACTGCGTAACGCGCGCTGATATATCGTAACGTGCAGCGCAGTCGCGTTCCACGGGGTTTCTTTGATGTAGGCCGACGGTCGGCAGCGCGAGAACGCACCGTTGCAGTTTCGTACGCGGGAAAATCTATCCTTTTGCTATCCTCTCGTTCGTTTTATCAACGGCGAGAATCGTCGGAGTTTATTGCGTCGATCGTCCGACTTTAAAGAACCGCTTGAGCGCGCGTCTACCGCGTTGCTCGGACTTTCGTCGATGCACGGGTCGATTTTTATGCAATTCTTTCTTTAGACGCTAGGTGTTAAGTGATGAAGTTCGAAGGGATCGTTGGATAAGTAGGAGTCGAACGAGTCGTTCTCGAGCAATCGAAGAGCGCGAATCAATCGATTTATCCCGTCGTTTCGTTATATTCTTTGATAATAAATGTTCCGTTCTTCCTATTATGGAAAATCTAATGCTTGTCGTAGGCATTTCTCTCGACACTGCACGTCTCAAAGCTGGAGCACAAAATTGAACGTCGCATTTTGGAAACTTGCCACGAAAAATGCGTCATTCCGTTCTCAAAACTGGAGCACAAAATCGAACGTAGCACTTTGAAAACTTGCCATGAAAAATGCGTCCTTTCGTTCTCAAAACTGTAGCGCAAGATCGAACGTCGGCTCTTCCGAAACATTCCGCTAAAAACCCACCCTTCGGTCCGTTCGAAATTGCCCTACTTTCCCATAGGAATTCGATCTCGTCGCTTTATCGACCTTCGACGATATCCACGACGCAAAGGAGCATCGGTAGGCAGGTAGCTAGCCAGCTAGCCAGCCAGGTAGCTGTACGATACGCAGTCCAAACACGGAGAGAACCGGCACAAAGGGACCGACGTCCGAGGTGTGCCACTCGACTTCGCTACGGTCTATGATCTCTCGTTCGCGGCCGTTTCATCGAGAGCGACGCCCGAC
>JAITYT010000604.1:796331-808784 GCA_025433975.1 Liostenogaster flavolineata | reverse complement strand
CTCTCTCTCTCTCTCTCACTCTCTTTCTCTCTCTTAACACCTCGGGTGGACACTGATGCTTTCTTCGTCTCGCATCCTCTCGTACAGCGGACTCAAACTAAAATCTCTCTCTCTCTCTCTCTCTTGCCGTGAGTTTCGACGATAATTGCAATAATTGTCGCGGTCCCCATTGTACCGCGGGGACCGAGCGGAGCACTTGGAGGAGAGAGCGACCGTCGTCCGACGTCCCCGCGCATATAGAACAAGTGGTCGCTTGATTCTCGGCTGATTGTTCCATTCTGAAAGCTGCTCCATCTCCCACGCCTTCCCTCCCTCCCTCTCTCTCTCTCTCTCTCTCTCTCCTTCGACGCGAGCGTCGTCGACGTCGTCGAAGGCGACTCTTCCACGCGCCCTTAGTCGTCGTTCGCTCGCTCGTACACGTACGTCCCTCGTTGGCACCTCGTTGCTTGTTGCTCCATCTCTATATTCTCTCTCTATCTCTCTCTCTTTCTCTCTTGCTTCTCTTTCGTCACCTTTCACGGCGCTGTCCTACGGGAGAGCGTCACGACACGAGGAAGAGCGATGTCCGTGAGGTCCGTACGTGCGCCGAGACGGATCGACACCCTTGCCGGTTCCATGGCCCTTCTGCGCCTAACCTAACAGCCGAGTCTCCTTTCTCTCTCTCTCTCTCTCTCTCTCTTTTGCTCTTATTCGATTCTCGCACGGTACGAAACAATCACCGATTCCTTCATACGTGATTGCCCGTATTGTCTGTGCCGGGTGCGACGGACTCGCGGTTTATGACGGCAAAGCCGACGTTCGACGCCAGTGGCCCGCTCTCCCCTTTCAAGACGCCCAGGCGATGACTGTCGCGACGGAATCGCCGCGACGCGCTCCTTTTCTCCCTCTGTCTTTCTGTGTCTATCTCTTCCTCTCTCTCTGATTCTTTGTTTTTCTTTTTACGTTGGGAGAAAGATCGAGAGATAGATCGACGATCTTAGGTCGATTTTTGGTCTTTACGGGCGCAATGAGCGATACGAGAGGATTTTTTGAGACTCGAGCAAAGGGAAGGGAGAGAAATCTTTCTCTCTTTGTTTTTTTTTCTTGCATTCGATTTTCGGTCTTTATGGGTACGACGAGGGATTAGAGAATTTTTTGAGGCTCAAACGAAGAGAAGGGAGTCAGTCTCTCTGTTTCTCTTCTTACGCTCAAAGAGTGATGGATACGTTAGATCGACAATTTAAGATCGATTTTCGGTCTTTATGGGCGCGATGAGCTATTGGAGAGAATTTTTCGAGGCTCAAACGCACGCGTGTCTTAAGAAGGTCGACGGAGCTCGAGGACATCGAGACGTCCGCGGTGCGTTCCGGTAGGCGATTAACCCGCGTTACGGAGAGCGTCGCGTGGAATGATCCATCGAGGGCACGGCTCCTGCCGCCACAGAGGGAGGAAAAGAGACGCGGATCCGTTACAGTGACATCGTGAGAACGTCGGTCCGAGCATCTGTCCGCAACGAGCTCCGCCTTTGTCTCGATCGAAAATTCTCGTTGACCGTCGGCCTTTCGTCGATTTATTTCACTAGGACGAGGCGCATCGATCGCGAAACGACTCGCAAGATTCCAAACGTCCCGCGTTCGAACATCGAACCGCGAACCTTTCGGTTTTTCCTCTGAAACTTTTCAAAGAAAAACGAAACACGATCGAAAGCGAACGTCAACATTTTCAACTTCTATCGATATTCGAAAAACAACGACGAACGATCGAAATAATAATTAATCGACGAAAAATAAAAAATAAAGAAATAAAGAAGATTAATTAATAAAGCGCTGTCGAGCCGCAAACCTTCCGATCTATTCGTCCGGAAAGTCAATCGAAAGTCGACGTTCACCTTTCCAATCTCTATCAACGTTCAAAAAACGAACGATCGCCAAGAAAGAAGAAAAGCAAATAAAGGACGGCAAAATGACATTTAATTAATCGGCAAAAAACAAAGAAAATAATAAATACAAATAAAAAAAAATTAGACAACAATGCAGCTTCGATCGTTAGCGATTTAAGAAAAACGCCATCCTCGCGACGGCTCGTCGACGAGCGTAGGGGCGATAGAACTCGTCGACCTCGATCGGCCGTATCGCTGCTCAAGTCGGGAGGACGCCTCGAAGATTAAAGACTAAACCTTTTCTCTTTCCGTCAAGAACCGGCCCCCTCCCCTCCCACCTCTCCGCGAGATACTTTACGACGATCGAATCCCGTGGAGGACTCGCGAGTATCCACAATGCACCATCGTCTCTCGATATGAAAGTAATAACGTCGGTATCATTGTGCAACGATCGCCGCTCGTAAACACTGAAACTTACGATCTTATCGACGTCTCGCGTCGATACGTTGCCACGGGGCGACACGTTCCACTCGGCTAGACGATGATTACGCTCTTTAACCGTCGGCTATCCTCGATATCCGCGAGAAGATACGCGATCGCGCGTTTACGAAAGTTCGCGTCGAACGTTCGCCTATCCGCTGCGAAAGGGCGACGTTTTCGCTGGCGGACGAGCGAATCGCCTTTTCCTCCAATTCTCATGTCGAATTAGCAAGAAATTCTAGGGAAAATCGCGAAAGGGAGACGAGGCGATATCGTTTTATTTTTCGTGCCCACGTAGGAAAAATAGTGCCATACTCCGCGGGGTTTTTTTGCAAGTTCGCGTCGTTACAAGCCAAGCAGACAAGTGGGACGCGATGGTGAACGTATCGATCTATCGCGTGGATGAATCGCCGAGGACGACGACGCGCGCGATTCTATTCATGCAAATTATTACGCAGGGAGGGAAGGGGAGAGATGCAAGTAACATTTCATTTTCTCCGGACTCATCCTCGTCTGAGTAACATTTAAAGCGTTTAATCGTTTAGAGGCGAGTGAAAAGATAGCAGAAGGTGAAAAAGATGACGACGAGGACGATGAAGAAAATTCTTCATCGATAGAAGTCTATTGGCTTACTCCAAAAGCTACTCTACTATAAAAGCGCAACCGCTCTCAAGTTCGACGAGCTAAAATGATCTATTCTTTAAATAAACTCATTCTATCGATTATTACGAATCGTCTATCTCGACATTCAACTTAACAAGTGTCATCTTAATAATTATAAAACTATCCTAACTCCTCAATTACTATAATATTCAATAAAATCTTAATTTCATACATAACTATCCCAAATTGTATTTTTATTTATAATAATAGCAGGGTCTGTAAATATCCAAATAACTGAATATTCAAAAAATATAATCGTTGCCATGTTTCTCATACAATACGACTTAACAACCGTTACGTAACTTTTAAAAGTGTGTCCCAAAATGGCGTTGAAAAACGCAAGTGAGAACACCGATGTCTAGAAAGGGCTAAAAAATTAAACTTCTCTCTGATTCCTCTCTCTAATATCCTCTCAAATTCCAATCGGACGAATCGAACGCACCCGTATTGCCTAAGCATCGCTCGATGTACTCGAACGAAGCCTGAAACTCGTCGAAAAACGGAACGAGCGCACAAATCCGCGCCATATTCAAGTACGATCTCGAGTCGATATTTGAAAATGAAACGATCGAAGGAAAGAAAAAGAGTGGATAAGACGAAGAAGACGAAGAAAAAGAAACAAAGGAGGGAAATATACTGTTCTTATTGCTCTTCGACTCGCGAACTTACCTTAAGGACGACACGACGATCGGAGCGATCGTGTAAGAGATACGTACGCGCAGAAGTTATAAATCGCGCGAAGCGTCGTTTGCTCCTCCATCGATATTCTTTTTTCTCTCTTTCTTTCATTCTTTCTCTCTCTTTTCTACCTCTTGCTCTCCCCCCTCCCCTCAAGGTTCGAAGGAGCCACGGTAGACGTCGCGACGTCGCCATTATATACCGCGCGCTGGAAATAAAAATAAAAGCAATTAAATATCTTAATTAAGGCTATTAATCAAGTTGTCGAGACGCGCGACTACCGTGCGTCCGATTCAGGAATGGCAGCGCCGAGGGACTTTTTGCGCCGGCCATAATGCCGTCCTCATGCCGGCGCGCCGCGCGACTAACTACGGCGCTACATATTATATTCCGTGCACACCGATCCGTGGCGCTTGCGGAATGCGACGTACGAACGAGGACGGAAAGAGACCGATCGAGGGCGAAAAGAAACCGACGGCGCGTAAGCGAAGATCGCGACGACGACGACGACGACGACGAGGATCGTCGCGTCGAAGCTTCGCCATTTTAGGATTCGAGAGCGCGGACGCGTCCGACCCTCTTCGGAAATTCGCCGCGGGAAATTATTTATCTCTGCCGAGGACGTTTCTATTTTTTTCCTTTTTCTTTTTTTCTTTTTATACGTCGACGGGCCAACGAGTTTCGCGACGTAATTAGACGGAAAGATGACGAGAACGCGCTGAAAGTTCCGTCCGCCATTTTGGTATCTAATTAAGGTTGTCCGGAAAGTTCGTGGCGATTTTCGGTAGGTGGCGTAAGGACGGGCCTAAATACAGTTCTAACTCTTCCGCAAAATGCCACCGTCTCGAACATAACCGGATGACATTCGATAAGACAATTTGTTAAACCTTAAATAAAATATACATCCTGTAGTCTACTGTATAGCGAACATTCTCTAGCTCTGTAAATGGGCTCTGTAAATGTGTCACGTTAAACCGTGTTATATGAGGACGCGTGGACCATCGTTGAAAATTCACCGCGGACCTATATTAATCATATCATATATAGGAATATATATTATATACTTCCTATATCTTATTATATTGGAAGTTTAAAGGGGTTCGTGCAGTGGATTCCTTCAAAAATCGGTAGGAATTTTCCCAGACAACAGAATATTTCTGTTTTCTGGGCGGCTTCGGCTTCTTTTTTTCGTAAAACTAAAGAAAAATGCGGATGACGCGACAACGAATGCGTCACCGAGTGGGAAAGAGAAAGAGAGAGAGAGAGAGAGAAGGATAGAGGCAGTCACAGCGGTCGTCGATCGGCGCCTTCGCATCCCTTGCGCCTACGCGCGGCGTTCAGCGTCGATAATTACGGAAAGAAAAAGGAAGGTACGTTTGGTTCGTTAAGCCGCGGACAGCGCGCAAAATTGTGTCTTTATAATACGGCGAAATCGAGCGAGCGAACCGGCGAGCCATCGGATAAGGGCCCACGCACGCGAGCCGACGTCGAGTCAAATCGTAATTTTCTAGGGGCGATAGCGCGCGTTGTTACCGACTTCTTTCCGCCGATTCGAAGGCAGGATCGAGCTTCTTCCGAGTCGCATGCCGATAAAGGCCCGATGCGAATTATTTTCTTTTATTTTTATCGTTATATTTTATTAGGTTGGTGCACATGAAATGTCAGATTATTAAGTGAATGTATAAAATGGTATATTTTTTTTCAAAAGCTGTTTATTTAATTAAAATACGCTCTATTTAACATATAATTAGGAAATATTTTTTTAACCATATCAGAGATAAACTCTGATACGGAGTTTTTCAGATTCTCTTCATTTTCGTACCGTTTAGACGGTAAAAACTATCCTAAACGTTTAAAATAATAAAAGCTACTTGGCGAAAGATTCAGCGAATAAGCTGGCTGCGGCAAAATTTCATATTTTAATTCATGTAATGTCTTCCTAGCTTGAAGGAATGAATTGTAATGAAGCGATGGTCTTGGAGTACGAGCACGAGTCTCATTTCTATCAAGCCACCGAGCTCGCCTTTTGAAAACGAAGCGTCACTCTGGCAATGGTGATCCCTACGGCTATAAACGAGCTTATACCAAAAACAAAGCCATAACGAAAATAGAGAGACGAACGTTCGCGTGTCAAGGAAATCTGGCATTTCATACGCATCAACTTAATATCATCACGATATTTTATTTTTCGTTCGATTATTTTTCCAAGAACGACGACTATGGCGGAGAAGGCGAAGGCTGAGACCAACGGCAGAAATGCATGTTCTAATTAGGATAGCTCGAGTAGTTAGACGTTTAATTCGCCGATTAACGAGAATGCATCGATACCGTCGTCGTCGAGGATCGCGGTTCTTAACAGCGTCTCTGGAAAGCGAAAGAGTCGGCGCCGAAAGGCGGCCTCCTTATAAGCTGCAGCCGGCCAGCCGTAATCCCGCGGCGTGTCGCCATTTTACGCAGGTACGCGTGCCGTAAAGCGTCGATATTTATCGGCGTTGCGCAAGGATCTCGCGATGGCGTCGTCGATGGCTCAGCGCGCGAACGACCGTTGCTATTCTCTATTAGTCATCGGTTATTACAGGGCGCTTTACTTTTCCATATCGGGCTAGCGCCGTACGCCATTTTCGACGTTTGCATAGCGACATTCGCGCGCTGTCGCCTGGACGACGCCGTCTGTTCGGCACGCGACGAATCAGCCGGCGATTTCGCAAACTTCGAGACGATTCGAGTTCCAGTCACGTCTTCGATCACGCCCGAAATGGCGCGCGATCGAAACCGATCGATCGAGCAGAAACGACGAAGACGCCTTCGACTTGGATTCATATTCGTTCGGTGTTCGAAAGGCGATCGAAAGGCGTCGGACTGCCAAGTTCTTCGGCCTCAATTCGCTTTCGTTTAACCCCTTCGCGTGCTTTAACCCTCTTAGCGCGGCGGGCCGATATAGCGGCTCGTTTCGTTCCCAATCCAAAAGAAATCGTTCAGATTGGTTTATTCTAGCTATTTTGTCGAGCTTGGTTACAAAAATACCGTATCGGAGTTAACGCAAGAATTAAAATATAATTTTTAATCCAAATTTATTGAGAAATCCGTGTTAGAAGTCCTGATTAAAACTAGGAACTAGACCCGACCCACTTTCCAATTTGTCCATCCAATTCTTTCTTTCCGCGTTCACCGATGACGTACAAAGAAACATCGAAGAAACGTCGTGGTGCGAGTTTAGAATCGATTCGTTGCGACTTAATGTTCATCGAAGCGACCCCAGGCCAAACGATTAATCGAAAGGAGGAACGTCGAGGAACGTCGCGTCGCTTCCTGGTGAATCAGGCGTCTCGCGTCACCCTGTCACGGAAATTAATAGAAACTCCGCGTACACGGAGGCGATTTTATTCGTTAGTTGGTTGGTTGGTTCGTAAAGGATGGGACGCGTGCTGCGAGTGATTGATATCCGTCTCCTCTTACTTCTTAATCGTTAACCTTTGTACGGCAAAGGAGTACCTGCCCATAGGCGCGCGTGCGGACCCGTACGCACACGCAACTCCCTCGGTAATCGCGACTTGGGAATACGTTCGTGACGTCTAATGCGCAAGCGACGCCGATATTTATGGGTTGCCCGTTGGCAAGGCCTCTATTAATACGTTAACTAAATAAGTTTTTGCTCGTACGAACGTATCGTCGCGTATCCTTAAGGTCGCTTCGTATCTACGGAGCGTATCGCGTACCTCGTCGATCAAAAATAGGAGTGTGGATGGTAAAGGTGCGCTGCTGTCTTTGTCGACGTTAATTTCATCGCGATGTGCGAGAATAAATCGGATGAATATCAGGGAATTAAGTATCCGCGCGATTGCTGACATTTCCATCGAATATAAATCCCACTCTGCACACGTGGGGATTTTACTATATAGTTCCAAGTTCGAGTGTCGCAGGGATTTTAACGATATGATTTCAAGTCCGAATGTTGCAGGAGGAAAACAATCGATGCCAGGTCCGAGTTTGTAGTCAATTCGATAATCGATCCTACTTCGATACTTTTATAGTCGAAAGCCTAAGAATAATTAAACACGCGCGTCTTTCCCAACGTTTCGATCAAATACGAATCCCACTCTGCACTTGTAGGGATTTTAACGATATAATTCCAAGTCCGAGATGGTAGTCAATTCGATAATCGGTAAGTCTTTGCAACCCACAACTACTTCGACTTCTTCTTAGAGCTCGAAGGCATAGTGCTAGGTTCTTTCCAACCGAACTACTTAATCCACAACGATTTCGACAGTCTTGTAGGGATTCTTACAACTTGAAGGCATGAAATTCTACGCGGTGCTAGCGCAACTTGGCGAGCCATCGCGGACGTCGTGGTCACCGTGGATCGCCGACGGAGACGAGAGGAATCTTTCGAATCGACGCGACGCGCCGCGCCGCGTTAATTTGTCAAGCTCTCACGAGGAAGTATTAATCGCGCGGAGAAGCAATTATTTCTTAACCCTTGCGTTGCTACCATGGAAGCAGCCGGACTCCGTTGAACGGGACTTCGGTGCCACGAGCGTAAATACTGTCCAGAGTCGCTCGCCTCTACCTACGCCTTCGACGTCGAGTTAATAAAGGTGGACGTTCCTACGAGCGCTTTCGCGCGCCGATCCATGTAAAAATCCACGCGAGTACATCCTCGACGGAGAATCGATCTCCATTTACCACGGCGATTCCCATTACACGGATAACGAGTGGCTAATCGCAAAATCGCAAGATCGATAATCCGCAGACGAGGAGCCGTTAAACGATCCCATCGCGTGCTAACCAACCAACCAACAAACCAGCCAATGAACGAACTGACGAATGAACTAACCAACTAACCAACGAATTTACGAGTGAACCAACAAACCAATTAACCAACCAACTGATCAACCAACGAACGAACGAACGAAGATGGCGAGTAGGTGCGTCGAAAGAGTTACGTTCGTGAAAATGCCCTGATTGCTGGAGTCTCGCGGTGAACAAGAGAAAGAGGAAAGAGAAAGAATGAGAGAGAGAGAGTCGCGGAACGAAGAGGGTGAAAATCGTGGAGCAAGGAGACGGGCGAACAGTGCGGGAAGGATGTATAGGATACGAGGGCACAACGGAGAAACGGAGGGAGCAGGAGGGCGTAGCCCGCCTCTCGTAATATGTTTTGATGTAATTAGGTTGTCTGGAACACTCGCGTCATGTCACACGGTACGCGCTGCAAGGCGGACGGAGACATAATGTAACGTCTATAGACGAACTCGAAGCCGTAGTCGAAGTCGAAACAGTCTTTGCCTTCCTTCGTCTCTCTCTCGCACGAGAGAGAGAGAGAGAGAGAGAGAGAGAGAGAGAGAGAGAGAGAGAGAGGCATCGTGAACGCACTAGTGCTCATCTATCTCCTTTTCGATCCTACTACGCTTCTATTCATACGACCTTCACCTTGCCTGTAGTCCTTCTCACTCCCTCTCTTTAGGCTTCTTACGGGTTCGCGCACCCGGTTAATAATGTCGACGATAATTAGACCGCCTGCTCCAATTCCATTCCAAGCGTCTCTACGTCGTTCTCGTCGTCTTGGTCGGTCGTGAGCTCGCGTCGAATCGGATCGTCGTTTTGACGAAAGAAAATTCGGAAGATCGAGGGAATTTCCAGAGGAATTCTCCTTCGTGTTTCCTTCGTTCGCCTACGCCGTGGCGACATCGACGGATAATCGTTTAATGGGATCGCAAGAGTGAGGTCCCGAGGATTAAAACGCACGTCAGAGTTGTTTGGTGCTCGCGATCGAAAGTGTGGCCCGATCTTCCGACGCGTCCGCTTTTTTACAACGATCATAATCGGACGGTTACCAAACTTGGTACCCACTTACGAGGAGCGACTAAACGAGGGCCTCTTTTTCTCTCTTTCTCTTTCTTACTTTCTCTCTCTCTCTCTCTCTCTTTTACTCTGTATCTCTTGGTTTCTCTCTCTTTCTTTCACTCTTCCTCTCTTGATTTCATTCTCTTTTTTTTTCTCTCTCTCTTTGCCCCCTTTCTCCCGTTCTGTCACTTTCTGGGACGTAATCACACGGTTCCTGGCGAAAATAAGAGGCCCCGCGGACGGATGGGAATTACGATGCTCTTCTCGGTATTGATAGTAACCGTGCTTTCATAATGCTACCGGGACGCCGGCCGAGGAGACACCGAAGCACGAGTAATTTTCTCCCCGATTTACCGCTCGGTTGTTACGGACGGTTCGCAGGAAAACGCCCGTCCTTTTTATTGGTTTCGCGCGACCAGTCCGATTAACGACCCTTGCCCGCTTGTCAGTTTCAATCTCGCGAGCTCGACGATCGTTAGCGGAGGTGCGAGCTTACGAGGAGCTCCAACCGCATCGGAACGTTACTTCTTCTTTTTTCTTTTCTTTCTTTTATGAAGTTTTGTCGAAAAAGGAAGTTAGCAAAGTATACTTCCGTGCAGTGATATAAATTTGTCAAAAATATTAAAGTTACGAAAATTATATGCATTTTACACCGGTTACGATGATTTATATAATTTATATAAATGATAGTAGATCGTTTAAACGGTTTTATTTTCCACGCATAGATTAAGAAAAAAATTAACAAAGCACATTTTCGTGCAACAAAGAATTGAATCGAACGGGACAGGAACAAAACGCGACGTTTCTTCGCGAAGGTGAAATTTGAGAAAAACGGCGCCATTTTGAAACGCTTCGTCCGAAACGTCACGAGCAAAGACGCAGGAAGAACGTCAAAAATTCCGTTATCGCGGTTCGCTTGTAGACTCGAACGGGAAATTTCCGTCGTCGACGTGAAAATCGACGCGTGGGAATGGAATTTTTCAGATTTCCGCCGAAGCTCGGCCAGCTGACGGACGCCTCAGGATATAAGTCGAGAACGAAGTTTGCCTCGCTTATGTCTTTCCGCCGGTACTCGCGGCGCCGATCCGAGCTAGCGAAGATCCAACTTCCCCTCCCCTCCCCTCAATTCGACGAATAGCAAAGTAAAATCGAGTTTGACATTCAATCAAGGGAAATCGTAGGATCCGTGGAACTAAAATTATCCTCCACTTTTCCTTCCTTCTTCGCTTCGATCGAATAGCCGCGAAAGGACGCGCGATTTAAAAAAGAAAATCGCCTTCTTCGCGCAATCATTTTCCAAACGACGAAGTCGTTGGTTGCGTGCGTGCGTTCGGCCGATCGACCGTCGTAAAAACTTGTCGATGACATTGGTTCGCGTGTCACGCGATCGAGATCTACGTTTCCCTCGGATCGATTTTTGGAACGTAAACTCAACATTTGTACTCGAATAAAAAAATGACACGAACATCGGTTGAACTCGTATCTTCGTTGAAACGTGACTTTGGCAATGGACAGTACGACTATAGACGAACTTACGACAAAAACAAAAGCATAACAAAAACAGGGAGACGAACGTTTTAAAAAAAGCCGACATTTCATACGCACCAGCCTAACAGTTTCTTTGTCTAGTCTTCTTCTTTCTTTCTGTCAGGTTGATAGACTACCGTTACGTTCTTCGCCCTCGTAGTGGAAGCACGCGCTGTTTCGCGTCGAAACAATATCCGCAACGATATTGCGTGGGTTCGGTAATTCACAGTGGGGAAATGCGATTGTTAACTCCCTTCTCTTCGTTTTAGCCCTTCTCTCTCTCTCTCTCTCTCTCTCTCTCTCATTCTCGCTCTTCCTCTCGTTCTAGCGACATCGTCGAAGCTTGAGCGTTAACAGAGGCGCGAAGTGGCTTTAGGGGAGCCAAGTTCGCCCAAGGAAGTTGCCGGCGGACGTTGTTATACACCTACGTTGAGAATTCGAACGTATTCCGGAAGGAGGGGGAGAAACAGGTTATCGAGTGGAGCCGGGGACAATATCGTTTCGGCGCTAACGGCACGAACAATAACTCGCTGTTACTGGAGGGTTTCCGCTGGGGACAGCTCCCGTAGAGCGAGAGAGAGAGAGAGGAGAGAAAGCGAGGGAGAATTCGCTCGCAGCTTTCGACGCAGGCCCACCCACGCTCGATTCTAATCGACGATTTGAAACGCGCGCTAGCCGCTAGACCGTCCTGGAATTTAGCTTTCGCGCGTGGGATGTCCCGGTAGTCATCGAGAAAAATTCAAAGTCGCGCGTACGCTTCGTCTTTGCCAAATACGAGGTTACTCGCGCAGGTTATACTATTTTAGTGGAATTTTAGAAGCAATGTTAGATTTTAACGCAAGACGAACTGGCCAATTGAAAAAGATGAACGGTGAAAGCAATCGCTTCTCTAAAAATAGCATCTATATGCATTCCTACAAAGGTATCATGTTAAACGTAATTTTTAGTAATTTTAGTATAATTTAAGCAGCAATGTAAGATTTCAACGGAAGACGAACTGATAAATTGGGAAAAAAGAACGATGAAAGCAATTGTTATATGTTATATATTACTACATTACGATTACAATTACTATTATTTGTTATATTACTATTACCATATATATTTACATAATTACTATTCTAAAATTCTATAGAGATTCTAGTATTCCTATAAAAACTTCGCAATGATAAAATGGCCGTCGAACGGTCAAGATTCCGCCTGTCTTCTCGCTTTTCTTTCCTCGTTGCAAGATCGCGCGCGAGCCGTTTCAACGGGACGACTTCGAATTCGATGGAACGCGCTCGAATTCAATACGTACGAATGGATGGCTGCTTCTCTTTATCTCGTTACGGCGACATCCGATTTCTCCGACTGTATATAAATTGTTGTTAATCAAACCTTCCCCTTTGCCCTTTCGTTCTCCA
>JAITYT010000604.1:738785-751192 GCA_025433975.1 Liostenogaster flavolineata | reverse complement strand
GAGAGAGAGAGAGAGAGAGAGAGAGAGAGAGAGAGAGAGAACGTTAGACGAGAAGGAGGAGAAAGGTTCGCGAAAGACGAAAGAGACAGCTAGGTTAAAAAGGCAGAGGACGGAGGATGAAAAGGAAGACGAAGTGGACGAAGAAGAGGAAGAACCGAGGAGATTGACCCCCTGCCCCGTTCGTCACACGCAGGGAACACGCACGCGACCGGTTTGTTTCACCCCGATGCGATGCTAAACGAAGTTTTACCTCGAGGCGACTCTGGCAATTCGCTTCGTTGCCACGTCGTCGAATCTCAATTCAACGCGACCAACTCGACTCTGATTTGTTCCCGGATGAAACGGGATCGGCGAGGATTACGTCGATCTACGACGTAAAATGCGTTTCACGAATTTTGCGAATTTTCAGCGACGTTCCGAAGTACCGATCGAATCCGATTTTCCCTTCCTTTGCGTCTGTTAAACGTCAGTCCCCGGTGGCTGACGCAGAGGTTAACGCGTTGAAAAGCTTCTTAGTCGTTTGTTAAGCGTCAATCGCCGCTGACTGGCGCGGCTATTAACGCGTTGAAAAGCTTCCTTTGCGTTTGTTTAGCGTCAGCCATCGGTGACTGATGCCAAATAAATGGAATGTGAGGGAAAATCATCGTGGCGCTTAACGCGTTAAAAAATACGCGACGTACGTTTTAATGAAAGCGCATTGAAAAAATACCGAGATAGCGAATCTATTTGTATTATATTATGTAATGTATATATTATATTCGTTGTACATATTGTCGTATATACAACAAATATATTATGCTGCTATTTTATTATTATATTATTATAAATATAATATAATAATATGAAATAATACTTGATATGAAATCTATTAAATTATTATATCGATCGGAAAGTAATTTCGTTTTTTTTTATGAAGAAACGTTACTTTTTGTTTTTCTTGTTCTTTTTATGTTGCTTTTATGAAAACTGTTAGGAAAAAAACGAAATGGTTTTTCATTAACCTAATACAATGTTCCTAGTCGTGTTAGCGCGGGAAAGGAGGATAAACGCGCTCGAGCGAAAGGTTCTGAGTTTGCGCGATATCTTGAGATTGTAGGTCACGGAGATCGCACGTGTTAACGCCAAATGCCGACTAATTGCCGTTCCGAGAGAAGATTGTTTGTCTCGCGCAGCCCCATTACCATCACAATGGCCTCCGCCCGCGCGCGACTACCTACGGCATTTCGATTTACTAATTGAACCATAACCTTCCGTATAAATTATTCATACGTCTTCGACGTCCGTCACACGCGCTTCTAATCGTTCCTAAGAAGGTCGTCCAGCTAAGAACGACCGTGACGTGGAACGTACGAACGTTCATCGCGTCTCAGGGATTTCCCTGAATTTTCCCCCTCATGGAAAATCGATAAAATCGCACGGAAAATCGTCGACATTCCCTAAACGCGTTTCTGGGATTTTCTTGAATTTTCCCTTTGATGGAAAATCGATAATATTCTACGAAAAATTCCACTGAATTTTCTTCCTCTTCGAAAATCGATAAAATCGCACGGAAAATCATCGTCATTCCTTGAACACATCATTAGAATTTCCCTGAATTTTCTCCTTCCCGAATAATCGATAAAATAGCATGGAAAATCATCGTTATTCCCTGAACACGTTACTGGTATTTTCCGGAATTTTTCCCCGGGTGGAAAATCGATGAAATCGCATGAAAAATCATTTTCATTTCCTGAACTCGAATACGAAGAAACCAGAAAACACCGCGACCAGCTTTAATCGTCGCTCTCGTGGAAAAATCGTACGAACGATTTCTATCCGACGAGAGAAGAAGGAAACAGGGTGGACGAGGAATCTCTCACGGCGCTATCGAGGTCGTTCTCGAAGGATTCCCGGTTAGTTGAAATGCGAATAACGTACCGAGCTAAAAGCATCCCCCGAACAACGAACGAACGCGCACCTCCGCGCGGACGGTAGGATGAGTCGCGCTCGCGTGTCACCCCGCGTAGGAAAGCCTAAGTGGTGTCTAAAAATGTTCTTTATCCGTCGACACAATGAGTGCACAATGCGCCGCCGTGGCATAATGCGCCTTCGCCCGGCGTACAATCCGAGAGCTCGGGCCACCGAGCATTTAGGTTAGCGACTCATCGTGAATCGGAAAAACTCCCCGGAGTCTCCTACGTGGGAACGGCGCACGCTTTGAATTCCAACTCGATATTCCTTCGGGACTGTCGGCCAGCGGCCCCTCGGATCGACGCAGATAAAACGTCTCCTATCCGTCCGGCGATCGGCGCCGCTTTATTTTCCGGGACGCGGCGCGGTGGAAGCTAATTTTTTCCACGACGCGTAAAAAAAAGAAATCGGATACGTCGACGTTCTCGTGTTTTATTAGGTTGGTGCGTATGAAATGTCGGATTTTTTTTTAACGAATATGTAAAATTGCATATCTTTTTTCAGAAACTGTTTATTTAATCAAAATATGCTCCATATGCTTCGATACAATTTTCCCAGCGAGATTTTAACGCATAGATGCCCGTCTGCATTTTCATACCGCTCAGTCCGTCAAAACTGTCCTAAATGTTGCAATTGTTTCCCAGTTCGAAGGAATGAGTAATGAATTACTCGTCACATTCCACCAAACTATTATTAAAATTTTCCGTCGCTACGGTTGCTAAGGGAGTAATTTCGTTGTTAAATTAAATAGACGTTTTCTCTATGTTTTTTTATGTTGTTTTTATGAAGAACTGTTGGGAAGAAACGAAATTAATTTCCGAACAAGCTAATACAATACTTTCCACGAGTATAATAACAGCGAAATTGAGTTCGATTCTCGGCGAAGCGAGAGCGCGGTACCATTCCTTCTGTGTTATTACGCGTTGTAAATCAACGGTATTCGATAATACGACGAGATAATCCAAGCGCTTGCGTAACTGATTTTCGTTCGTCGCTGTTGGCTATGCCGTGATAGGAAAGTTTCTAACGTCGCTCTTAACGATCCGACTGCGACCGCGTTTTGTTACCAACATCGCCACGATCGCCGCACACAGAAGCTCGTCATTCGTAAAACGAACGTCGTATTGTAAAGTTTTTTAAACGTTTTTCTTACCTTTGCGATTGTGATTTTTTCCTCTTTAGAAACTGTTGCGCGTGAGTTCCAATCCTTTCTCTCTCTCTTCATTTGTCTCTCTGTCTCCCTCTCTCGCTCACTCGTTCGTCGATCGGAGCAATAATTTCTATGAAATACGAGCGACATCTCGTACCTCGATTCGCTAGACTACGACGATAAAGCGTGCCATTGTACAGGCGTACGGGAATGCACGCTAAAAGCCAAGGAATTAAGATCCATAATTACGCATCCATAACGTTCTCACGTACGATTCGTACTACATACGCGTGCCTGCGTCGCGTACCTTGAGCTACGGCCATTCATTAGATCAACGATCGATACGACTCGCGAGTACCGCGTTACGTACTCGAGTCGAACAGGTTCCGAGTTGGAGGTAGAAGGAAAAGTCTCTGTTTACAGTCATTGTTACGGTGACGGCGTGCGATCGGAATGGTTACAAAATGTAAAACGACGATGGAAACCTTCGTCATATTTTTCGCTGGCTTTGACCGAGCACGAGAGTAGCGAGAAACGCGTCGAGATTTGCTTTCGCTTATATTCGCAACTCACGTATTCGAATTAATTCGATGCGAAGTTCCTCTCTGTATCGAAAACGTCGTTCGATGGAAAATGGGCGAATTTTCCTCTTGATTTTAATCCGACGAATTAACCGTGGATAATTAAGCATTCGCTCAACGGACTGCCAACCCTGACAATTTTTCCAATTCGAGATGTTCTCGATACTTTTAACGCATGTTAAGATTGCAAGAGTTGATTTTTACCACCTTTATATTTTTTGATCCCTAATTTTTACAGTGATTCTACGGTAAACTAAATTAATTCTACGTTAATTTGCTTGAAATAAATAAAGAGAACGTGAAAATATAATTGTTTTTAATTCGCGGCGTAATCTTTCGAATTACGTTAGTGTGACACTGATTTAACTTCAATTGTCCAGGATTAGAACTCTATTGGATAAGACCTGGAGTTTCGCGACGGATCTAAAGCGTAAAGAAGAAGATCGAAGCCCATGGGGCGCGATTCCAACGTCAGCCACCGGTGACTGACGCTCAATTTTTCATCCAGTAACGTATAGTTTAACGAGTTAACGAACCTCACGATACCACGTGTCGATCGCACGACTCATCGAGCGCCAATCAGACGTCGCTCCGGCACGATTCGATCGGAAATGAAATGGAAACGGAAAGAGGTGCCCAATTGAGAGCGCGCGGACGCGTCTCGCGCGAAGGCGTGTCCGGTACGCGGCTATCGGTCGGTCGGTTCCCGCTCGAGCGCTGAATGGAGCCGCGTTCTTGAATGAACCATAAGGACCGGCTGTCGAGGGATGACAGTGCCGCTTTAAATATACGCGCGGGCGCGCGCTCGTGCCTGACCGCCGACTGACTTCTCGGTAGTGACAGCGGTGACCATGCTAAAAACGTTACGCGGTGGCCGGTACGTTACCGGGGCCAGTGTGCGTCATCGACTACGTCATCGGAGGAGAAGCAGCCGAACTTATCGCCTCTCGCGACACCGGCTCTCCTTCGGTCCACTCGTGAAAAGCGACTCCCCTCCAGAACGACCGGGGAACGATCCCGTCGTCGCTGATGCAAACCGACGGATCATTAATCCTGGCTCGGTTATGGCGAGCTATTCGAATGTCTCTTCCTTCCTAAAAACTCCATTATCTTTCGACTGGCCTTGAGAGACGAAGGACGCGTCGACTGCCGAATCGCGGTGGAAAAATGCTGCTTTTCTTTAAATAACACACTGACAGACAGATGGCGCCACAAAATCAAAAAGTAATATTCTTTTTAGAAAGCGCTAGCATTCAAGAGATAGCTGTACAAATTTCATAACGATCTGACGGTTGGTTCAAAAGTTACAGCGGTTTCAGTGAAACATAAGAATTTCGTGTGTTGATAAAACATTGAATTTCGATGGGAAGAAAACACCGTTGAAACGAAAGCTTGAATTGGTAAGTGTTACCCGTTCTCTGCATCAAACTGGTTTACTGAATTTAAACGTGATCGTACGATCACCGATGATGCGGCACGGTTCCGGAAAACACAAAGAAGTCCACAAAATAGTTTCGAAAGATCGTAAAGCGAAGTTGTGCGAGATAGCTGACACCTTAGAGCACGAGTGAATTGCTTTCGAAGTGGATGCCGTATTTGCTCACACTGGATGAAAGACAATTTTTTTAAATATTGATATTTTAGATATTGATTTATTAAATGTTGATGTTGTCCAATAGGAAGCATGTGTCAAGCGGGTCTACTTTTAAACTCTCCGAGTTATTTCTAACCTTTTCTTTCGTTCTTTTGGAAACGGCTGAAGACTAGGCGCTCCGATCGTCTTCAACTTTGACTCCTGAGATCCGGAAGCAAGGCCAAGTGAGAGACGACTCGGCAGCGACGTCGATTTCACTCTGTTGGCGTACCGGAAGTGCGAACGAACGTGCAGCTCGACGGCTCTAACCAGTGTAACGATACAACGCTATCTCCGTCACCATCGTTCGAGTCTACCTCGGCTAGGGTCTCGGTCTTAGACACCGCTAATTTGTCATTGCGCGCCGCGATGGAGACGAAACCCTTAACGGGCCTCGCTCAATCTTTCAGGCCATTTATCAGGCGGCCGCGATGTCGCGTTACGAAATCCAGTCGCTGGAGCCGCGCCACAACCACCTTTGACATTCGCCTGCGCGTTCAGGTCGCACCTGACGTCTATCAGTGGCAATCGATTCTGTATCGGAACTTCTTAAGAGATACGAGGCGCGTCGAGCGCCCAAACACGGTAGGAAAATGCAGCTGTTCTTTAAATATCAGTTGTTTTGTTCAAATGTTAACACGTCGATATATTTAAATTATATTAACTATCGAAGTAGTTCGATAGGAAGAATGTATTAAGTGGGCTCATGGAGGCTGTTACGATTGGCCCCTTTCGTGAGGGATTTGGTTAATGTTTAACACTAAACGTGCCAACCGGGATCAAACGCCCCTTTTCAAAATTTACTTGAATCGTTTATATCGCTTATAAAACTGAAACTATATGTTTGACTATTTTATTGATATATTTTGTACAATATTTCCTTCGATAAATTAACGATTTCTTTTTAAAAAATCAACTGACTAGGTACGACTAGGTATACGAAAATGCCAAAACGTTTACGGACGATTAGGGAGAGTTATTGACGAAGAATTGGTCATTTCTTGTTATATTCATTTGTATTGTCTACATTCGATTGCACCTTTGTACAACCAAGTACTGTCAAGTTGATAGTTTGGAAATGCTCCGTGTAAAAACGGGAAACGTCACGAAGTCATTCACCAATAGCAGCCTCTCGGTGAATGGAATCTCACCTCGTAAGACGAGGAAGCTGATTTTGACAGGCGCCACCGAAGAGGAAGATACCCGCGGTCGTTTCATTTTATGGTGGCGCCGGAAGGTCGAAGCAGCCGGGCGTGTCAGCGCTGACCACCGCAACGCCACTTCTTTCGCCACTGTTCCGTCGCGTCGCACCTGCAGTCCGCGATGCTACGCGTCCCTGCTTCCACCCACGCTTTTGCTTTTCGCCTCTCGGCTCTGCGAATCCGTGAGCTCGCCGCGACAGAGTCGTTCGAATAATCGGTGCCGTCGAAAACATTCTCTTCTCTCCTTTTCGACGTCTAATACATTGCACACACACACATATGTAGATATTTATATGTAGAATTCTCTTGGAATTCTCTTGAAGGATTATCAGGGAGGGGAGTGAACTCAGCACGTTCTTCCGCATCAAAGTGAAATTTATTACTTGTCAGGATAAGGATTACAAGTTAGAAGACCAGTCAGTGTGACGGGCTTCGCACAACTAGCTCGCTACATTTACATATGTAGGAATTCTCTTGGATACTGAAGGATTATCGAGGAAGGAAGTGAATCCACCATGTTCTTCAACATCAAAATGAGATTTAATACTTGTCAAGATAAGAAATACAAATTATACCGGTCACTTCGACGGGCTTCACACGGGCTCACCACACTTGAATCTCAAACTTGAACCCTGTCATAGGGTAGGCTATCATAGCGGAATGATCTAGCACATCCCCGGAGAGTGGGGCTTGCTTTTATTGCCCGATAGGTCAGGTTTGCGTTCCTGAGCTCTTCGTGTCGCACTCAAGGACAAACTATAAGTTTTACTGCCATTCTTACGCGTTGAACATCTCGGTGCCAACTTTCGCTTTCCAACATGCATTTCTGCGTTCGCCTATGAAGCCGATTAAAAAGTAATTTCGCACGAAGAGACGACGAACTTCCAGGCAAGTCGTTCGTCCCAGTACGAAATTACAAGACTCGTTCGTCTTTGATACTTTCTTCCAGGCTACCGAAACTTGCCTGGCTGCTGAACGAATGCATTCGGATGATGCTTTCGTCCATTGAAATCCCAGGAATTCACTAAGCGTTCTCGTCGCCCTGTCGACATGAAGAACTCTCGTCCACGAGATTTCAAGGAAAAATCTTACCACTCAGACGACGGAATCCCGATGGACCCTAGGATCGATGGTTGCTCTCCGCGATCGATTTACCCGTTCCTGGCAAGACCATCGGCAAGACTCCACGTTGGGGTAGTAAAAATCGCGCTGGTGGTAAAATCGAAAGGTCCGGGAGAAGACAGGAAGACGCGAACGTAAGGTGGATCGTCGATGGCCACGGCGCAGTAGGGATACGGAGCAAGTAGCGGGGTGGAAAGGAAAGGGGTTGGCTGCTCGGGGTACGAGCCGCTAGAACGACGTGGAAGGGTGGAGGGTGTTGGGGGAAGGGGGAAGGTGGGAGAATAGAAGGAGGAGAGAGGCTCGAGGGAGGGAGAAGAGGGTCGCAAAGGGGGTACGATCGAAGTACGTCGGACAGCAAGGAGGCGCCGGCACTGCGCGCCACACCCCGATGCAGCAACTCCATTGATTATTGTTGCCGGTGCATTTCCACTTCCCCGGCGACGAACGACGAAGGACGACGACGACGACGCTCCGATTCCGAGGTAACTCGAGGTTGCGCGAGCCAACCCACGTCGATCTCGAATCTTCCTTCTTGCTTACGTTCTCCAACGATTTACTTTAGCTTTACTTTAGCTTTTATTGGTCGCTTTGGAGCCTATCGGTTTTCTTGGTTGTTTCGTACAGTGCGAAGAAGTCGAGAGTTCTGGTTGAAGACGAACGACAACTGAGATCGATAAGTCCACGTTGGAGTCAACGTCGAATCTCCTTGATTCCGTCCTCTAGCGATTTACTTCAAGATTCATCTAGGATTGCTTCGGAGCCTATCAGCTTTCTTGCTAGTTTTGTTCAGCCGCGAAGGAGTCGAGAGTTTTGAGTGAAGACGAACGACAATTGGGATCAACGAGGCCAGGTTGGAGTCAACATCGAATCTCCTTGGTTCCGTTCTCGAACGTTTTATTCTAGGATTCCTTTAGGATCGCTGCGGAGTGTATCAGTTTTCTTGTTAGTTTTCAGTCGCGAACGAGTCGACGAGTCCACGTTGGAATCGATATCGAATTTTGCAATTTTTTCAACTAGGTAGAAATTTTGCAGGTTTCTTCTTGGCGCAAGTCAGACAGTCGCCACTGAAGGATCGTCCAGGTTGACGGCAGGTGCGTAACGGGTGTCGCGTCGAGGCTTACTCGCGCGTAACGTCAAGGAAATCGCGGAACCGGACGGCGCACGAGGCTAGAAGGGGAGAAAAAAGAGTGTCGCTGCCACGACGACGCCACCGGAGAGCGTTAAAGTGACACACGTCCGCCACTGTTGCACGTCGGATTAATCTCGATAATTAGAAAGCGTATCACCCACTCGTTCCACGCGTCGTTGACTCGCGGCCATTTCACCTTTTTCGCTTCGTTCGACAAACGTCGACTCGCGCCATGTCGTTCACCGGTTCTCGCCCCCATTGACTCACCTCGATCGGTTGGACATCGCGCGAAGACCACCGATCGTCAAAGAGTTCTGTCGACTCCAAAATCGTCACCCTCTAAATCTCTATAGCAGGAGATTCCTCTTGAAGTCGCCAGCAGTCTCCTCCGAAGCCAATAGCAATCTCCTATAAAGTTAGCAATAGTCTCCTCTGAAGTCACCGATAGTCTCTTTTGAAGCCAGTAGCAGTATTATTTAAAGTCAACAATAGTCTTCCAACAGTCCTATCGTTACACCAGGGTACATAAGCTCGTCCGGATCTCGCCTAAAGACCGGCCATCACGTCTAAAGTTAAGAACTCGACAAACTTCCCAAAACGGTATGTGGTCGATAGTTGTAGCGTCTTTAGGTTTGAGTAAAATCGAGAGTGGAGAAGAAGAAAAGAAAAGCCGCTGATGATTGATCAGGAGGCGCCACGAAAGAGTTCCGTCGGCTCCAAAATCGACACCCACGAACTCTTCGTAGCAGGAGTCTCCCCTGAAGCTAGCGGCAGTTAAGGTGGTGGGTTCAGGCGATATCGTCGGAGCAGGGCACGTAAGCGCGTTGCTCGTCCGGGCCTCGCCTAAGGATCCGTCATTACGTCGGAGGTTGTCGGCGAGGGCTCGACACCGTAGGAGCGAGAGAGCGTCCCTGGGAGAAAGAATACGCGGACTAGGGTCATCGGAGAGAAGCAGGACGCCGTAGATGCGGGCTAAGAAGCGCGAAGGGAGCGGCCCGCAACCCCCGTCTTCGTGGAAGTAGGAGGAGGAGGAGAAGGACTCTTGGAAATTACAAGCTATACGTTGCTTCAAACCGACCATCTAAGATAATACCCGCTCACCCTCCAGCCATAATGAATATGTAAGACAGATTGTAGGCTAAGAGGGAGCCTACCGCTGCTACCGCAGCGCCGATACGGTTGTCCATGCGCGGAGATTATATTCCGGTACCGATTACGCGCCTACCGATCGAACGACCGACCGGCCGATCGCTCGATAATTTATTATTTTACCGCGATTAAAAGAATCGCGATCGAGAGGCGCGAATAACGCGTGCGTACCGGAGGAGGAGAGCCGAGCAGGAGACCAAGACGGAAGATAGACGCTGGAGAAAGGAGGTGGTGGCGGAACAGGAAGCGACAAGATGCCAATAGGGAAAGAGAGAAAGAGGGCTGTGTAGGCGCATGGAACCACGGTTCTTGTACGACAGGAAAACCTTCTTGATCAGAGGAGAACATAATTGTTAGATTAGATAGCAAGGAATTCATAAAAACCGTGCTTGGTCGTTCGCAGCTGGTAGAATAGCGTGATTCGAAGATGAAGGAATCAAGCTCTAGGTTCAACACCCGCATCAACGATGGAACCACAATTTAGTACGATTGGAAAACCTCCCCGATCAGAGAAGAACATAACAATTAGATCATTTACTAACAAACTGAAAAGAAGGTTAGGTGGTTGTTAGTGGCTGGTAGCGGGGCGCGACTGAACGAGGACGAGTCCCTCTCGAGCAGAACAAGATCGATGAATGAAGCTCTCGGTTCGGTGCTCGCGCACCCGCACCGACACGGAGCGCCTCTCGTCGGTAGCGCGGAATGCCGGCCGGCCGCCCGCGCGCCATATCTCCGTATTATTATCGTTATTACTATCGCCGGTTAATTATTGTAGCGGTGGGCTCGGGTTCCCGCAGGGGGAACCGGTATTTCGACGATCCCCGGGATAAATAACTTCTTGCGCGATCGCCTTCTCGCAAGACCGCCGCTGGAAACGCGTTTGTTTTTCCGTAATTTATTTCCTCGACGCTCCTCTTCCCTCCGCGTGGAGGAAGATGGCGTCGACGATGGCGACGTTATCGCCGCTTCGAGATTCAACCTCCTCTCGATATCCAATTAACCGCCGATCGCCGATCGTTTTCTCTAACGGTCGGAAATCGCGTTTTCGAGATCGGAGAGCTTTCCCAAGGCTTTTCTTATCCGTTCCTAGTGCACACGGACGAATCTCGCGTAATTCCAACGATTTATCGACTCGATAACGCCTTCGGACTCACCTTCGATCAATTTCGCCAACGACGAAGGGTCTAACGCAGGCATGGCCAACATACGGTCCGCGAAAAGAATCTGTGTGGCTCGCGAACAATTTATCTATTATTCGAAATCCATTTTCTGTGCAAGTCGATGACGTTCTTGTTGATATACAATTAGAAAGAATTAATTACCAATATGATGAATTATTACATGAGAAATATCGAGAAGATAATTTGTGTAATTTTTATAAGCGATTGAATAATGAAAATATGAAAATTTAAAGAAATTTACCGAAACATATTTAGTAACCTTTAGCTCAACTTGTATTTGTGAACAAACCCTTCGATAAATCTAAATAAATCAAGATCAAGATCAAGATCGAATGATTTACATCTGAAGGTTGTGTTAAGAATAGCTACTAAACGTATAGAATCAGATATTTAAAAAATAATAGGCGATGCAAACGCCAATGATATTATGTTAATTCGTTGCGTTTATTTACTTACAATTATTCGTAAAAATTGTACAATAGAACTTTATATACTTAAAGAAATAAGTGTTATGCTTAACATTTTTCAATTTTAATATTTTTATTTCCAATCCGGGCCAGGGACAAAAACAGTTGGCCACGGTTAACCTAGACGATACTTTTAGGATAGGTGTCCTTTTAGGATAGGAGGTAGTAAAACAACCTCCATACCTTTAACCTGTATTTAAACAAACACAGATAAATATTAATAATAAACATTTTTATATATTTTGGTGACGCATCGACGAACGCGTTAAAACGCGTCGCGAAAATTCGACGCGTGATCGAGCGTCGCGAATGCAGGAAACGCGCGCGCGTATTCCTCCTTATCCCGTTACTCCGCTGACCGCCGATAGGAAGGTTAGGAGGAAAAAGCGTCCCGATCGGCCAGTTTGGAAGATCCTGGCGAGTCGCAGGACCGGCCACGCACGGAAATCCGATACGCATCCTGCGAAAGGACGATCTCGCGATAAGGTGAGAGCGAAAGGGTAAAGGCACCTTCGGTTACCGGTCGTGAACTCGGCGAACGCGCAGAAGGGGACGAGAAGGAGGGAGGGGGCGACAAAGCGGCCGAGGAACAGAGTCGAGGTAGGAGAGAAGGAAGGAGAGGGCCCCGAACGAAGAAATCGAGGTGAAAAGGATCGAAGAATCGTAAAAGAGAAGAAAAAAACAGAAAAGAGCGAAGAGGGACCAAGAAGGGGAGGGGGGAGAAGCAAAGACCGGGGTCAAGGGAGCGGCAGGTGACAAAGTCGAGTGTTTAGACCTCTTTGGAGGTTAAAATTGGGACCCGAGAGATCGTCGGAGGGAAGCGGAAGGGAGACGACGATAATA
>JAITYT010000604.1:714195-729174 GCA_025433975.1 Liostenogaster flavolineata | reverse complement strand
TCTCTCTCTCTCTCTCTCTCTCTCTCTCTCTTTCCTCTCTAGTCTTTCCGTTATTACCTCGAAGTAGGATCGGGACTTCTGGATCGGCGGACGTTGCGCGGCCTCCAGCTTTGGAAGCGACGCGTACACGCCGCTTGGTATCTGGTCCTGGAAAAGAATACACACACTCTCTCTCTCTCTCTCTCTCTCTCCCGCTTTCTCTCTCTCTTCCTTTCGCACGGCTTATAAGCTCTCGGGGGATCCTATTAATAGAGCTACTTGAGAGACGTTTATTTACTCTCGACGAGTATTCCTACTAGAGTCCCCACGACGACCGTATCTATTAACTCGTAACGCGTTCTTCGTGCACGCGAAACATATTAGCCGGACTGCAAGCCGCTTACGCGCTCGCGTTAATGAATATTTCGCGATGCGAGGGGAGAGGGAAAGCGAAAAGAAAGAGAAAGAATTGCGATTAAAAAAAGGAAGAAAGAAAGAAAGAACGAGCCGATTCCTCGATGGAAGAGCGAACGAATTCGACGTCCTTCGATTCAATTTCCGGTTAACCTCGGGAAAGACACGAGCAGAAATAACAAGCGACGATCCGATTTCTCCGCCTCTCCGACGCTTTTATTGCAATTTCTCTTTCGAAAAGAGAAGATTTCTCTCTCTCTCTTTCGAAAGAAAGGGAAGACGATTGGACAAACGAGGGAAAGAAGACGCGAGGGAAATTTCACGGCAACGGGAATCATTATCGGCTTTTATTACGCTTGGCGAAGCTACTCGCGCTGAACGACGACACACACCCGACGCAAGATCGTATTATGATGTTTCATCGTGCCTCGATGAATAACGGCAGACGTTCTCATTGCCTCACTCTCCTCCTCCCCCGCCTGCCGCTACTTTATCGTCGTCCCTTTCTTCCTCCTCTTCCTTATCATTCGTCTTTTCCTTTTTCTTTATCTTTTTCCTT
This sequence comes from Liostenogaster flavolineata, assembly GCA_025433975.1. Lineage (NCBI taxonomy): Eukaryota > Metazoa > Arthropoda > Insecta > Hymenoptera > Vespidae > Liostenogaster > Liostenogaster flavolineata. Next base: position 728,222 of record JAITYT010000604.1, on the reverse strand, counting down.
TTCTTTCTCGTCTTTTTCTCGGTCGTCGCGGCGGTATTCGTTCGGTTCGCTTCTTGATGGCGCGCAAGCGGAGCGTTAAGCGCCTTTTCTCTCGTCGATGGAAAGAAAGACGGCTTCGCCGTCGACTGAAGTCGTCGGAAGCTGAGAGAACCGACGGACCTTCAGTCTTTGGTATACTTATCTTCCCCTCGGAATCGGGTGCAATATATTCAGGGCGCAAACCGTCGTTGTCGTTGGCTGAATGGACGTTTTCACTTAAAGTCGCGCGCTCGCCGCTCGGACAAAGGGATCATTACCGGTGGTAAAGAAAGGCGCCACGCCACGGCGGACACTTAAACAGGCGGAATTCACGCCCCGATCGCGTGAATATGGAAACGCGACGACGTGGACGAGAAGGGAGAGGCGGAGGTGGAGGTGGAGGCGGAGGAAGAAAGAGTTCTCGCTCCGACTCCAATTAAGGTAGCCCAATTTCGAGGTTAAGAAAGGTTACGTCGCTGATGTTGTCGCGGGTTGGAGTATATTATGTATCGTTCTTTCAATGTTTCCTCGCGAGGATACGCGCGCCATGTTTAATCGCTCGATTCCATGCCAATTGCGTCGTCGACGAGAGGGAAAACTCTTTCGTGAGCCTTCGTCCTTTTCGCTTCGAGCAGCTAAGGTAGCTAGTCTTGCTTTTACCCGAGCGTGAGACTTTGTGGAAATTATGTTTCCTTCTCGTCGTCTCGTAAATACCGTAGATTTGCCTAATGCCGAAAAATTCTAGAATTCGATGAACATCGATGAACACAGTTTGTTCATTTTTATATCACTTCTTCACTGAACACTTTTATCGTAACTGTCTATTTCTACCCTTCCTGCGATACCAAAGACGAACTAATTCACGACGCTAAATTCAAACGGATCGACCGAGTTCAATATCGAACCTATTCTCGGCTCGACCAAAATTCAAGCAGCCTTTTCGAGACTACCTCGAAATTCGGCTACATAGATCGTTAATTAACATCGTCGATCTCATCATTCATTCGTTAAATTAACTAATAAATTATCGAGACATCATCCAATGAATATCGATTTATTAAAAATCGCGAAGCGACCAGTTCGCCATCGAAACCATAACGAAAGTGGCGAAACGTTCGATGGCGGATAAAAAGACGCCGACGATCGACCGGTACGCGGCCTAAGGTGAAAGGTCGGCCGCGCAACAGCGGCGCGATGAAAAATCCTCCCCGGGCTCCGATTAATCAACGGTGCCCGCACACCGTAATTAACATTACCATGCGCGATTACGGTAACGCGCGCGGAAAGTATTCTCCTCGATACGTCTTTCCACCTACGGAAAAGTAGATACATTAGCGCTCATAAGTATCGGCTGGTGGAGCGCAATCCCATGCGCGTCGAATCGTTGCCCATTCGAGAGAACCGTCGGGGCTTCCCCGCGCTCGAAGGATCAGCCGCCAAAAGGAAGTTCTCGAAAATTGACGAGTCGACGATCGCTAGACCAACGACCAAACCGTCTTCTCACGATCTGCGAATATTTATGAGCCGTAGTGTAGGTATCTAGCCAGCTAGCCAGATAGTTAGCTAGCTAGGTAGGTATTCGCGTGACTGTCTTCGATAATTCATCGACGTACGAACGGTTGTCAATGGGAAGAGCGGCGTACTAAATATGCATTTCTAATTGGCCACCCGCGGCAAATAAGCGCGAGGATTCCGTCGAAGCCGACTTGTCGTCTTGTCGTTCGTCTCGGCGATGCTAGAGGAGTTGATAGGTCAGTGGTTGATGGAGTGCCACGTCGGACAAACGCGCGCTCGGTATCGGCTTGAATCGATGCGCGTATTCAATTTGCCGTCGGTGCCCATCCATTAGCGTTTACCGGCGCTATCGTGATTGCCGAGGACGCGAAAATAGATGGTAATTCCTCGGAGGCATTCGTTTTACCCGGATCCAAGGATTTCGTGGACGGAAGGACGCTCGGAGTTGGAGTTCCTGACTTTCCTCGATCGCAGAACCCGCAAGGTGATCTATGAACTTTCGTTCGATGTTCATGATCGTTCCTAGGTATAATAAGCCGGCTGGATCGTTATTATGCTATTATGGCGTGGATGAAATGGGAGGGGAGGGGCAAGAATGGCTGAGGGGAAGACAGGAGGATATGGCAACATCGACGTCAATTGGATATGCGGAAATACGGTAGGAAACGGTGCCGGAGTGACTCTGACATCGTTCGGCAGCATTAACGTCGCCATCGCACGAAAAATTAAGTCTTAAGGTGCTTTAAGATGTAAATACCATACAACCTTTCAGACGGCTGCAGCGACATTTCTGTTCCGATCCGTTGAGTCTGAGCGAGACGCATCAGACGATTCAACGCGACGATGAAATCGCTACTGGGGTTGTTATGGATTGCTCGGAGGTGATGAAGATGACAAAGAAGAAGAAAAAGAAAATAACATTGTCAGAACAAGAAAAATGCTGTTGGGATTGTTATGGATCAATCAATTGAACAAACGTCCAATCTTGATCCTTTATTGTTAGCCAGCGCACCTCCGAACACTACAGCACCTGGTTCGTTGGGGCTACAATCACTCATCATTATCCTATAGAAATCCCGCAAGAAACAGAGATATAGCAAAACTAGAGACAAAGTAACGATCGCCTGGCAACAATTCGCACGACACCAGAGAACTGCCAGAAGAGAGGACGAAGAGGACGAAGAAGAAGAGAAGGAGCAGGACGAAGGTAGCGTTGTCCGAACAAGAGGATCGCATGCGAACGGTACATGCATCTCCACCGGGGGATCAGTTCTTGGTTTATCGAGGTTCCACGTAGAGCATTGTGGTTGCTGCATAATATTAACGTTAGAGGTGATTAGTGGGCTGCCGACCTCCGATGCCGACCCAATACTTTCGAGCGCGCTACTCTCTTCGTCTACACGCGACCTTCCATCCATTAACGAGATTCCCAAGCCGAGGTCGACTCCGATTTTAGGCCCTCCCTTTTACTGCTTAGCTTCCAACGGAACATCGTATTATCTCTTTCCTTCTTACCTTTCTTTCTCGACTGGAAGCATCGCTTCGTGAAGGATGCGAGTTGGAGCCGCGTCGTACCGGACATAATTAACGGATGGTATGTTAAGCGCGTACCACGCCGAACGCGAGTCGCTCCTACGCGATAAGATTCTTATTTATACGTCGCCGAACCGTTCGACGTTGATAATTAAAAAATGCCCGTTACATCGATAAATCCGATGGACGATCGGACGCTGCACGTGGGCGCGTTTACATTGTCGGTTACGTCGGTAGGTGACGTATCGCGCCGAGACATCTCGTAATTATTAATAAGCGCTTGTGACGCGGAGAATGGCGAGTTTTTCGTACGAGGCCGGTCTTCGCCAGGGATTTTTCGATTCGGAAAATTATGATACTCGCCCTCTCCTTGGCGTACCCGCATCGTATTTCTCGCTGCGCTACGTCGATGCTCGACGAAGGGAACCCGGTTAGGAAATTAAATGCTAATAACGTGATTCCGACGCGACACTCGCCATTACCGTCCGACCTACAAGTATCGAGCCGTACTCTTCTACTTGCATCACTTCCGAGGATAATCTCGAGGCCCGAATCTTCTAAATTTCGCGAAACTCCGATTTTTCCATCGAAATACCATCTCTGTTCGAGGAACTTCTTCAAACCGATCTTTATTGACACGTTCACGCCGGCGTGTACCACCGGTAGCTCACGCTCGAATATATCAAAATAGTAGTCTAGGCTGTTTGAATACGTGTACCGCCCAATGGCGGTAAACACAAAAATCAGCGCCAGCGCGAACATGTTATATTAAAATTTTAGAAAACATTAAAATTCTTTTCTATTTATTTAATTTAATTTTTACATTTCAATATTTTACATAGTCGAAAAAGTGTCCATTCGAAACCAAGAACTTTTTAAGAGGTAACTATTATACTTCAGGTTATAAGAATTTTGTTTTTCTATGTCTTTGTTGTTTGGAAAACACGAAATTACTTTCCGAACAACCTAATACAATACTTAGTTTCTAACGCTTATATCAATTAATAATAGTTTAAGGTAACTAAGAAGCAAGTTCGTCGACCAACCGAACGCGATCGTCCTCGCGTTAACTCGATTAACGCAACGTATTCTTCGTATAATCGAACGAAAGCGATCGAACCGGTGGGCGCACCGATCTCAGGCGACTTGTTTATGCGCTGAAGCCGACGACTGGTACCGCGTACCGGCCAGCTAAATCACGAGTCGTGGATTTTATATTAAAGGAAATAATTAATTTCGATGCTCGGCGCATCGGGTGGTCCTGCGCTCGGTCGCCATCGTCGTCACGAAACACGCGAAACTCGCGGGACGCTTTTGTTCCCTGGTCGAAGGAGAGAACGAGAAGGAGAGAGAGAGCAGGAACGATTAGGAGGAGCGCTCGTGAAATTGGCAGAGACAGAAGTTCGGCCGCGCAAACGCTTTGGCACTATCCCTAGTCGACGGGTGGTCCTAACCAGAAGAATAGCGGGACGTCTGTCTGTCCACGACCCTTGCGACGGCGCTCTAAAGAGGGCAATCGCATTGTATGCAACAGCCAAATACGAAAGTCACGTGAAAATATTGCTTTTGGAATTGTCCTAACTTGTGGCTCCCTCTACCAATAAATCTTCTTTTCGCGTTATCGTCTTCCGACTCTACATTAACGTAATATATAAAATATAACAATTATGTACATATGTTTTCTCAATTACTAGTAAATTTTAAGTAATGCAACTGTACCATGGTGATATAGGAACATCGTAGATTGTTCATTTCGTTGACACCAAGGTAAGTCCTAGATTTGACATCAAGGAAAGTTATTTCGTTTTTTTTTTTTTTATGAAAAAACGTTGTTTTTATGTTGTATTTATGAAAAATTAGTAGGAAAAAACGAAATGACTCTCCGAACAAACTAACAGTTTGGTTCTGTCTTAACCCTTTGACAGCGGGGCGCTCAAAAACAATCAGATACATTCTTAATCGAAAAAAATCAGCCAAATTAGCGCAATTTAGTTATTTTATCGAGCTTGCTTGCAAAAATAGAGTATCGGAGTTTAACAGATAAAGAGAAATAATCTATAGGCGCCATTGTGTAGACTCTGCCGGAGCGCCTAAAGGCGCTCTCCACAATGGAAGTACCAAACAATCGAGTCCTAACTCTCGATCTAGGCTGAATTTTCAATCGTCTACGCGAAATGTCCTCGACGATAAGCTTCGACTCGTCGAAGAGACGCCTTTAGACTCTTCGAGGTCGTTACCTCGTCGGGATAACGAGCCACGTTAGGCGCGTTAAAAAACGATTCTAACGCGAACATCGACGGAATGAACGAGGAGACGATCCACCACGGATTCGAGATCGCGATCGACGTCGCCGTAACGGCGATGAATACATCGAGCGCGGCGCAAAGGCCGTGCGCCGTTTCCGATAAGCGGATAGTTCATTTGTCCACATCCATCCGTTCGTCCATTGATCGTCGCTGCGTCCTCAAGATAAGTTCCTACGGTACCCGCGGCGAGACTAACGTTCCATCCTATAAATCACCCATCCAACGGACGGGGATCGCATTCGTTGTTAACGAAGCATATTAAACCTCCTCGTTGGTCGTTCCGCCGCTACCAGGATTAGAAGTGCTTACGGAAATGACGTTCGCGACGAGTGACCCGTGCACGCACGCCGTACCGGCGAGCGATGGGTGTACGGTAATCCCGCCGCGGTAAAGAGGAGTCATTATTATATAGCACGATCGCGAGCAATTATTAATTCTCGACTCTTGCGGTAACAGGTTCGGTTAAACGAGGATTAGATACCGTTTTAACAAAGTTACCTCAGCGCCATTACCAGCGATGGTTTAACCGGACGCGCTAGCCCAGAGGGCGCCACCGCGAGTGCCGTTTACGATCTCCACTTAGCCAGCGCGAATGGCGACCCACCGTCCCTCCACGCTATTCCGATGCGTATCGAAGTCGATCGATCGATCGATCGTTTCGTTTCGTTTCCCTGTGAAAATATGATACTGTATTAGACGGTTGGATGGCCGATTCGGAGCTGCGAACGGCGATCGAGCCGAAGGCGCGTAAACGATGATAAATGTCTAACGTCGATTCGAGTTCAGCTCCCGACGAACGTAACAAGTAGTAATCGACCCTGACACTTCACGTAAATTGATGCATTGTGCGGAAATTAATGTATTGTGGGACGGATTCGTTCTTATTGTGGAGTCAATAGGGTGCAAATTCACGGTAATGGTGGAATCCAAAGAACATTCTTCGTTCCGCGTTGCATCGAATGCGTTCGAGAATCTCGACCATCTTTACGTTGTAAGTGGTAAAATTTTTAATGACGCTGATGGTTTTTTGTTGGCAAAGATCAGAAGTTTTATGAACGTGCAATTATGGCATTGCCCGAAAGATGGCAAAAGGTCATCGACAAAAACGGACAATACCTAATCGAATAAAGTTTTGTGAAGTTTCCTTCTTATTTAAACTCAGCGATCAACTTTCAAGCTTTGTTGCCGACCCAATATACCCTATACTTATATTTTGATGCCCATTCCATTAAATTCCTTTTAAAAATCCAACTGGAAATCCTATTAGGTTCGAACGAGAAAGACGTCACCCACGTTTGGGCGACAGGCCCAGAGAAAGCGCACCCGTCACCCAGATACGGGTGACACGACGACGAACGCGTTAAACCCATTTCGCCGAACGATGGTAATTAAAACAGTGTAAATGCGTAAGTGTAAGTATAATTACACTTACGAACAAGTACATACATACGGTTTAGCGAGTTTCAACGCGCGATCGCGACGACTGAATTTTTATCGCTATATCCAGGATCGATCGCTCGAAAGTAACTGGATCCAATAACTCCTGAGATCGTAAATCCTTCCTGCCTGTCCTTCCTTCCCTCCTTCCGTCGTAATGTATCGCCGACGAGGATACGAAGCCTTTCGGACGACGGAGAAGGAGAGGATTGAAAAGGGACGCGAGGGGGCGAGGAGAGGGTGGAAAAAGGAAGGCGCATTGTACGAACGCAGGTTCGATGTCGTGTCGACGAGCGATGAGGAACGCCTCGAGCAACGTCGCGTCCTCTCGATTTTGACTCTTCTTTCCACCTCGGGCATCGTTATCGACGCACTCGCGCCAGTACACGCGCGCATCCCTGCCGAATGATAAACCGTGCCGCGGCATGCTCGCCGAATAAAGTTAGGTGATATAGGAGTGACATCGATCGAAAGAACGGCCAGGAAGTAAAAAAGGCGGTTTCGAGCGTGGGGTGCGTCGAGGTGAGTCGTAGTCCGTGTTGTCGTGGTACGCGTAATCGACCGGAAGGAGGACTCAGTTCGAAAGATTGACGAGAGCGTTGGGCGCGTTCCAGGGCATCGAACGGCACGCTTACGAAATTTCAAGGACGTTGCAAGCAGACAATGCAAGCAGACATTCCAATTAGACATTCTAAGCAGATATTACTAGCAGACATTCTGAGTAAATATTACAAGCAAATATTCTAAGCAGATATTACAACCAGACATTCTAAGCAACTAGAATGACTACAGCAGTCATTCTAACCAAACATTCTAAGCAGACATTCCAAAGGAGGTATTGCAGCCAGAACATTCCAAGTAGGTATCGCCAGCAGACATTCTAAGGAGCCATTCCAAGCAGATATTGCAAGTTGACATTTTAAGTAGACCTTCTAACCAAACATTCCAAGTGGACATTCCAAAGAAGCATTGCAAGCAGACATTCCAAGCAGGTATCGCAAGCAGGAATTGGAAGCAGAATGATATCGTAGGTTGGATCGTGGTCGATGTTAATTATAATTTCGTTTTCTGCTTCGACAAATATTTGCGTCGATTTGCGCGGCTGAGACGCGTATTTGTCAACGAAACGAACGTTATGCAAACGTGCAGGTAAATCATTCGTACAAAATAACGTCGAATGGAGTAACGGAGCGATATCGCTCGCGATATGCGGGTCGCGAGGCATCCGTGGCCGCGGGCCGCGTCGTTTACGAGCACGCGCTATCCTCTCGAGCGCGTTAATGTCGCGTTAAGCAAGTTCCATCTTATCGCCTCGATCGGCGCGGATCGCGCGCGCTTCTTAACCCTTTGAAAGCGTACCTTTGAACGGCGCGTTCAATGGGCAGAATGGAAAGCCGAGTAGAAAGCGTGCCGCGTTCAAATTCGTTTTGTCGATTGTGCGCGATATCGGGCAAGATTGAAAGGATAGAGAGGAGCGTATAAATCAGTTTTGTTAGAAAAGCGCGCGTCGCGAGCCAAACCAATGCCAAGCGGCTAATTGATAGATGGTAAAAGCGATCGAGCCTCCAGCGCTTTGCGCGCCAACTACGAGAATAAATTTAACGACATCGAGACCAAAGTCTGCCGCAAGACGTCGGAAACGTGATCGAATCCAGCGGAGAGGAACGACAACGAATGCATCACGACGTAATCCATTTCGCAACCACCAAGAGATTATAATCAACTTTGGATCCTTTTCGTGCTTTTCGTCCTACCCTTCGGACTTTTGAACGTTTTTAGACGTCCGAACTTCTCCACGTCGTCTTCGAGACCCAGGGAAACGTTCGGCGCAACGAGATCCAGGCTGGAGACGGAGCGACGAAGAAAAAGGAGAAGCCTAGAAACCTTCAAGAACGAACGGTCTACCATCGTCAAAATTGTTTTCGGTCCTGGTACGAAACCTATCGTCGAACTTATTTAAAGCGATCCGTAACGAGGCGAAGGTGCTTCCCCGTTCTCAACTTAACTCATTTGTATCGACGAATTATATTCGTTAGGCGAGGGCGAGGGCGAGGGAGTTACTGCAAGTCATAGTTGCTAAAGAGCGACGCGGCTACGTTATATACGTTCGTTCTCATTATTTACGGCAAAGCGTGAATTCTCCTTCTCGTCGTCGTCGAGGAGGAAGAAAGGAAAGGAGTCGAGTCGCTTCGTTTCGAAGTTTATCAATTTTCCAGGCTCTCGGCTCCTTCGTCGCTCCGCGTTGCTCCGGTTGCTCTCCAGTTGTTCAGCACCGCTCCTCGTTTGAAACGGTCTACGCGAGACGAAAGTAATCAGATTCGACGCATTTTTTCCCGCTCTTTCCCCCTCACCCTCCTCTCTATCCTTCTTTCGGCTGGTGACGTCAGAAACGATCGCTCGGCAGAAATAGTCGAACAGCTTCGTTTCGAGGTTTATCAATTTTCTGGATTTCGACGTCGCTCCACGTCACTCCGGTTGCTCTTCTGGTATTTGACGTCGCACGGCGCGCATCGAGAAACGGAAAATCTTTTTCTTTTGAACAATTTCTGCCGTGTTAGCAACGAAACGGTTCACGCGACACGAAAGTAATCAGATTCGAGAGCGGTGGCGGTCCGACGCATTTTTTCCCCGCTCTTTTTCCTCCCTTCCTTCGGCCGGTGACGTCAGAGATGGTCGCTCGAAACGACTCTATTCGCGAACGGTTCTGCGCTGGCACAGGCCGCGGAGCTAAGCTCGGAGAATAAGTTATCGTTCATTCGTAAGCGGCTAGAGGAGCAACCATCGTCGTTACACTTGCGAGACGTCCACGGTGATCGTTCGTAAATGGATTTGATTAACGTCCAGGCGTAATTGCGTCGATAAGCTGGTTTTCACTAAAGTCAATCGGTAAACGCGTTAAAGAGCTTACGATTCCCGCGATAGGACGTTGACGATGATTAATAATCGGCGGGCGTACGCGGTCTCCCCGTAGCTGCTGTCATTGCGTCTGAGCTGCCGCGGCGATATCGTCGACGTTTTTGCAAATCATGCTTCCCAGGCGTTGCCACCCGCCAGTACGGTGGTTGAGCGCGAGCCCTCCCAACAAATGTCGTCTTAACGCGGTGCTAAATAATCGTGGGCATCGGCCGTGCCGAGAGAGCACCAGCGACAGGGCGATGGTGAATCCGCAGAAAGTGTCCCTACGTCGGTGATCTCGTTAACCACGAGGGTGTCTGCGAAGTCAGCCTCGGAATCGTGCGGACAGACTCTCGCTTAGGAGCTGCCCTTGCTTCTTTCGCGTTCGTATCCCTGAAGTCTCTTGGATGCTAGCGACCACACCTCTGATGGATTTTTAATCGAATGGATTATCCATGTCGATGAGAATCGAAAAACTCTAGGAGCTCGTAGCTGCATTGTCAGTTACCTCGAAGGCAAAATTCGTGAGCTAAGTGGCATCGTTTGATCAGTTCAACCTGGATGGTGTCACCTTTTCTCTGATCTAGCTAAATGGCATCTTTTAATCAGTTAAATCTGGAGGATTTCACCACTTCTTTGATCGATTATCAACTTTGATGGGAATCGTAAAACTCTAGTAGCTTGTAGTTGCATCTTCAGTGATCTCAAAAGCAAAATTCTTGAGTTAAATGGCATCGTTCGATCGGTTCAACCTGAAGGATGTCACAGCTTCTCCGATCGATTATCAATTTTGGTACAAATCGTAAAACTCTGAGAGTTTATAGTTGTTAGCTGCATTGTCAGCGTCAACGTCAAAATGACATCGAGTCCGCGACGCCCTTGGAACGTCCAGTTCGATAGCCGATATTCGGCACGATGAAAAGGAGGAGTCCAACGACACGGAGCGGTAGGGTACCGGTTCGGCTTCTCTCGTAACCCTCTCGTGCTTGCTCGCCGTCGCCCGTTGAGCGATAAACGGCGACTTTAGCTCGGACAATGACGTTCAATGTAGCGTGACGGGATGATACGTTGCGGGTGCCCGACCACCCGCTGCTAAACTCCTCTGGTGGGCGAGTGTAGGGGCCCGCACATCATTACCCACCGTTGTTGACACTACCTTATAAACGTCGTCATTCGAGCTCGGGGATGTGTGACGGACAGTCAACACCCACCGTAATACCGCGTCACGGTTGGAAGCCGCCACTCGATGGGGGTGGCGCCGTTCACCAGGAGTCGACCATACCAATATCGTCTTTTCCGTTCCTCGCTATCGAACGATTCCTACGTTCTTTCGGAATTTCGTGATCTACGCGCCAACATCCCCTAAATTCGCTGAAAACGACTACTTTTCTCAACACAAAGTCAATTCAAAAACAATGAAACGATTATCGTTCGACAACCCTTGTTTACACTAATTTCCCAAAAAATGATCGCTAATCTTATCCCGAAATACGCTAAAAACCACTGGGGCACTTTACGCAAATAGAAAATCGTGATTGAGATAGGGACGGCAAGGGTTCATTGGCATGTCTACGCGGGGAACGGAGGGACGTCGGGGAGGCGATCGCTAGGAAACAGAAAGGAATATAAGTTACGGCGAATCCCCGACGCCGTTAAAAATTGATGCAGCGGTTGCGGAAGCGCACGGGGTAGTCGGTTAAGTTACGTATGTAGTCAATGGTAAACGGAAGCCCATATCAATAAGTATCGTTTCTACATTGGGATCCGCATCCGCGTCAGGGTGTACCGGCACAGAGAGATCTGACGAGCGGATACGTCTATATCTGTAGGTCGGGGGATACCCGCTAGTACCTATATGTACCCAGCGGGTACATATATACAAATATGAGGCGAGCGGCGTGATGGCGGGGGTGAAATAATGCTGGCGGACGCCCGAGACGAAACATTGATGTTACCCGGCGCTCTTGCGAACACACCGACGCGAATCGAGCATAGCCCTTCCTACACAAAACCGATCTGTGGGACTCTGTTGGCCCAGACGAGGGGTTGGCGACGAGCGAGGGGTAGCTCGAACGGGGTAGCGCAGAACGGACGTAGAATAGGCCGGAGGAGGATAGAGAGCTAGGAAGAGAAGAGAAGAGAAGAGAAGAGAAGAGAAGAGAAGATGAAGTCGAGCGAGGAGCTGGGGAGAAGAGGGAGAAGGAAAGAAGATAGAAGACGAGGCTGGCTACCCGCTAGTACACGTAGTACCGCGGCGTCGATGCGACTCGTGCTTAACGCCCTTATAAATGTGTAATGCGTGTTGCGGGGTAACTGCCGAGAAAACGGGGCGATCGAGGAAGATGGACCAAGGGTGGGGGAGGGGGGAAAGTAGTCGGCTAGGTAGACGGTGGATAGAACGGGCCGAGGACTCGCCAGGGTGGCCTCTCTGCGTATCGATAAACGATCAATCAACCGGTACACCTATGGACGCGACCACCAAGAAGGGCAAGGAGAAGCGACGTCGCTGTGGGAGCGGGGGGAGTACGAGGCGTAGCCGAAGGAGGGGAACGAGAGCGGTGAGGGGGTGCGGTAGTAGAAAGACGACGCGGGAGGGAAGGTGCAAAAGGAACGGTAGAGAACGGTACGATGGTGGATGAAGATGGGTATGTGGGCGGAAGAGTATGGAAGGGGTTGCAAACGTAGGAGGAGGAGTGAACGAGAGGGAGAGAATGAGCGGCAAGGAGAGGGAGGGCCAAGAGGGTGGGGGAGGGGGAGAAAGAGCCAGAGTCTAAGCGAGAGAGGGCGGGGGCGGGAGAGCCAGCCGAGGGAGGGTGGTGGCCCGCAGAGTATCGACCCGCCGCGGAGCAGAAGGCAGCTAGGGTCGCCGTCGCCGGGTTTTGTTGCTATAGGTGTGCCGCGCATCTGTCTATCAAGAACCTGCGTGAAGACGCTCCAAGAATCCGTCCGACAAAAGGAGTCAGCCCGTGAGGAACTGCGACGCGTTCCGGCTACCCTCGCTCCAGTACTCCCACCACGATGTATCCAGCTCGAGTTGGCGCGTTGGATCCTACCGGAAGAACCGTCTCTCCTTCCAGCGAATTGGCATCGCTAGCGATTCGGATTGTACGCGGTTAGGCGTGCGCGACGCGGCGCGACGGAACCCCTTCGTGGTCTCGGTGCTGGAACGCGTCACCGGAGGAGACTTGGCGAGCCGAGTACGAATCGATACACCGCCGCCTAGCGCGGCATCCTTTCCGAGGGGAATCGTCTTCATTCGCGGATGGAGTCCCGACGTCTTCTCGAATTTCTGATGGTTCTTTGGTACCTGGCTCGCTTCCGCATCGTAGCCGACCTTTTCGCTGATTTCTTGCTCAGCCCCGATGCCGGGGGACGGAATGCCACTGGTTGCTCCATGAGCCAAGAGCCTCTCCAAGGGTCGAATTTCTCTGGTTAACATCGCGAAGCTCGAACTTTTTCTCAGTTCGTTCGATCTTCACCTCTCACCCATACTCTCGTCTAATATCGAGAGCAAAGAGTTGCCACGACGAACAGACCAGTGAAAAAAAGAGTGGAGTAGAGGGGCAAAACAGATGGAACTCGACGAACGACTCGACGGAGGAAGAATCGAAGCAACCGCGTTTTGTTTCCGACTCGTTCCCCGAGGGTTATCGCGACCTCGCGATTCCCGCCAGCGGTTAAACGCGTTTTAACGACCCGGAAAGCCTGCCCAAGAAGAATATGCGCGACTGCGTCGTCCTTCACCCGCCCTCTCGCCACCCAGCAATAGTTATCCTCCTCGGCAGCGATCTTCCACCGTCGGGCCAGGTCCCGACCACTCCCTGCCAGCCCCTCTCGCTGCTTCTTCTCGCGACGACCAGCTTCGTAGGCTCTGCCAGCCGCCTCGTGACAGCCTCCGCCAACGCGTCATCCCCCTTTCGGCAGTACGCGACTCTCAAGTGCGCATGGAGGCAACAATACGTCTACCGAGCGTGGTTTCTATGCGGATCTGCCCATTGTGGGGTCAGGTGGGTCGTCGGTCGGCAGAGAGCCCGTTGGCTGGCTCCGCGGGGTGTGGCCACGACAGTCGTAGCCACAACGGCTCTGTCTCTCTCTCTCTCTCTCTCTCTCTCTCGTTTTCTCATTCCCTGTTCAACTTAGCTGCTTTTTCCTCTCTTTCGCACTTCCATCGTTTCAACGTCGTCGTCGTCGTCGCTCGTCGTTCACTTTGTTCGTTTCTCTCACTCTTCGAGACTCTCCCTCCCCCACCACCGGTCCTAATCACTCCGTCTTTCTCCCTCTCGTGTTGCGTTCCATCCCACTTGGTTGGACCGAATAGACTGA
>JAITYT010000604.1:678239-695988 GCA_025433975.1 Liostenogaster flavolineata | reverse complement strand
TTAACACAGCCTCCAAATGTAAATCATTCGATCTTGATCTTGTTGTACTTTTATTTAGATTCGTTAAAGCAAAGATAAGTTGAGCTAAAGATTACTAAATACGTCTTAGCAAGTTTTTTTTTAAAATTCCATATTTTTCATTATTCAATCGCTTATAAAAATTATATAAACTGTCTTGCTCTTCTCGATATGTCTCATGTGATAATTAATTTCATTGTTAATTAATTCTTTCTAATTGTATATGAACAGGAACGTCATCAACTTGTACGGAAAGTGAATTTCGGATAGTAGATAACTCTTTCGGGGGCCACATAAAATTATTGCGCGGGTCTTATGTTGGCCGTGCTTGGTCTAATCTATTCTCAATTTCTCTTCGCGCAGAAATCTTTTTATCGTGAAAGGAGAACGATGCGAATTTCGAAGGCTCGGAAACGAAAATTTATTCGAAATTTGCATGAAGAGTATATTAAAACGGTTGAAACAACGCGATATTGTTTAGTTTGTACAGCGTTGTATCTTATGGGAGGTTCGCGACCTCCCTTTTCTTCGACGCCTACGAACATTGAATGACGTCATCGTTCTACGTCAGCCACAATATATCGCGAGGGCCGTACCTTTAATAGATACGCATCCACCGATTTATCGGAGATGTACGAAGTTACCTTGGTGTATTTGTCAAGCATATTTTGCCTTGTAAACAAACCAAATACAGCAGGAAAATAAGGACAATATATAATATATAATACATAATACATAATTTATAATATAATCAATAAAATATATATATTTATATATTGTAATATATAAAATAAATATCTAATATTATAATAATATATAAGAAATATTATATACGCAAGAGAAAGGATAGAAAAATTGAACGAAATTCGACGACATTAATTATTCGCATCAATGATTTACACAGCGTGCTAGAACGAATTCATTTTTTTGCGTATTTGTTTTCGTATTTGCGTGGGAACTTCGTGTATTTTAGTGAAACGAAAATAATCAACGGTGGATTACGGCGTGCTACACGAAAAGATTACAGTTCGCTGTTCATCGCGTAAAACAATTAATGTGTTAAATCGAAGAGCACGCGATAGATGGAACGTTTATTTGGTAGGGGCGTCTTCCTCGAAATACGAATTTTCGTCGGTGTAATTTCTACGACGGTGACGTCCTTGCCTTATTTCTGTGCTTTTATCTCTTTCGCGGGTGAATTTATCGAGCGATAGAGATTTCGAATTATTTTCGATCAAGTAAGCTTCGATAAACGACGAGGGTCTCGCTATATCGAAGAATCCTTGAAGGAAATTCATTCCAAGCGAATGAATAATGCTACGCCTGTAGTTGCGTCAATCGATGCTATGGTCTTTGTATGTATATTATTTCTAATCGTTTAAACAATCTCGTCTTTATTTTCGTGGCAGTCTTTGTCGCTCAAAATCGGCAGTTCTTCCGGAAAGCATAAAGAAAGTCTACGAAATAGTTTTGAAAGACCGTAAAACGAACACGCTTGCGCGACACAATTAATGCCTTAAAGATATTGGAAAATAGCGCGTCTAAAATTTTACACGAAAATTTGAGCACTCGTGAGTTGCTTTCGAAGTGGGCGCCGCGTTTTCCCACACCGCACCAAGAGCAACAACGCATCGGCGATTCGAAGCACTGTTCGGAGCTGTTTAAGCAAGATAAAAAAGATTTTTAGCGTCGATATTTGACGAAGGGTGAAATATGGATCTACTACTACGCACCTGAATCAAAGATTGGCTCAAACAAAGACAAATCGTTCTACGAAAAAGTCATCGAAAAGTTAGAGGAGCGTTGGAACGAATTTATCACTCTGGAAGGAGAGTATATTGATAAATAAAATCGAATGTCTAAAAAAAGATTTGTTTTTCTTAGTTACATCGGAGACTTATCGAGTGATGTGTTAGTTTTCTTACCTTTCCGCAGAAATAATATTCCGGTGGCTCTTTGTCGACCAATGCCAAAACAGCTTCGCTCTCCGCTAGTGGACTTCCCGGCTGACTACTTCCTATTCTCGAACGTTTTTCTTGATAGTAAGTTTTGTGGAAGACCTTCACCGACGGTAATGGTAATGCCGTGATCATTCTGCAATCATCACGATATCAAATAAAGCTAACGACATTAAACAATAATAAATAATAAATATTTATTAATTGTATTGTATAATTATTAACAAATAGAATCGCAGCGACGATCGTCAAATCGACGTCGATGTTATTCGCGAGAGAAATTGGAATAGTCTTTTATAGGATGGTTCGGTTCAATTCGCGATATATAGTCACGGTACCGCGACGTATTTCTCATCCCTTCGAGTAATCTGTTAAATCTTAATCCGTTACGAAGTAAGTGGAAAGAAGTACGAGGTATCTCGATGGAGTATCGGTAAAAGGAGCGGCAGCGGTAGCGCCTGCAAAGGGTGCAAATCACCTCCAGCTATCGAAGGAGCGCGCGTTCGATACGGAAAGTGGAGCAGCTGTTACAGGTGCATGAGCACGAGGGTTTAATCGGGAGGGGAAAGCATCTTCGTCCATGGGCTCGAAACGTTCTCCGTATTCTTCGCGATACGATGGAGCTTCGAAAACCGAGTTTCTTCGATCTTTTGACCAACGAATCATTGGCCAATTTTAAGATCGCGAACATAAGATCGAGATGTTAATTAATTGTAAAATCGAATCTCGAATAAACCTGTGAGATCGTTGACAACAATTCGATTTCTTAAATCGTTTCTTTCTCTTGAGTTAAATCTTAACTTTGTTTAACGTTCTTATTTTCTGGCATGGTGCGGATTATCGTATATTTATAATGACATTTAAAGTTTATCGTTAATCGATAAATAAGATGGCAACTGAACTTTAGTATATAAATTAGTTTTTGTTTATGATTTTATATGTTCACCCGATATGTCGTAATAAAATATTTACTGGTATAATAATGCGTATTGTTGTGAATGGAACAAAGTTACCGCAATAATACGAATTCTATGTTGTTGCTCTAGCCAGTTCTAAAACGTACGTAGCTGGAATAATGGTTCTACTCCGAAAAGATATTTGGTTTAAAAAAGTGCATTCAAACACAAGAAAAATGTTGTGTGAAATTCACTGCTAAACGTGCAATACTTTTTCCTCAACCTAATGTTTTTGCCATAAATTCTTCGGGAATACGGAATAATACCAGACGTAACGTCCAATCGTTACGCGGCATAAGATATGATGAATATATTCTCGTAACTGACGTTTATCGACTTATTTTAAACGTTCTTAAACCGCGGATTACCGAGTGCCACTCGTCGATGCGACTTTGGTACTCGTATCGTTTGCGAATGTGCTTACGATATGCCGCAATATCGATGCACTCGACGGATATAGGATGAGAACAGCTGCAGCGGCAGGATCGGCATCAGCTGATTTTTATCGTCGTACGAAACGCGAAATTGCCCGAGTAGAACCTTGTTGAGCGCGAGCAAAAAGAGTCGTATCAAGTATCGATCTTCCAAAGAATTAAAGGACGAGCAAGATCGAAAGACGAGAGAGGAGATATTGTAGCAGCGTCATCGCGCAAAAAATCCAAGAGGAGTCCAACACATGCTAAAAGCAAGCTGCTACTCGGATGAAATTTCCTTTAAACTTAATCTGTCAACTGAGTAGTCTTACCGAAATACGAATGACGACATTTTTCGTCATTGAAATTAACCGTATCAAACGCATTACGTTTTATGTAGTTCTTACATATTTAATTCTTGAAAATGCTTGATTTATGTATAAAATCACATAACATTTTTTAATTTTAAAATTAAAGAAATCAATAAGTCAAAAACAATTTTCTTTTATTGCTCGATGTGTGATGACATTACTCATCACTACGAACAAGGATCAGCCGACTGATCCTACGCTTCCACTGATAATTCGTAAACACGTTCCATGGTAGAAACCATCATCCGGTTTTCTGGATATTTTGGAAACGAAATTTGAGCTCGACGTCCTTTCTCTAGGAATTGGTCGAATTTAATAAAAAAAAAAAATAATAATAATAAAAAACTAGCAGCAGCCGCAGTTCCAATTATCCTTACGTAACGGCGGGTTAACTACCGGCGTAAACTCGGCGTTCACCTCGTTCCCGATTCGATTTCCTTCTCTCCGGTGTCCTTGCGTAATAAACGCTCCCGATGTCGCTGAGAAAACAGGCGAGAGTAGCTCGAGTTGTTGACCCCCTGGTCGTCGTGAGCACCGCCAACGTGGATAGCGACGGAAGTAAAAACGGGGTAAGAGCCGTAGGTGGGAGGCGACGCGGCTTTATGGACGCTAGGGTGATCCCGAAGGAACGCGCCTTCTCGAAGGTAGGTTACGCGACGCCCTTCGGATTAAATCGTAATCGATGAGGCACTAGACGATAGACTTCGATCGTCGCGGAGGGGCGCGACGTTGTTGCCAGGGCGATCAACGCCCGGTACACCAAGCGGCACGTGGATCGGTCTATTATGCCGAGATCCCAGGCTGCTAGTGTTGATGGTCTTGGTTTCGGTTTGTTACTATTAATGCCGCTGCAACTGCTGCTAATGGTGGTTCATGTGTTGATAAAGATTTAGGGTATCGATGAAGAGTACAATAATGATGCTGATGGTGCTGGTTGCTGTTGTGTTGGTAAAGGTGGAGGGTATTGGCGACAACTGCAATAACGCTGCTGATGATGATGGTAGTGATAATTTTGGTCCCAGTTTTCTACTATTATTGTCGCTGCAGCTGCTGCTGTTGGTGGTCAATGTGTTGGTAAAGTTGAAGGGTATTGGCGACGACTACGATAACGATGCTGATGATGGTGGTGGTCGATGTGTTGGTACCGGTTATCTACTACTGTTGCCGCCGTCGCCGCCGCCGCTGTCGGTGGTCGATGTGTTGGTAAAGGCGGAGGATATTGGCGACGACTACGATAACGGTGCTGATGATGTTGGTGGTGGTACTAGCGTCGGTGGTGGAGGTGGTGGCCTAGATATGCTCTCGGGGCCAGCGACCGTTGCACCTCGGTTATCGAACAGCCAGCAGAGCTTGCACGGGGTACAGCTGCACCGTCGGAATACTATCACAGAACGCTCACCCTCGGCGCTCGGCTCGCTGCTCTCCACGAATTCGTTCATGGACACGGCGTTCTTCTTCTACATTTTCTCCTTCTTGGCCCCTGTCCTATTCGATCATTCTGACTTATGTTCCATGAATTGTTTGCATTTGCACTTTTCTATCTAACCGCTTCAACGACTGCGCTAATTTAATTTGTTGCTCCATTGTTACACGATAGACAGTTGGGTAGACAATTAGATCTACGCTTGGATTGGTCATCTTAGATAATTGTCGAGGTTCTTTCGCTGAACTCAAAGATTCATTTTTCACCTTGTTCTTGCATGTGAAAGATGATCGGTGATTGTTTAGCCGCGTTAGTTTGTTCAAAGCGAACAATTCCTTTTTTTTTTCGTGGAAGTTGAAATTTGAACGAAGGTTGAAAAAGTTGACTTCGATTAAAATTTATCGCGACGTTTGATAGTCGGACGAGAAACACAGCCGATCGTTACGCTCATCGATTGCTGGAATCTAGGGTGGGATTACGTTGCAGACGACAGTACGACGACCTTGATCCATTAGGGAAATTGATCAGCGACCGTTTTCCTCGTTTGACCGCGATAAATAATTTATGACTTTTTTTTTCGAAGACGATACTATCTCGCGTAGGCAGTAGTTCTTTGGAGAGTCCTCGCTAATGCAATTATAAAAAAGAAATCGCGATACAAGTCGACGAAGATTCGCGAATTAAGGACGCCCCAAGGCGAGTAAATCTATGTCATTGTAACCACGCGAGTTCGCAATGGCTCGATTCTTACTCGCGTACTGGACAGTGAATTTGTTTAGCTTTGAAAGCTCAAAATCCGTCGCTCGGTGTTGTTCGACGAAAAATTCGATAAGCGTAACGAAATCGCGCGAATCAGTGTCGCCCGACCGGAACGTCATCTTAACCTCACAATACTTACGATTACTCTACGTCCGTACAGAAAATTTCCCTCGCGTCACGAAATTCCACGAATCACGACTTTCTATTCTTCCGAACGAATCCAGGAATATCGCTAGCGTCGGAACTACCGCAGCGTCGCGACGCCGTCGTTAAAATAACCTAATTAAGAAACACTTGTCGAGCGTCTAGGGACGAAAACTTCGCTTTTATTCGTTTCATTCGACGATATTGATCAGGGATCCGAATCAAGCCTGAGCAATTTTAGCGTTGTTTATCCGATGAAGTGAAAATATTAGGTTGGGGAAAAAGTGTCGCGTGTTTTAGCAGTAAATTTCACAAATATTTTTCGTTTTGTTTCTTCGATGTTTTGCACATCGAAACCCGGTTCAACAAATTTTTCGTCGTGAGTTCGTGTGACACTCAAACATCGAGCTTTTTTTCGTATCCTTTCTGTCAATAGTTCCAAACTTTTATTGTCAATGTTTAGATTAAGAGTCTCGAGTGCATACATGTGATTTTCTTTGATTTCTCTCACGATTTCGTTACCATTTTCCACAATCGGTCGACCGAAGTGAGGAGCATTTTGAACGTCAGAATCTCAAGAACGAAATCAAGCGAACCATTTACGGGCTGTTGATTTCGATAGTGTATCTTAACAGGAAACAGCAGAAATTATTTCACGATCCTGAGTCGCGTTATCATCTTGATCGAAGTGATATTGTAAAACGTATCGAATTTCCTCAGTGATTTCGCTCGTGTTTAAATCGCTATAACTTTCGACTGGAACCACCAATTTTAATAACTTTTTTTTAATAAGGTGCTCCGAAGCATAACCTTTTAAACGTCGCTTTGTACGACACGATGCAATGGATATTTCCAGAAACATGCGACCCTAAAGCCATGTGTGCATAAAAACGTGTAATACTTTTTCCCCAACCTAATATTTTGGTAACCAACTGGTGGAGTGGTACGCGAATACACGTACACGATCGATAGCCGTATCCGGCGCCTTCGCGTTATCGTCTTCGATCGTGCGAATTCGCACTGATTTTGACGTTCGATTCCGCCTCGGATAAGTTTCGCAAGGAGTCGGTTACGTGCACGGCGAAGGGGTAACCTTTATTGTTCGGAAAGGCGCAAAGTGGGACAGTGGCCTCGTTCCCGGTGTCATGGCTGCGGCTGCATGTGCACCGAGGAGAGTAGGCCGTCCGTAGACACACGAATGTGCAACCAGTACCGCTCTCACCGCTTTGGATCGCTGCCAAGAGCTCGCGGGGGCGCCCGCAGAAACCCGCGGAGAAGAAAAGCGAGAAGGCCGGATCGGAGCTAGCGGCGTGTTACATTAACGTATCAGTCGACCGTAACTTCCTCCGCCTATCCGTTACTATTCGTCACTGATTGCGCCTACGGGAGAATAATATTTTTTTCGTACCACTAGAAAGTGGAACGAAGCGACTTCGAGTCGACTTCACCGTCTGTCCTGCGATTCGCTGGATCAGGATCGGATCCTTGAGGAAATGTTGACCTCGCGACGCTTAAAAATTAATTTAAGGAATTTAACGTATGTTAATGAAAGAAAATTGAAGGCTTCGTGGAAATTGCGCGTCGATTTTCTAACGAAATAGTTCGCAAGTAGAAGAGAAAGAAAGGAAGCACGATTGTTCAGCCGTGACGACTGTAGCTGGCTCTATTGTTCTTGAAAAAAGAACGATGTTGAACTCGATTCGTCGATCATTGGAAGATTGCCGGGCGAACGTTGAACGTAATGCTCCGACGTATCCGTGAGTGTTTCGTTAGGTAGAAAATACACGAAAGGAGAGTAACGATCAGCGAGGAACGAAGAAAGTAGACCTAAAACAGACTGAAGACGCGCCGGAACGAAGCGGAGGTCGTTGAGCTCCTCGCGGTGACTTTCGAGGCTTTTGTTTCCTTTTTCTTTCTTTCTTTCTTCTTCTTCTTCTTCAAAATTTCGTTCCTCGGCTAATCGCGGTCCGCTATCAAAGGCGTAGTCCCGACGATAAAAGTAAATAGCTAGGGAACTATTTATGCAAATACGCGCCTTTGCATGGCGCATGCAAGTCGGCTTTATCGTAGATGGCACGACATCAAGGTGGTTCACCCTTTCGTGGAAGGTACCAACCTGCAGGGGTGTTACGTGCCCGGCATAAAATTAACGAACTCGATACTTCGTTCGGGGCCTACGAGGAGGTGCCCGTAAAATAATCCTGCCAAGCTGAAAGTAATTCCTTGATGGTGGAGTTGCGCGAAGTATCGGTTCCCGCTGGCTGGGAAGACGTACGTCGTTTTGCGTTTCCCTGATCGTTTCTACGTGCCAGCGCGATAATGGAGGATGGAACGATGGAAGGTGAGAAGGATGGTGGTGGGAGGAAAGGAGGAAGGGTGGGAGGGGAAGGTAGAAGAAGCGTTGAAAATGAGGAGACAGTCGCGGATTTGGAACGACCACTCGGAAGAACTTTGGAAAGACGGAGGCCTAGTTATCGACCGTATGGAAGGCACTCGAAAAGGGAGCAGCGTCGATTTATGGAAATGTCTTGGTTGGAACGGTTTCTCCCGTACGTTGACTCCCGACTGCTGTTGGTAGGGGCCAAACGCAACTGCAACTTCGGTTGGCCTTGTTCCAGGGAGACGGCTCTATATCGAACGAGATGGACTGAGTAATCGGGGTCGGTGCACCTATCGAGGTATTCAGTTTCTTTCCGACGAAACATGGAACCATGTTGCTCGTTGGCAACTCCGTCAATAGAGGTGCAAGGTAAGAAAGGACTCTTCTAAGATCTTTAATCGACGATTCACCTTTGGGAGACTCGTTTACTCGCATTTAGTTGAATTCCAACTTCTGGTCGGGGCCAAACTCAAATGCAACTTCGCTTGGCCTTGCTTCAGGCGGGGCAGATGCACTCTTTGCTATTTTCCGTTTATTTCTGACGAAAGATAGTACCATAGCTCGTTGGCAATTCCACCTATAGAGGTGCAAGATTCTTGGATCCACCTTTAGTAATTTTTCATCTTTCCTCGATGAAACACGACTCGACACGACAACATTGCGAAGGACTCTTCTAAGATCCACCTTCAGAGGACGCGTTTCTCGCACCTAGTCGAATCCCAACTGTCAGTTGGACCAAACGCAATTACAACTTCGGTTGGCCTTGTTCCAGGGAAACGGCTCTATATCGAACGAGATGAATTAGCTAATCGGGGTCGGTGCACCTTTAGCAATTTTCCCTTTCTCTCCGACGAAGCGCAGAACCGTCGCGAATGAGTTTTTACGAAAGCCACCTCACTGCGCCCAGATCGAACCGTTGCCCTTTTTCCATTCTATTTTCGAGCGTTAACGCACGAAATAATCGCGACGCGTTAACGCTTAACGTTCGCCTCGCTCAAGAGACCGATCGTATGCAGTATCCAGGCGCGCATACTCTGGAACGAAGCCAGAAGACCGTTTTATTCCCAGCCATGGGGAATTCCGCTAGCTCGACACGTGACGAGGAAATCTCCAAGAATCTATCCAAGATCGGTTCGTTCGATCATCTCGATCGATAAATGGGTCATCGTAACTCGGCCAATGATATCTCGCGCGTCTTCGTTCTTCGGACGTTTGCCCGTCGTCAATTGGGTCATCCGATCGCCGAGGAAATGAAAAATATATCGAGATAAAAATAGGATTCCACGGCTATGGCAGGAAGCGTACGCGGAATTGGAAATGCGTTGCGCTGCGCGTTTCAATCGTCAGCCTCTAACGATATTCCGGTAGTACGAAGCGAGATTATTAACTCGATCGATGTCACTCGCGTCTCGATCGGAACGTTTGCGTAGTGAAAAAAAAATCGCCAGTACATGGAACGAACCTCTCCTCCACTCTCAATCCTACTCCATACGTAGGTGTTGACAAGACGATCCGTGCGTTGCCGGAGAATCGACGTTATCTCACTGGCAAGGAAGCCGCACCGATCGACGAAACTATAAAAGAGTCGCGCAACGACGACGACTACGACGAAATTTTCGCGATACGTCGCGAAGATCCGAGCCGTGGAATATTCCACGGGCGTAAGGGTTCCGCCTCGATCGCGATCTAAATTCTAAACGATTCGTCTGTTTGACTTATGACTTACTTTGATGGCCCTCTCGACGACGATTCCCGCCAAATTTCACGAGCGCGTCACACTGCTGCGTGTTGCGTCTGTTAATGCGATATTCGCTCTCTCGGCTCGTACATCGAATTCTTAATAAAGTATCACCATTCGACTGGGTCGGTTCGCACGGTCGCTTTAACGGGGTGGTGGTCCCGCGAATACTGAGCCTCTCGAGGTTCGTGGCCTGGTCGATAAACCACCCCTTTGCCACCCACTTGCTCGCGCCGAAGGTGCCTCCGCGCCTGTCGTTGCCCCGCGCGCGCGTTCCACGGTGTGACGCGTACCTTTACCTCTCGTCAATTACCGCGCACACGTTGGCTTCGTTCGACGAAATCACGCCGTTTCATTGTCCTTCGATCGATCTGTCCGAATTCGTTCTAATGTTTGGCATGGCCAACTGTTTTTGCCCCTGGGCCGGATCGGTACGAACATTTTTTCACGGGCTGAACGAAATATCAAAATTAAAACATTTCTTTAAGTACACAAAACTTTAGTGTGAAATTTATTTATGAATAATTGTAAGTAAATCGATACAACGAATTAACATAATAACTAATTCGACGTGTCGAGACGATTTGCATCGCCTATTATTTTTTCAATAGCTGGTTCTATACTTGTAGTAGCTATTCTTAACACTGTTTCCAGATATAAATCATTTGATCTTGATCTTGTTTTACTTTTATTTAGAAGTTGAGCTAAAGGTTACTAAATACGTCTCGGTGAGTTTCTTTAAATTTCCATATTTTTCATAATTCAATCGCTTATAAAATTAAACAAATTTTCTTACTCTTCTCGATATTCCTCGTGTAATAATTCATTACACTGTAAATAAATTCTTTTTAATTGCATATCAACGGGAACGTCATCAACTTGTAGAAAGAATGGATTTTCGGATAATAAATAAATTGTTCTCTCGTTGTCTGGAATCGCGAGAATTAATTGAATTGGTAAAATAACTATTAATCCTGCAAGGGTTGTCGTTGTTATACATTTTACGCGTTTCTCCTGCGAGCATTTCCACGAATTATGTTTACGTAGAAAACACGACTTGGTTTTCTCGAGGAACGTGGTTTACTGCCTTACCAACTGCTTTCTTTTTTCTGCATTCAATGCACTCGAAGATAACACTGCTTTCAGATATACTTTACCGTAATAAGGCTCGTTAAATAGCGCTAAACTCCAACGAGGGTAAAAAGTAGAAATTATAATTTTCAAATCAATCATTTTCAATTAAACTTTGCGTTTAGAGAAAAAATCGAAGTAGAGAAGATAAATATGAATGCACAATATATCACAGACGTAATATAAATATAATATTTTTACATCAAACGAATTTGTACAAATTATGTTTTTTTTTTTTATAAATACGATAAATAAGATTATCTAATAATACGAATAAACGTGATAATGTGTGGTGTGCCTTAGGTTGGAATCTGTTCCGAATAGAGAAGATTTACACTAGAATAATAAGTCAATTCGCAGTAGTACTAGATCCATGATATAACTCGACGGAAGTGATAGTGCAGTGGCCTTAGCCTGGCAGTAGCTGTGGCATACTTTGTCAGACTACGAACTTAACCAATTCCAAGCTAGACGTTTAGACGTTGTTTTAATATTCTTCTGAACTATTTAACGATTAGTGCTAGCGACGGTAATTTCAATAAAAATGTATGGAATCAGTTATACGTTTCTATTGAGTATAAAATTTCTATAGCTATACATGGATCCAATATGGCCAGTGTCCGTACAAATTGTTACTATTTCCTTACATTTTGCTTATACAATCAGTATCAAAAAATTGATAAATATTAAGTCTACCGGAAAGAAATCAAAATTTCTTCGATTTAAAATTTTTTTTAAATTTTATTTTCAAGGTTTTTTTAAAAAGGAAATTGAACAACTGCCTTTTCGTTGGCGAGAAGTGTTAGAAAATTATGAACATTATTTTGTTGATCAGTATTTAAGATTTTTTTAACAAATAAACGCAAAAAAAATTTGATTACTTTTCGGTCACCTTAATCAATAATAAATCCTACGCGACGATCAATTCTCGTATTGATATCCACGATGAGAAGTTTTCAGTTTCCTTGGCCATCTTTAATCCTTAGTACGAGAGTGTAAAGCCACGGACTTCGCAAGTACAGTTAAATAGTCAGCGAACTTCTTTAAATTACTTTCACAGCACATACGTACTGTTTCAGGCGATACTGTGTTGGTCGTATACACGGCAAGGATACTTTGTGAAATTACATCGATGTGAGTGCACAGTTAATTTTTTTCTAGCATTTAAAATAGACGATTTGGTCACAAAGTTGATCTTAAAAATGCAAAGGATGCTGGTAATAAAATGTTTTTCTGTTAGTGAAAACGTTTTATTAAACTCTGAAAGTTACAATAGCAGTAGAGTTCCTTTTTTTTATTTGCTGTCTTTACTGTAGAATCACATGTAAGATTACAACACGGTCTTGTTAGGCTATTCATGTGTAACTGACACGATATAGTAAACAACTTATATTTCAAATGGACCGACCTAAGAAGAAAGTAATCGTCACCAACCAGTAGCAACAGTGTAAAAGTTCATGTTTCCTCGACATACGTTACAAGTTCAAACGGAATTGGCAATGATTCCTATTGCGATGGATTCGAATTAATATATAAATTCGGGGAAGTGGACATGTTAATTACGCTTGAACAGCCGAATTGTGTCAAGAAGCAGATCCGAACTGAACGTAGATAAAAATTTTCTGCTACGTTAGAAAAGTGGTGGATACAAAACGTTTCTCGTATAATTCTTCCAAACGAAACGGCGTGCATTGTATTGAGAGAAGTTTCGAAATATCGTAATTTTCGAACTTAATATTAATTTAAATAGTTAGAACTATCGATACTTATATACGTACGCTTTTACTGAATAAATAGTCAAAAATCGCGTGCGGTGTTTCCTTATTTACAGATAGAAATAAAAACTGTGCCTTCTACGTGATCACTTTCCCTTTTATAAACGAATAATAATACGGAGTTTGAGAAGGCGCACGATGCGCAAAGACAGGCAAAAAGACCGAGGCAGAGATACAAGATACTGCGAGTATATATATAAAATATAACGCACTTATAGAAGCTATAAGATCACATAATCTCACGATAAGTAGATTTCTATGTATTAGGTCTACCGGGAAGTTCTGTCCGATAATGTCGTATTAGGTTTTAATGTTAGGTTTTAATAAAGTTTATTTACGACGCTGTATTTTACACGAATTCCAACAAGGAAGAGATGCTAAAGAAGCGTCGAGAAATTTAGTGATTTCGACTTTAATGATAAGCTACGTTTTGAACAGCCATCTTTGATCGATGATGATATTGTCAAAACTAGGATAGAGCAAGATCCTTTCTTGACAACATCGGAGATTGTGAAAAGCTTAACTCGACTCAACAAACCATTTTCAAACCATATTCGAAAACTAGGATTGGTCTATAAATATTTTAGATGGGTGCTACACGAGTTAAGTGAGAAAAATCTGAATTATCGCTTGCTCGGAACGAAACCGAACCCTTCTGGTCGTATAATAATCGATGATGAAAAGTGGATTGCTTACGACAAAATCGCGTCACTTGTTTTTCTCCTTGCAAAATCGTTTGCAGATAAAAAGAATTCAAAATCGAAACAGATGTCAGGCAAATACTACTTGAGTATTTCGCCTCTAAAGATAAGACATTTTTAAAAAATGGTATTTACAAGTTACCATTACGCTGGTAAGAGGTCATAAATAATGATGGAAATTATATCTTATACGAAATATTCTTACATGTATGAAAAATGTATTATCTTTACTTTCACTTCACAAACCAGCAGAACTTTCCGGTAGATCTAATACTTTGTGCTTGGCGTACATATTTCTGTTTTTGTTATTAATTAATTCTTAGGATTACGTATACATTGCCTATTTAAGTATGCGGAGTACTCACGAGGGGACGAAAATGATCATTGAAAACGAAATATATTTCGATTTATTCGGTGTGTCGTCCGTAAGTACACCGCGTACGTACGTGTAACTAGGTAGTAATATTTACGTTACTTTTTACTTTATCGTTGCCATAGAAGCAATTGATCAATCCAAAGATTTTACCAAGGCGTGGAGCGATCGTATGAAGTTTCGAAATGGAAGAAACGAACGTACGATAATATGTGTTACATAGTATATGTGTGTGTATATGTTTATATATATTATATATATAAATGATAGATTAGGTGTCGAAAACTAAAAACTTTCGTTATCGAAACAAACTCTAGCATTTAATAAGGATGATAGAGCGTGACTAGGGAGATGACTAGTATCTACAATAATATCTATGAATTATAAACGATGTTTGTAGTCTCGAGGCGAAGTTTTTAGTAAACTTTCTCTAGTTACATCGCTTCTCTTTATCTCGTCGACCTAATCGATAGGATAAATTAAATCTTGCATGGATGCTTCTAATTTCGTGTAAGAAAGAAATATGCGTGTACTAGCGAAGGCAAAGCTCTTTACTGCTTATATTTAATCGGCGTTTGGAAGAAGCAGTTCTTTCGACAAAACTGCGAATTATAGGCGCAATACGTTCTTCCGTTACCGATAATACGATCTTGAGAAACGTCGGTAACGATCCGAACGCAACAGCTTAAACTTTTAATTAATGGTCCTTAGCAAGCTTCGTGACGAACTCCGGCATTTTGATCGTTCCAGACTTTCGATTGTTCACTGTTTGTCTTTGGGCGGGAAACAATTCCATCGAGCGAACATTGCGGCACAAAACAGTCTGAATTTTATAGGTATGGCGCATAGAAAATCGCATCAAAACTTGATGTCAGCGAGCTTAAGTTACGAGACTATGTACACTTGTTTTGCTCCTTTTTCTTTTTTTTTGTTCTCCTTCTCTGACCAGATGTCGGAGGTACCGCCACTATCGTGGTCGTTTCTCATCGATCTCTCCTAATTCGCGGTAGAAGATGGTTGAGACTTCAATGGTGACCATGTTACGGCGACGTCCTATCAAATCCGATTTGTTGGCATATTGCGTAGATGTCGTTCGAATTAACAGTTCAAGAGAGAATCTTTATACCACCGACTTACTGCTAAATAGACACCTTATTATCGTTAGAAATAAGTTATGTTTACATTGTTTACAATGTATATTAGAGTGTATATATATATATATATATATATATATTGTATTTTCTTATTCACTTATATATCACACTGCACTGGGTAGTCAAGAACAGGTGTGCATTATGCTTCAAAATTATCATAATTTTGTTTCGACCGACTTTTTAAACCACCCAGTACGTATCGCTCGTAAAGTACCTTACGCATTTATAGATAGTTATAATTTTGTAATAATTTTAAGTGGACCCCAACGGTAGTCGAACATATATGCCTGCGTGCCAAGAAAAATTTCACATGCGTACGAATTGAGTCGATCGGGCAGAATGTAAAAATTTAAAATCCCCGTGGAAATCGAGCCACTCAAAACGCTGAAATACGCCCGCGCGACTAATCATTTATGCAAATAAATAACCTTACTCGTCGAGACGGCGATCGATTCGATCTTTTTAATCGTCAAAATCTTTTTAAATTAAGTTTCAAGCGATTATCTCGTGCTCATGAACGATCTTCTCGATACGCAGGCAAGGAATATTTGTATTACTGCTTAAGTATAAATATCTTCGTGTAAATAGATAATTTAAATATTTGTTAATCGAAAGACACATAGAGTTGTCGCATAATGTTGCTGCGCAAGATTGTTACGATTTTTCTCGAAGAGATAACATCGAGGTCGGGTGCAAGTGCTGATTAAATCGCTGCGATAATTTCTAAATATACTAAGGACATTTATTACCTTATCGCCATTCCTATTCTTCTCTTTATAGTCAATATTTTATTTATTCCTTCCGCGTGATTTTAACTTGTCCTTTTCTCTTCGTCCTGTGTTAGAATATATAATGTGTACAATAGAGCAATATGTACAAGGATCGTTAAGAAATATGCAGGATAAGAGTATCGAGACGCGTATAAAGACTTTTTTTCATGGACTCCACTTATTCTTGTCAACGAATTCCATCGATGTTCTCACACATCGACGTTTTTCTTTCTTAATAATTCGCTAGGCTAGGTTAATTTGTTCATTTCGCGTGAAGGAAGTTTTCAAGATGAAACTCCCTTCTTTGTGAGCATCAAAATGAGAAGCGTGAACATTTTCAAGCGGATCGAGTAGAGTCGCTTGCGCCCTTAATCTTACATATCAAAAGAGTTTATTTGTACGTATTAAATTGTATAAATAATCCAAGAGTTAAGCATTCGATATTCATCGATTTATGTCACATAATTCGTTTTCTAAAATCAAGACGATAGAAAAGGAAAGTTCTCGATAGAAAATCTGTTAAATGGATTTCAAATCTTTTTAGCCGTCAATTTTTCAAAGCGCCATTTAAAAATATATATGTGTCCAGATTTCAAGATTATAGTCTTATACAAAACTGCGTGTGCTTTTTTGTCGAACGGTTTCATCGAAGGCTATAGAATGTATAAAGGTTCGGGTTTTTGCACTTCGTTTGTACGTATAAATGTATGCACGCGCACGAATGTAAAATGCGCGGATATCGCATATTGCAAAACAAGGTATCAAAAAGAGAAGAGAATGCTCGAAGAAGCATCTTTTTCCTCGGTAAATTCAACTTAAACTTTTACAGTTTTTATTTTTATTTTTCACATTGCCTCGTCAAAAATTCGTATATAAAAGTGCACCAATTTTTCGCGACAATTTCAGTTTTTTTACTTTCTGTAAATCGCGTAATTGTACTATAATTGTCTTTTACCAGCAGTTAAATTAATATCTTTGTCCGCTAACGTATGTTTTATAAACGCTTCTCAAGTCATTCTCGCTCTTTCTACGAGTTTGTACAAACTCTGTTTGTTCATCTGTTTTCCCATTCGTAACATCGTGCGATAAAACATTGAAATCGAATTGTGCAAGAAATGTATGTATGTATATAACACATTTCTGTAATTTCTGAATGAATTATCGGATTGAAGTTAGTCTTGTTTAGCGGTGATGAGTTATCAACTTCCTGTATAGGGTGTCCAAATTAATGTTGCTTATCTTCCTCTTTCAATTCATATCAATAAATTCTCGAAGATTGAAAATATTTTTAATCATATAAAAAAGAATGTTAGTTTGAACGGCGAATAAATTCTAGTTGAGGTAGATTTATGGTAACTGCGTACGTCACAAAATTATTGGACTTCGATTAGCAGCATTTAGAAATTACCACATTTTTTCACATTTTGGTCAAGGTGAAAATTTAAATATGACCGATGTGACTTAAGGTTAAGAATATCAGCGTCAGACATTCCAGTTGAACGTCGTACTTAGGCAGGAAATACAACAACAAAAATGTTGTGACGAAGTAAAGCTGAAAATCGCGAAGGTGAAAACTACCATTAATTTTCGAACACCCATACAGAATACAGAAACACATACTTAGAGTATGTCAATTTTTGAATATACGATACGTACATATGTACGTAAACAATGTATAGTATGTG
>JAITYT010000604.1:627251-646382 GCA_025433975.1 Liostenogaster flavolineata | reverse complement strand
GAGAGAGAGAGAGAATGTCAACTCGAAGGATGGCGTTTTTATCGACCCTACGAAAACCAAGAGATAATATTGGCATATTGGCCGTTCTACGTAATAGGGACACAAAGTAAAGTCCCTTTTTATGCCCTACGTTGCGTTCGAATGTTCAACCTTTTATGGATAATCGTTACTCCTTTCGTTCGTTTCTGTCGTGCGCGAGAGCAATTTACGTTGGGGGAAGAGTTTCGCGTCATAGCACGTAAAACGTGAAATCTGCGGCGGTGATCGATGTCGCGTTCTCGAGCGAGTTAAACGAAAGTTTAAATAGTAATTTTGAGGTCGATCTCTGCTTGTACGCGTTTCTCGTGAAACTGACTATCGAATTCAATCAATGAAAACGACTGCGAGTTACAACGAATTCGCGAACAAACTCGACAAACAAACTGATTCAACTCAATTAAGGGATCAATTTAAGGTACAAAACGCCATTCTTCTTTTTCTAACGCCATAATTTTACAAGTATAACACAATAATAAGTACAAGACGAAAGAACAATTTCGTAGAATTTACGCGTGTATTTATTTCTAGTAAAATTGACCATCGAATTCAACGTATAAAGAAGACTGCGATTTAGGACGTGTTGACGATCAAACTGGTTTAACTCACTTAAGGGATCAAGCCAAGCTACAAAGTGGTATTCCTGTAACGCTTTTCCACAGTGAAACTAACGTGACTCAAAAATCGTCGATTTCCATGCTTTTTTCAATCGTATAGAAAAATCGCAAAATAATAAATAACTCGTAAATAAAAAAATAAGTAAGTTAGTAAGGAGTTTCGTTACCATGCGTACGACGTACGTTCGTCGTGGAATAGAACGCGTCGTAGAAACACGCATTCGAGATTCGATGGTAGCCCGATTTTAGACCGTAGCAGAGAACTCGGAAGCAGAGCTGCGCAAACAAATAGAAAATAACTACGCGACCGTCCTCCGCGTTCTCCTTGCTAACGAAACTCCCTGAAACGCGTTTACAAGATCTGCCGGATATAACCGAGCTCGTACATCGAACTTGTTCGGTTTGCCTCCAACACGCGAACGCGACGATAGCATCGACGTCTGAATTCTGTGCTCGTCGTTGTCCGATCGATGAGCTAATACGCGATTTTCCGTCCATTTCTCCAATTTTTGTTCATACAAAGGCGATAGTACGACGTCTGAATTCTGTGCTCGTCGTTGTCCTATCGATGAACTAATAAGCGATTGCACGAAGTCTGAATTCTGTGCTTTTCGTTGTTCAGTTATTATTATTATTATAGAATTAATATGCGATTTTTCATTCTTCTTTCGCACCTTTCTGCACTCGAACGTGATAGCACGTCTGAATTCTGTGCTCATTGTTGATCTATCGATGAACTAATACGCGTTATCATGACGTCTGAATTCTGTGCTCGACGTTGTTGTGTCGATGAACCAATACGTGATTTCCCGTTCTTTTCTCGCACCTTTCTAAATACGATTGCGACAGAACGACGTCTGAATTCTGTGCACGTCGCTATCCTATCGGTAAACTAATACGCGACAGCACGACGTCTGAATTCTGTGCTCGTCGTTGTTCTATCAATTAAAGAATACTCGATATTCCATCTTCTCTCGCACCCTTCTGGACACGAACGCGATAGCACAACGTCTGAATTCTGTGCTCGTCGTTGTCCTATCAATGATCTGATTACTGATAGCACGAGGTCTGAATTCTGTGTTCGTTGTTGTCCTATTAATGAACTAATACGCGATTTTTATGTTTCTCTCATATTTTCCTACAACGAACGCGATAGCACAACGTTTGAATTCTGTGCACGTCGTTGTCCTATCGATAAACTTATTCATGATAGCACGACGTCCGAATTCTGTGCTCGACATCGTCCTATCGATGAACTAATACGCGTTTTCCTGTCCTTCTC
This sequence comes from Liostenogaster flavolineata, assembly GCA_025433975.1. Classification (NCBI taxonomy): domain Eukaryota; kingdom Metazoa; phylum Arthropoda; class Insecta; order Hymenoptera; family Vespidae; genus Liostenogaster; species Liostenogaster flavolineata. Next base: position 644,447 of record JAITYT010000604.1, on the reverse strand, counting down.
CCGCATCTTCCCTCTGTTGCGCACGTATCGAACCAAAAGAGTCTCGAGATCCAACAAAGTGCGCGAAGCCAAACCAAACACCGTCAAAAGCCGTGCACACTCCGTTCCGTTAAAAGCTCCGGCGATCGCGTCACGGAAAAGCTGTTTCTCCCGCTCTGTGTACGCGCGTGGGTGTGTATGCAGGCACGCGCAAGCGTTCAACACTCTGCCCCGTTAATGCGGTAAAGCCATCGGTACTCTTGACGCGACTTTTTAATTTATAATCTCAATCGATCTCGAAACGATCGATCCATCGATCGATCGAATCGACGCGACGTCGTAGCGATAAAAAAATTGTTAAAAAATGCGCAAATCGCGAGTTTCGTTGAGTTCTCTCTCGCGTGATCGGTAATACAATTTTTTTTATTTCCATAGCGTCTTTGCCCAACAGTTTCTCATCGAACAAACATAAAAAAACCCAGAAAAAACCACAAAAAACAGCGTTTTTTCATTAAAAAGAACGAAATTACTTTCTGAACAACCTAATAAATACGTTCAAGAAAAAAACGTTCGTTGCTCCCCGTTTCGCGATAAACGTCGAAACTTCCACAGGTCGAACAAATTCGTCGAGCCAGTGAAAAATTAATGCAAGAAGAAAATAGTTATTAATAAAAATTGCGTCATTACGAAATTCGCACAGGACAGAGACTTCTGTAGGTCGAACGAACTCGTCGAGGTAACGGAAAATTGATAAAAAAAATTGCGCACTAACGCACACACGTACGTAGCTCCCTCTCTCTCCTTCTTTCCTGATCGATAACACAAACTTGCGTCATTACAAATACGCAGACGATAGAAACGTCCGTTGCATCTCGTTTCGCGCTCGACCATCAAACTTCCACGGGTCGAACGAATTCGTACGAAAGTTCTCGCGCGATTACGGACGACCGTCCTATTTAACGTCGTTGTAGTCGTCCTCGTAGTTCAACTTCGAGATGAATACGCGTAACTTGCACTCGCTCGTTGCTCCAAGTAGACGAACAAGTGCTCGTTATGTCCTGAGTACGCTAGCATACGTTGCGCCTTATAGAGCGAATTCTCTTAGGTATAGGCGGCGCCTATGTACCACGCGTATTCCAGTCCCTACGTACGCGTTTCTCCGAGCTGTATATATAAGTACGTGTTCGTGTACGTGTGTGTATTATGTACGAGAAACAGGCGTACATTGGTAGTAGGTACGATGGGACGAAGCCAGTTTTACTACGCGATGAGTTACTGGAACGAGCGACGCCGTAGTCCCGCGGTGGGACGTTCTTGTCGATTTAACGCGTCTGCGATCCCGCGGCGAGACGTCCAGTGAAATTTAAGTTGGAAAATACTGCGAATTGTTTATTAGATGTTAGAAATGGACGATCAGATGAAATCTGCGATCGGGATAAAATTCCTTTTTCTAGCTTCACTACGCTCGTTCACGGTTAGTTTCGACGTTGATATTATGGTTCTACAGTTCTGTAATAATTTTTCGATTTGTCTAGAAGGGATTTTTTGATGCTGATAATAATAGTTAATGAAATCTTTGATTAGGATAAAATTTGTTTTTCTAATTTGACAGCGTGATCGCTTACGGTTCATTTCGAAGTTGATATTATAGTTTTATAGATCAGATAGTAACTGTTTAATTCGTGTATAATAAAAGGGAATTTTTGATGTTCATAACGACAGTTGATAACGATAGTAAATGAAATCTGTGATTAGGATAAAATTCGTTTCGCTACTTTGTCGCTCTTTGTCGCAGGTTCGTTCATAGTTATTCGATATCGTACGAATACGTGTAGCGAAAAATCGCGTAATTACGCTTAAAGTCGTTATAACGATAATCCTCTCGATTGGAACATGGAAATTACATCGAGGCAAAATCGTGGGACATTCTTGTTGATTTAACGCGTCTGGGTTTAACGCGATGAGACGTCCAGTGAAATTCGAGTTCGAAAATACTGCGGATTTCCTATCAGACATCAAAGACAAACGATCTAGAATTTAGATCTCTTACATTTCCCTTTACAATTTTTTTATAAAAACAAAAAGAAATAGAATTTGTTCAAAAAAGATTCTTTCACTTATCCCACGTTCGTTCGTTCGTCGTCATTCGATATCCTACCAATACGACTATCAAAAAATCGCGTAATTACGCTTAAAATCGTTACAACGACGACGAAAAATCTTCTCGGTTGAAACTTTAAACCGAGAAGTAATTAAATTTTTTTTTTTGCATTTATTCATTAAAGAAATCTTAAATACCAATCAAAAAAATAATTTCCATCATTTTCTAACACTTTCTGCCAGCGTCAAAGTAATCGTTCGATTCTTCTTTAAGAAATCTTTAAAATAAAATAAAAAATCTAAGAAATCTTTTTTTAAATCTAAGAAATTTTGATTACTTTTCGGTAGATCATACGTCGACGCAGAATCGTGGAACGATCGACGACGAATCCTGTCACCCCCGCCGTGAAGGGGAACCCCCTCGAGCTATCGCGATCGCTGTGAACAACATAGAACGAATGGACGGAGGACGACGTTTTCGAAATCGAAGGAGACAAGACCTACCGTTCCGTACAGTCATCGACCGATTCAATGTTTACGTTCGCGCAAAGATAGGACCGTGCCGTTGCGCATCGGAGGATCGACCGAGCTTTTAACCCTCCCGTTCTCTGCCTCTTCCGACCTTAAATAAGGACATGGCGGTCGAGGTACGGCGCTTGTGGAAAGAAGCGATATTATTTACGGACGAGGACCAACGCGAAGCTGGTTAGTAGTGAGAGGAAGAAGAAGAGCCAAGGGTTCTTTCGAGAAGGCTCAGAAAGCGACGCGATTCTGATGTCGAACAATGAAGCGTACGAATTTTGCGAAAGAGACAATCGACGATCGATCAACGACGATTCGTTGCTCGCTACCTGTTCGTAGGCATATTTCTCGATTCCTTGGACGTTTTCCAACTATTAGATAACATTGTGACGCGAAGTTTTCCTTCGTTCGTGCGCGGATGAACGAATTAGAGATAATTAAATGAAATTAAATCGTGTAAGGAGAGGATCGAAAGATTTTCCATCGATCGGCTTCCGCTACCAGTCGATTCGATGGATCCGTTTCTCATTTTTGCAATCTCGTCGCGTTGTCGTGTTGTCGATTCTAACCTGTTGCGAAGGAGAAACATCGAGAGAGAGACGGAGAGAGAGAGAGAGAGAGACAGACAGACAGACAGACAGACAGACAGACAGAGACAGAGGGAGAGAGAAAAAGAAAGAGAGAGAGAGAACAAAGGAAACGTATATGCGTGCGTGTGAGAGAGAAAAGCTGAATCATCGTCGAGAAGAACAATTTTCACCAACGTTCTTTACAATAATCAAGTACCGAACGTAACAGTGGCGATTTTCATCTACGTTCACACAATAATCAAGTACCGAACGTAACAGTGGCGATTTTCACTGACGTTCTAACAATAATAGAATAACGAACGCAACAGTAACAATTTTTATCTACGTTCTCACAGTAATTGAGTACCGATCGTAACAATAATGATTTTTATTTACGTTCTCACAATAATCGAGTACCGAACGTAACACTAGCGATTTTTATCGACGTTCTTTTACAATAAACGAGTGCCGAACGTAACAGTGACAATTTTCATCTACGTTCTCGCAATAATTAATTACCGAACGTAACAGTGGCGATTTTTACCGACGTTTTTTACAGTAATCGAATACCGTACGTAACACTAGCCATTTTCATCTACGTTCTCACAATATTCGAGTACCGAACGGAGCGATTTTCACCAACGTTCTCAAAATAATCGAGTGCCGATCGTAACAGTGACAATTTTCATCTACGTTCTCACGATATTCGAGTACCGAACGTAGCAATTTTCATCAACGTACTCACAATAATCGAGTACCGATCGTAACAACGACAATTTTCATCTACGTTCTCACGATATTCGAATACCGAACGTAGCGATTATCACCGACGTTCTCAAAACAATCGAGCACCGATCGTAACAACGACAATTTTCATCTACGTTCTCACGATATTCGAGTACCGAACTTAGCGATTTTTACCGACGCTCTCACAATAATCGAGTACCGATCGTAACATCGACGATTTTCATCAACGTTCTCACAATAATCGAGTATCGATCGTAACAGTAGCGACGATAGCGCTAACGACAACACCAACAACGATCGACACTTTCATGCAACATTGTCAGATTCGAACGAGCCAACGGTCGGACGAACGAGCGACAAACAAACAGACAAGCAGACAGACAGACAGATTAACGCTCCCGACGCCGTGCAGAACGTAATACTCGGATACGCAGAAGTAAGAGTCGATCGATAATTCATTCCTTACCTGGATTAGAGTCGGAATATCGCCGTTTCCCGATTTAACAATGCCGATCGCACACTTTCTCTATCGCGATCTCGCTAGCCTTCACGCCATCGGCCCTTTCTCGGACGTTCCTCGACACTGTCGGCCGTTGCGCCTCGCCTTTTCTCCCTTTCCTCCGCCTCGCCTCGCCTCCTCTTACCCACAGTTGCACAAAAGCGAGCGGGGGACGCCCCTAGAGCTCGCGGCTACCTCTTTGCGCCTCGGCGACGATCGGATCGTTACATTTTTACGAGGGAGAACCCTGTGCTCCCGCTTTGCCGGCTTTTGCGCCTCTCTTCCTTCTCCTTCGCCTCCTCTTCCTTCTTCTTTCTTCCCTCTCTCTCTCTCTCTCTCTCTCTCTCTCTCTCTATCTCTTTCTCTTTCTCGCCTCCGTTTATTTTCCTTCTTTCTCCTTTTTCTTCTCTTTTCGCCGCTGTTTTTTTTCTCTCGTTCTCTAAAATCCCGGCTCGCGTCGATCCGCTTTTTTCCGTTTGTTGGATAACGAGCGGAGATAAAATGTAAAATGTCGTGCGCTTGCTCTCGACCGACGACGCGACTACGACGACGACGCGCGCACCCTCTCCGCCGCAAGAGCTCGACGACGAGTAAGAGACCCTCTCGGCGCTTTCCGGACGAGCGCGGCCAGGACGCGCCTTTCGAAAGCTCCGCGCAAACTCGGCACGTCCTTCCTCCCAGCGACCGGAAGGGAAGACGCTGCGCGACCGTTTGGAATCTTGGGCGCTCGCGGAATGCCGTCGATTCGCGACGGGCGCGCGAGGATACTGCGACGATTTTTTGGACGATTTTTGGACGAATTTTTGTTTTCTTCGTGTTTCTTTTTTAAGATTTTTTCTTTCCATTTATTATATTTTATTATATTTTAAGACATATTATATTTGCTTACGATTTTGGACGACTGTGCACGATTATAGTCTTCATTTCATCCTTTTCGAACCGATCGTCTTTTTGTTTTCTTGGTATTCTTCTTAGGGTTTTTTCTTCTCACTTATTGTATTTTATTATAGATATTATTATTATATTTTATTATATCTATATATATTGTATTTGCTTACGACTATGGTCTTCATTTTATCGTTTTCGAACCGATTGTTTTTTCGTGCATCTTATCTTGTTGCTAATTTTTAAGTTTTTTTAAATCTCTCTCTCTCTCTATCTGTGTCTTTGTCTTGTTTGTTTTCTCTCCAACATCTTTCTTTATTTTACGTCGGTTAAGATTCGTCTCTCGATCGACTTTTGCGCGCTTTCGCACACCTCGAGAGTTCGACGACACCGACGAAAGCTCCATCGAGGGCGACTGAACGACCTTCGCCTCGGAGTGTACCTATCGCCGAAGGGAAAAAGCGAAGTCGACTCCGGACGCGCGTATCTTCGACGAAAGCCTTACCGGTCGGGGAGAGCTTTTCGTTCCGGACACGCGCGAGCGTGGCGCGATTAAAAAATAAAACATTTTTTCCCTTTCACCTCTTATCCACGGATTTTTATGCTCGCAGAACGATCTCCGACGCAAAGAATTTTGTTTTTGGAAATATAGAGGCTTTACAGAGGTATATTTGACTCTGATTTTTAGCGTGATTATAAATTAGACCTCTCTTTTCTCTTTTCTCTGATCTAGGAATCCTTAAGCGCGCAGAACAACCTCAGACGGAGAGAATTTTCTTTTGGAAATCGAGAGACTTTATAGAGGTATGTTCGACTTTGTTTTTTAGCGTGATTATAAGCTAAACTGCTCTCTTTTCTTTTTCCTGTTATCTAGGAATCCTTAAACGTGCAGAACGACCTTAAATGCGAAGAATTTTTTGTTGAGAATCTAAATGCTTTATAGAGCAATCTTCGACTACGTTTTTCGGCGCTATTATAAACTAGAGGTCTCTATTTTCTTCTTCCTCTTATCCAGGAATCTTTAGTCGGGCCAAAGGATCTCCAACGCGGAGAATTTTGTTTTTGAGAATCTAGAGACTTTATCGAGGTATGTTAGACTCCGTTCTTTGCGCGTCTTCGAGGCGCTATCGTTTATTTTGACTGCCGATTCATTCTCCGCTACCTTCCACGCGCCTCGTCGAATGAACCGAACGGACGAGAATGCAACAGGAGTGCTTCGATTAAATGGGATCTATATGTTTGTGTTTTCACGAAAGTTTGGTATCACGTGATCGAGCAGGCGCGCCGACACGTACCGTCCACTGCTGCATGTTTTCACTGTAAAGAGTGAATCATAATATCGTTCGAAGAGAGACGTTCGACGATCGAAAGTCGCTCTTCAACGATGCTATCATCGATTCTGTTCGAAACATTTTATCTCCTTCCAAACTCGGCGATTTTTGTACCATTCATTTTCAATTCAACGTTGGTATTTTAACACAGACGAAAATTACGGTGAAATACGTCACGAATAATTATACTCTTTCGTACGCACGATTCGAAAGAATAAATCTGGTGTTTATTCAACGTGGATGCGAAGGAATCGTGATTCGAGGTCGCGTTAAAAAATCAGTCTCGATCGTCGATCTTGCTCGAAACATTTATTCTCTCTAAGTCGTCGATTTTTTAGCTTTAATTTTCATTTCCGTCAAATTAAATTACGACTCATTAACCACCAATGTTCCGATTTAGGACGCAGATTTAATCTTTGATAATATATGTATATTTATACATTACAGCACGTCTGGCCAACCCAAAAAAGGGAGGATCATTTTTTTTAAATGTACACACGATACATGATATTAACAGCATAATCATTAACAATAAAATGATTTTTAACGCACGTCGCGCTGAAATGTTTAAATTAAAATTGTATCCACTATTTTCTTTTACTATGATCATTCGTTTATCTCGTAGCGATGTGTCGTTGCGGTTATTATAATAATAATAATAACAATTATTATTATTATTATTATCATCATCATCATCATCATCAGATATTTCACTAAATGGGTTTCAAGAAGTTTGATTCATGAACGTAAAGCTTCCGATTGTGACGTGACAAATCGCTGCGCCCCATTTGAACCATTGAAACAGGTCGAAGCTCTTCGTTCGTAATAATACCGTTCGAGATTTACATTTTCGTTTCGATTCCACTTCGGAAAAGTCCGTCAAGCTTCCGCACCGCGATTCAAAGTCAATAAGTTCGTACTTAATCATGTTCCATAAAACGACGATTTAAGTTCGATCTCGAGGACGATCCGCGCGAAGATGCAAAGATGCTAAGATGAATTGGAAAATATTGACAATTTCTATTGTAAAGAGAGAAAAAAGCGACTGATGCAGTCCTATGCATGAGTCCTATGCAATTCGGGAGAATTTATACAGCTTTTAGTATTATTGTTTTTTATAGTATTTTTATTTTACAGTGTCGAGTCCAACTAAGAGCTTATTTACAGAGTTTATAGAATCGCAAACCGCTTCTCAGTGGTCCGCAGTATTACGTGTACGATAGGATCGTGTAGTTGACGGTAGGCGCGCGATTTATGTGCAACCGAATTGCATGCGCAGCGCGGGCACTGCGGGCAAGCCAAATCGCGCCCGGACTGATTGCGACACGTCGCGGAAAAAATATGCAACTCGGGCGGTCGATCGCTACCGCGGCGCCATCTATTGGAATTTTTTAAAATGAGGTTTGCTGTTCACTGCGGTCGACTGGATGGTGCTGCCACCGTTCGGACGCTCCGCGAGTACTACTAACGCAATCGCCAGATGGCAGGCGCGTCTCTCGGTTGCCAAACGGAGATCCTTCGCGTTTCACCACCCTTTAACGAGAGTTCTCATTCTTTCCTGGCATCCTGACAGGAACAAAGCTGTCAATTGTCCTCTTTTCCCTTTTTTCGACTTTTTCTCTTGTTTCTTCTATCATTTCCAGCGTTCTCTCTCTTAATTCTCTCTCTATCTCTCCATATCTTTCTCTTTCTTTTTCCTACATCGTCAAAAGCTTTCAACTCAATCGCTTCTCTCTCCCATAATTTCCAACCAAGTTCAAATCCATCCCATCTGTTCGAAATATTTGGGAACGACGAAACTGCGGGTCAGTCGGACTGCGGATAATCGACTGGACGGTGCTGCCATCGTTCGGACGATCCGCGCGTACTACGAGCGCAGTCGCGTCTCCCGGCGCCCAATCGGAGATCCTTCGCTCTTATCCCCTCCGAACGAGAGTTCTCATTCCTTCCTGGCATCCCGACAGGAACAGAGTCGTTACTCGTCCTCTTTTAGCTTTTTTTACTTTTTCTCTTGTTTCTCCCATCATTTTTAGACCCAACTCCATCTCTCTCTCCCTCCTCTATATTGTCAAAAGCTCTCAAATCGATTCTTTCTCGCTCTAATCTCCGATCAAGTTCAAATTCCATCCCAGTGTCCTTCCAGATAGGAAAGCCTTGGTGATACGCGTGTGCAGCTACAACCGTTTTCACGGCAACAGGCGAAGTCTTCATCTCTCTCTCTTTCTCTCCTCTCTCTCTTTCTATTTATCATTGCTGACCGCGCGCTCTATCTTATTCACTCTCCCGCTATTTATCATCCGACTGACCTGGGTGGACTCACACCAGCGCGTTAATCCCTTTCTTGGAGCAACGTCGAGGGTCTCCTATCTCCGTCTATCCTTGTCGCACTGTCGGTGAACCGTGGCTACGCCGCTGTCAGTGTCAGGGTCGAGCAAACAGAAAAGTAGCCGTGGGAAGGGGCAAACTGCTGAGCCGCGTCAGTCGGCCTCCAACCTCCAGTCAGGACGGATATCGTGCCCTCTTTCGACTCCTACTCTCACTCTTTCTCTCTCGTTCACTCTTTCGGTCCGTATTCCTCTGCTTGTTCCTCCTTGCCTTCCATTCGAAGAAGGACAAAAGGAAGAGGCTCCGGACAGGACGACCAGGAAGTTCGACCTAGGCCGCATCGTCGTCAAGGTCACCGTCGCAACCGCTCGAGGATAAGGGCCAAGCCGTCCTCCTCGATCATGTCGCTCATCGCCGAGTGCTTTCGACGCCTGTCAAACGCACCGTGCAAGAACGAGGTAAGCCACGCAAGCACGTAATCGACCGTAGTCGATCGGAAGGTCGGAAAATCGGAAGATCGAAAGATCGAAAGATCGAGCAATTCCCGCGAGCGGGATCGCGGGTGACGTCGCTGCGAGCACGTGCCTTCGGGAAATGCGACGCGTAATCTCACGTAGACACCGACTAATCGACGAGGAGGAACGTGCTTGACGTCGATTACACGGTATTGCGCGCAATTCCAATCGCGATTCCGTTTCTTATCTCGTAGAACGTCGTATCGCCTCGCGAATCTTTCGTCTTATGCCTAGTCGATTCGGATGCGAAAGCGTGGCCGTGCTTACCGAACGCGATTCCAACGCGATTCCAAAACAATTCCGTCCCTTTTTTCGCGAGACGATCGTCTCGCGTCGAGTCTTCAACTCGTATCTTTCGTTTTGTCTCTCGTCGGTTCGGATTCGAAGCCGTGACTGTGTTTACCGAACGCGATTTCAATACAATTCCAAAGCAATTTCAATGCAATTCGATTCCTACTTTCGTAGACAATCGTCGCGTCAAGGTTTCTCTCCGTATCTTTGGCCTTATTTCTCGTCGCATTGAGGCTTCTCCTCGTATCTTTCGTCTTACTACTCTTTGGTTCGGATACGAAACCATGAAAGTATTTACCGAACGCGATTCCAACGCAATTCCGTCCCTTTTTTCGTAACCAATCGTCGCGACGAGGCTTCTCCTCGTATCTTTCGTTTCATTTCTCGTCGCGTCGAGGCTTCTCCTCGTAACTTTCGTCCCATTTCTCGTCGGTTCAGTCACGAAACCATGACTGCGTTTACCGAACGCAATTACAACACAATTCCATTCCTATTTTCGTAATAAATCGTCGCGATAAGGCTTCCCCTCGTATCTTTCGTCTCATTTCTGATCGGTCTAGATACAAAACCGTAACTGCGTTTACCGAACGCAATTCCAATGCAATTCCATATCTATTTTCGTAATAGATCGTCGCGACGAGGCTTCTCCTGGTATCTATCGTCTTATTTCTTGTCGATTCAGTCCCGTAGTCACCACTGCCGACGACGAAAACCGAAAACGCGACTCCGAACGCGTAAATGTTTGCAGCAGCCGGCGCTATCGATGTTACCGTCGGCGGCATCGTCGTCGACGTGACTGTTGTTATTGGGTGTGTTTGCTGTCGAATAGGACCGCATCGACGTCCACCGGCACCGGGCACCGCTCAATGCAATGTGGGTCAGCCGCGGGAAACTGTGACGGCGGCCTTTGATATTTTACGACCTTGAATTCGGCGCGATTACTCGTTCACCGAATTTGCGATAGCGCCTCGTTCAAGCGCGTCCACGCATTGTTCCGACATACCACGACGTATCACGGCGTTGATCGCAATTAACGCGTCGAGTGCCGCGCGAATTTGTAAGGAAATCCCCGTCAAGCCGCGCGCCGCTGTCAGTCATCAAGGACTGACGCGATCTGAACGGAAGGTCCGGTGTCAGTCGCCCGTGACTGACGCGATATGAACGGAAGGTTCGGTGTCAGTCGCCGATGACTGACGCGGCGCTAAACGCGTCAAATGCGCGAACGTTCGTAAAAATGTCTTCCTTCTGATAATCGCTTTTTCTCTTCTTCCTCTTTGCAGCTGAAAGGTTACAAAGTGACGGACGTGAAGCGCACGAGAAAATTCGGCGTCGCTTGCCGCAGCCTTCAGGAACTGAAGCGAAAGGCCTGTTCGAAGTTGAACGTAGGTATCGACATTTTCTTTTTTTCTTTTTTTGTTACTAACTAACTTCTTCCTTCTTCTTCCCTCTCTTCCTTTATTCCTGGATTATCGATGGCTTTTTTCTCTCCTTTCTCCCTTCCTTCTCCCGCTTCCTCCCTCTCATTTCCTCCATTTTCTCCGTGTAACGACGCGTCAAACGAGTGAACGTTACGTCGTGTACGAGCGAGCGAGCGCTCGAGAAACGTTTCGTCGCTCTAGCGTCTCTCGTATTTTGTAATGAAAGCCCGGAATCGAAAGTAGGGCATAAATGCCTCGCGGCGAAAAGTACTCCGTGCAAGTATTGAGTATGGAGCGCGTTCTGGAAAATCTCTGCCTTTCCAGCGTGCACCGTTTGCGGTCGAGTTCGAACGCGCTTACGCGCATCGTACGCGTGGATTGACGACACGCGTTCAATTACGAATGTTTTCAACTTGGAGGAATTTCACTTCGACAAATTCGCTCTTTCTCTCTCTCTCTCTCTCTCTCTGTCTCTTTTTTCGGTGTCATTTTTTTTCTTTTTTTTTCTTTCTCTTTTCTCCGCATCGAAAGAAACGAGAAGCGATATTCGTCTCGCACGCGTTGGCCACAGCAGATTTTCCCCGCGGAAAAGCAGAATGCGAAATCGCTCCGGCGCTTCAAAGTACTCGCAACGACGCGCCACTTTCCATGATAATAAGATCAACCGCGCCATTTACGGCGGGACCTATTAAAAGTTATGGAATTCGAGCGACGTTGGAGCCTCGATAATTTACTCGGCGTTTCCATTAAATGGAGGACGACGGGGAGTAATTAGGAATACCTGCTAGGTCGATACGCCGCGATTCGTCGTGCCGCGGTCGACGATCGAGTGGATCTTATCGCGAAGGATGAGAAACTCCGCGAAGAGCGCGAAGGAATGGTCGGGGGGAGGGTCGTGATTGTCCACGAACGCAACGGCGTACATTGACCGATGACGTCTCAACGGAAACTCCTTGTAGCCTCTCTCGAGACGTACAAGGATCGCTTTTCTCGAGACTGCGAACTTCATATTATATCTTGCTCGATTATATTCGTTCATATCGTATCATCTTCATATTATTATAGATTGCGCTCAGTTATATTAATTCATACCGTGTTCATATTATGTCACGCTCAATTATATTGGCTCATATCGTATCGTGTTCATAGTATGTCTAGCTTAATTATACTTAATCATATTGCATTATGTTCGGCTTATATTCGTTCGTATTGTTTTATGTTCATATTATATCTTGCTCATCTATACTCGTTCATGTTGCATTACGTTCATCTTATATCAAGTTCATGTCACATTTTCTTCGTATTGTATCGCGTTCATATTGTATTTCATTCACATCACATTATACGTAATTTCATGACGAGAATCACCCGACGTATCGTCGATAGCGTCCGCTGGATAGTTCTCGACGCGGAATCGCGCACACGGCGTCAAGACGCCTCTAGGACCCTAGCCGTATTCCGGCTAGGTTAATCCGATTGCAGCACGACCTTGGAACCGGATCGTGTTGGCCTGCAGCGTGTGGTGGCTCTATCGAACCATCCGGGCCAGGGCCAGGGCCAGCCACTGCCTTCAATGCCACGGTCGAGATTTCATCGGCGATTCGAAGAAGAGCTTCCGGTGTCGATCGAACTTTACGATCGGCTGATTCTCCCTCCCATAAAATTCACTGCGCGCACAACTACCGCGCGAACGACCCTTCCTTCGATCCATCGATGACAAAGGGTCCGCTCGACCTGCCATCGACGTTCAACGAGGTTAATTGATATTCGTGGGTGTTAGGGGGGGGGTGGGAGGAGGGGGAAGAAGTTGTCATCGCTCCTGTCCTTTCGACAACTGGATGACTTTAAGACTTTGAATGCCGTGCGAATTTATTAGGTTGTTTGGAAAGTCATTTTGTTTTTTCCCATTTTTTGTTATAAAAGCAACATAAAAAACAACGTTTTTTAATTAAAAAAAAGAACCAAAAACCTAACGCGAGGAAATTCCTGTCAGGCCACGAACGCTGCTTATAATCGCTATTGTCAGCTCCCGATGACTGTCACAACCTAAACGGAAATTTCGATGTCAGTTACGGGTGACTGACGCGGTCCGAAGGAAAATCTAGCGTCAGTCACCGATGGCCGACGCGTTGAAGAGACGCGAATCTCTCCTCGTTTTCGCGTAATCGCGCCGACCCGCGGATGTCGTCTGACAGTGGTCGAGATTAATTCCGAGATTCTTGATAGCGGCGTGACTTTACGACGCTTTCTCGCGTAACCGGCCGCGATTTAAATGGCTTAGCAGAACGACCTTGCATTTTAAATAGCGATGCATTTCGATAGCGTTAAAAGTTCAAGGCCTCGCCACGCATAGCGCCACTATCCTTTTTTCCTTTTTTCCTTCTTCTTCTTCTTCCCGTACGATTATAGTTCCAATAAGGGTGCTCGGAAGGCCTTCGATCGCCATTCTGGACTTAATTAGATGTACGTACAAAGTGACGCCGGTCCGAGGACGCATCGATCGATTTAAGAATATCCTATTTACTCGATGGCGCTCCCTCGGGCGATACGGATGTTTGATTAATGTTTGCGGGGTGTTTCGATTTCTCTCGATGTACCACGGGAAAATTAAAGCGCGTCGCAGTGGTGGCGATAACTCGTCGTACCCGAGAGTTCCGCGCGTTTCATTTCAACCCTTTAACTGTTTAATTTCGTTCGGAAAAACTTTCTCTGCCTGTTTAATTATTTTTCGGCGAAGACGAATATACTCGACGAAAACGGAGTAAAATTTTTATGTCGTAAAATTAAACGATCGTGACAAGAAATCAAGCGCTACCACTTGGTTTTTTAGAAAATGTTAATTTTTATTCGTTGTTAACCAATAAAATTTATTTTACTGATGAAAAATATGTCTTAGGAAAAGATAAAATTATGGCATTGTAAAAATAAGAAGAAAAACGACATAGAATTAAACGAGTTTCAAAAAATTTCCATTACAAAACTTGTTGGGCACCAATATCTGGATTCTCTTCTGATATTATTTTTCGAACAGTACGAACATTTGCGCGTAGAGTTTGATTTTGCTTTTGTACTTAGTACAAAATCAGGAAAATGCTTTCTAAGTAATCGTGAAGGATTAATTGAAGTTAGGCGTCAAATTGGAATTCGTACAAATAATATCCAGAAGACGAAGAAATATTTTCTTGATAATTGATTGATTTCGTTTGACATTGTCGATTTGTAATACGAATGTAACTTTTTTATTGTCATGTCGAGCATACTCGATATCATGCGAAAAAATGACGGAAAAGAAAATTCGTGATCGCCTTTGCCTCGATTCGTCACGGACAAGCGACATAAAATTTGCCAATCTATTCGTTGGAAAGATAATTTATCGTCGATGTCCATCGATCACCGAATTATCCGTCTATGTACTGTTATTCGTCCGTAAACTCTACGGCAAAATGAATTCTCTTCCCGGATTTATCTCGATTATATTATACTTCGATTTATCGTTGCATTTTTCGATGGTGTTCGTAGGTAACGAACGACATCGCGGACGTCCACGTATTCTTGGTCGATGGATCTCTGATCGACGAGGAATACTTTCACACACTGGAACCACAGACGACGCTGATTCTGCAAAGACCAGGGGAGAGAATGCTGTCCGGTTAGTGTAATTATTCACGCATCGATCGTTCGGTTGATATTAATTTCCTATTGTCCATCCGAATTAAATTCTCTCGTATCGTTATAATCGCGGGCGTGCGTCATTGTTATTTCAATCGTTATTTTCGTACTTGTCATTCGATTTAACGACGAATATAATGATATACGCCGACGCTTCGAAAGCAATCGTTCATGCGTTACCCGTACCGCGAACCTACCTATTAATTTATCGTGATAATATTTATATTAGGTTGGGGAGAAAGTATTGCACGATTTAGCAGTAAATTTTACACAACATTTTTCTTACGTTTGAATGAACTTTATTGAACAATTGCTTGCTTCGATCGTGAAAAGAGACATTATATAATAGAAAGAGAGAGAAGTCGAATCGTTGGAACGACATCGATCCCGAAAAAATGGAAGAAAAAAATGTCTTTCCTTTCTCTGCAGATGCGGATCTGCTTTACGACACGCTCAGACGCGTCAACATTGATTTTCTCACTGCCGGTGACAAGGTCTCGGAGTTCCTCACCGAAAAGCTCAAGAATAAGATCGCGATTCTCAACAACGCGCTGAACAAGGACGACACGAATACGGCGTTCAGCCTAAGGGACGAGCATCCGGAATGGTTTCACGGATTGGAGACCAATTACGTGTCTAAGGTGAGTCGCATGGAAAATAGAACGAATAAAAATCGTTTTACCTTTTTATCCTGATATTTGTGTTTCCTTTGAAGCGTTTTTTTAAGGGATGGAAAGTCTCTTTCTCTCTCTTTTTCCCTGCCTTAATAAAATGTCAGAGAAGACGAATGTCGAAGGCAGAAAAATCTGTAATTGCTTTTGAAAATATTGAACGCGATATCATCGTGTGTGCGCGCGTGTGTGTATGCGTCGTGAACGCGCGCACGAACGTATTGAACAACAAAAAAGAGCGACGAAGAAACGGAACGCTTAATTTCACATTTATGACGAGAATTAATTAACGTTGCGCTCGGTATTGCAATTTAAGCCTAGGAGCCCTTAGTTTATCTCTCACCTTCATCGCCTCCTCCGATCTCGGAAGCTCCGTCTTACGCGTTCGACGTAATTACTCGTCTCATTATCTTTGTCCCTCTTTACGTAAAGTCAAGTGCGACCCATGTCGCTTTAATCGTGTGCGTTCGTTACTCTTACGTGGCTGGTCGCGCCTTCCTTGACACACACCAACCACCTAAGGCTAATGTTTACGATAGCGACTCGAGATCGCGCCTTGAAAAAGGAAATAAATGTAATATATATTATATCTAGGACGCGTGCGTACCGTCGGCATAAATTTACATCGAAGGTTCGTTATTTTATTTCCAGTCTATTTTTGTATCGCTTCGATCGATTCATCGCGAAAGCTACCATGTTCCCGCAATTTTCAAACGAACGCTCCCACGCGGTAAGGAGAGACTCCGATTCAATCCCAAACGACTGTCGTTTGACACCAGGCACAACTTTGTAAGATTAGATCTTTATTGACGCGTTAAGCGTCGTGTCAGTCACCGGCGACTGACAGCGAGCTTTTAGTTCGGACTGCGTCAATCGCAGGCGACTGACATTGAATCTTTCCGTTCGAACCGCATCAGTCGTCGATGACTGACGCTAAATGGAAAGTAAGGGAAAATTGGCGCTTAACGTGTCAAGTCTATCGTACTGTTAGGTTGGTGCGTATGAAATGTCGGAAAGTGAAAGTCTGTTGGGGAAAGATCCGACGTATAAGCTGGGTGCTGCAAAATTTCATATTTTAATTCATTCAATTTCGCGATTGTTTTGTACGACGTATGAGGCTGAGGGTTGTCGTGGAGAAGTATCGAGCCATGCCGATTAACAAGCAATGGACGTATAGTTTTCAATTTTTCATGCATTTCATCAATGAACTGGAATTAATTCGCGGCTGTAATTGTCTCCCTTTCTCCTATCGTCGTAAAGAACCCATTTTTTATCATTTCAAAATAGCTCTCGGGTAAATCGGGTTAGTAATGACGAGCATACGTTCAACCGATTAAACTTATTTCGCTCGGTTAATTCGTGTGGTCGTGTTCATTTTTTTTTCACCTTGCTAATTTTAAAAACGTCGCAATATCGTTGTATGGTCGATTTTTATTCCGGTAGCAAGTTACCTCGTAAATACAGTTGATATCGTTTCCACCAATACTCTCGGAGCATAATTTTTCACGGACGTTTTGGGTCTTCCACGCGTTCATTTTCTAGGGAAAAATCAGCGGAACGAAGTTTTTCTAACCAACGCTGCACTTTTCGATCGTTAACGGTATTCTCCTCAAACGCGCGCAGCTTTTGTAGCGTTATTACCAAGTTTATTCTCGTATAAAATTACACGAATGTT
>JAITYT010000604.1:588401-608941 GCA_025433975.1 Liostenogaster flavolineata | reverse complement strand
AGAGAGAGAGAGAGAGAGAGAGAGAGAGAGAGACTCGGCGATAATCGCTTCGAAACGAATTCCTGTTCACTCTGAAGACATTTAAAAGGAATCGAGGTTTTCGTTGGGTGTTAATTAGATTTCAGTCGTGTTTCGTTCACTTCGTTCCTATCTGTCGACTCTGTCTTTTGTAATACATTTTTTCTTATTGTAAACATTTATTTACACAACGGCAGCGGTCGTTAGAAAATTATTTATAGTACGATTTAGTAGAATTTGTAGGAAAATTATTGTAAATTACGAATTTCACGTTGAACTACAGAAGGAATACGCGATCGATTGCGATGATGAACAATCGATAAAACAAGTAGGTTTGCAGGTTAACTTCAGATTCTGAGTCTAAAGAGACATCGTTGTGGATCTCAGGAAAAATGTTTAAATGCCTTCTTTGATAATAGAAAACGTCGAATGACAAGGTTCCGTTGTATCCAATGTAATGAATTCATATGAATGAATCACCGTTATTTATTATTTGTCGATCCACTCGGAATAACTATTGTGTTCATTTTTATTTCAGAAAATGAATGATTAATGAACAACTTTTTAGATTGAAACTGTGTTTTATTCGTCCTTGTAGTTTATAAAACATAAATCATCGATATAATTTAATACGTTCGTCTGAGAGACGAACGTTTATGAATAGTGCGTCTTCCATGCATGTTCATGAGTCTAGGGTTAAAACAATCAACAGGATGTACAATAGACCTGGTTGACGATCGCAAATTTCGCAAGAAGATCGCGCGATCTTCGATGCAGCATATCGGTCAGCTCGAACGATCGATGACGCGATCGGTAGTACGTCGTTATCGACTGATGTACTATCGATAGTCGGTAGCGCATCGTCAGGCTAGACGCTATTTGCGCTTCCCTACGGCCAAACGGAGAGGATGAGTTTGTTAGTAATTTTAGAATATACGAGGCCGTCTTGAAGCTTCGGTTCATTGAACTTTGTTAGGTCGCGGTCGGCAAGCTAAGTTAGCTTTAGCAGTTGTGTAGCGCAGGCAGGAGCAAACATTGCGGTTGCCTTCCTTAATGATCAAAAGTTGAGTTAAGATATTTCGCTATTTAGGAATGCAATTAAGCAGTTTATTCGATTCTCTCGCTTTTCAACTTGGAATATTTCTCGTAATTGCGCGCTCACGGTATTCGAAACTTTACCGGCCGTGCAAATAAGATCAGGGTAACGCGAGTAACGCCGCGATCCTCCCCAAGACGGTGGGAAATCGGCGATCGATTAAAATCGATTCTGGTCGAATCATAAACGATACTCTGAGCGTAGGCCATTGCAATACCGTCCTATTTATTCACGAAGACCTGGAGAATGGTTCAGAAAATATGGTTCAGAAAGTGTGCAACTTTCTTTCCGCCGTTTTTCGACAGATGATCGCAGCCGCAAATGCTGGTCGAGATAGGCAAATCAAAAATGCCACACAAGAAAACTTGGATAAGAAGTCAAAAAATGAATCGATTTGTTAATCACTTTTTAACGATGAAGTCTGAAATTTTGGGAGGGAGAGAAAACGGCGGAAGCAAAGTTGCATATCTAATACATCTCGATAAGTTCGTCACGATTAAAAGCAAAAATGGATGGAAAATTACGCGTCGAAGAAAATCGAGGAAAATTTTTTTTCGGGTCGCCTCGAAAATCGTCGAACGGGAACTCTCATGCAATTGCAATCTTCCGTCAGTATCACAGAGAATGGGTTTTCCATCGCACTAGAAATGAAATATTCCCTCCTGAAGTGCTCGTGGCGATGCGCCGGAATTGCACTCGAAACCTTCAATATCGGCACGTCGTATCGAACAACTTGTGCATATCAAAAAATAAATGCGTCCCGAGTGCTCGAACGTTGCAACTTGGGCGGGAAATTGGTAACTGGAAACTGCTCGCGAGGAAGATCGCTGACAGTGAACGGGCGATTCGAAATGCCGGAATATCGACATTTTTAAGGAAGTGAGGAAAGAAACAGGCCGTGATAATCGCGAGAAAATAGCATTAATCGATTGGCGAAACAGACGACTTCCAAAGCTGCGTTTAAAAGCTGCAAAATAGTAAGTTACATATATATATTTATTTATATAGATTATGTAATTTAGATAGATAGTTTTATTATTGGGTTCCCTTGATTCACTACCAGCCGCAACTCAAATATACAAAGAAAAATTAACTGTGTAATGATATTCGTACTAACCAACTTCGAACTTGAAATTTGAAGATATGTCTCAAAAATGGGGCATTGACGGATAAGGGGTTAAGGGTCACAATCCTTTCTTACATCTTTTTACAACTAACCTTGTTCTGAATACTCTACCGAGCTAACAAGAGTGTAAAATATTAATTTTAAAAGCTGAATTTTTCGTTGAAAAAATAAAGAGACCAGAGTCGAATAGTCCAAGATGAGGTAGAATTTATGGATGACAAAATTACGATTTCGTTTATCTTTCGAAAAATTATGACGCGTGGCGGAAGGTCGCGTTGATCTCGATACTAAAACACGCCTGGATCCACCAAAATTTTCATTCGTCTCGAGAACTTTTGGATCGAGCGCTACGAGGTTGGCGCGGTTACGCGGTATAACGCTCCAGATAAATCACTATGGTTCTCCGCGGCTAAATTAAAATTTTTACGCCAGTCGTCGCGGGTGACGTTGCAGGGTGGTGGCCGCGATCGAGGAAAATTCATCGAGAAAGCGGAACGTTCCGGAGGTGAGTGCGAGTCGGTGTACTTAGGCGAGACTCGTAAATTACCGAAGGAAGGGAGCGATATTGCCACGGTTAGACGCAGCACATCCACGCACGAACGCTTCCTCAAGCTCGGAGAGCGCGCGCACCTACGGTTACTTACCTTCGAGGCTCGCCGAACGCCCGACAGTGAATTTCGATTAATGGCGGATCGAAATTAATTAAGTTTTATCCACGTCTAAGGATCTCGTTACGTCTTACATCGTTCGTTACTTATTATCAGCGTCAGGACGGATGTCGTTTGGGCCAATTAGCGTGCGTTGTATTATATTAGTTCATGGGTATATGAAGACATTGTAAGCTTGCACCTTCGAATACTCGTCGAAATAAATTACATTCCAAAGACGTTCCTCGCCTCTTCTGGCTCAACGTTCTTCCAATGGAAGCTAGAGTGGACCTAATGGATGCGATAGTTCATCTCGAAGGCTCTATTTTGTCGGCAGACATTGATCGAATGACTCTGTTAAAAGTGGCAAGGGTTTGGAGGACACGTGAGGTACGCGTGAGTCATCGAATGGAAGGATCGAAAGGTCGGTTTGTATGCGTGAAGTAAGCGCAAAACATAGAAATTAATGGAAAACGTTTAACACACGCAATTAAGATTAATGGCGGATTGGAGTTAATTAAATTTTATTCGTGTCTAAAGATTTCGTTACCTTTTACGTCGTCCATTACTTATTACCAGCGTCAGGACGGATGTCGTTTGGACCAATTAGTGTGCGTTGTATTATATTAGTTCATGCGTATACGAAGACACAATTAGCTTTCATTTCCGAGTACTCGTAGAAATAAATTACCTTCCAAAGACGATCCTTGCCTCTTTTGGCTCAACCTTCTTCCATTGGAAGTTAAAGTGGATCTAAAAGATGCGCTAGTTCATCTCGAATGCTCTATTTTGCCTGCAGACTTTGACCTATCGATTCTGTTAAAAATGGCAGAGTTTTGGTGGACGCGTGAGATACGAGAAGACGGGTAGGAAAGTCGCATCGCATCAAACATGACGGTCTAGTTATCGATTGGAAGGTTAAAGGGTCGGTTTGTATGCGCGAGAAGAAGGTAAACCCAAAGCGTGAAAATTAATGGAAATCGTTTAGCGCGCGCCTTGAAATAACGCGTTCCGATGGTAACTCTCGAGTGTCTCGTAACTTACAGGGTGGCTGTTACGCGCGCGTAGATGCGGTAACAGGGGTAGAAAGGGAGTTTCAGCGATTCGGTGGCGCCTCGAACGCGAATCGGCTCTTTTTCCGTGGTGACGACGACGTCGGCGACGACAGGGTGACGGCGGCAGCTGGGAGGAGGGAGGTTGGGCATGGGATCAGGCGGGGATCACGCCACGGGGCTTTACCGTGTTTTACGGTGCGCCCACCGAAGATCCCGCAACGAGGAATTATCCTCGAAACCCCGCAGGTGTCACGTAAGTCCGGCTGAAAGGTTCCCTGCAAAGTTTACCCCCGCGAATCGGTACGAAGACTTCGTGCGTTCCACGATCAGGGACGCTTTGACGCAAGCCGATCGCGAGTTTAGCCAGACACAGGGACGCGTTCCAATCGATCCTTGGGATTCGATGTTTTACGGTGGACCCTCCGAAGATCCCACAACCAGGAATTAACCTCGAAACCCCGCAGGTGTCACGTAAGTCCGGCTGAAAGTTTCACCGCAAACTTTACCCCTACGGATCGGTGTGAAGACGTTTTAACGCGTGATCATCGGAATTGCTTCGAAACAAGCTGATCCAGATTTCAGGCAGACAGACAAGGAATTAGCCTCGAAACCCCGCAGATGTGGTGGAAGTCCGTCTGAAAAGGGAGAGTCGATTTACATAATAAATTTACATAATCTCGCGTCCTTGCCCACTTGTCAAGACTACTTCAACCTCACCAGCCTCTCGAGTCCTTCCGCCTTTTTCTTTTAGCTCGTACTCTTCCATCTTCGTTCCTCTTCTGCTCAATCGGACCCGCTTTGGGAGAGGATACCGCGCCAGGTTCGAATGAGGTCAAGGCTCCGGTACGCTTCGTACGGTTCCGGTACCTTTGATCTTAGCCGACGAAAGCTCGCTTTGACTTTGACTCCCCGCGCAGTTCCATTGCCATTTACCGCTTATTGTTCACGCTATCGATGGCAAATCCTTATCGACTTTAATCGATCGCGACGATGGCCGTTTCAATTTGCGTAGTTTGCTTGAAAATTTGGGCGCATGTTGCGATTTTAGCTACGGTACCACGATTGGAGACGTCGTAGGCGCGCGACCTTTTTATCAGGGCGGCTGGAAAGGTTCCGAGCTTTTTAGCGCCGATCGTGTCGATTTGCATAATCTCGCGTCCTTGCCCACTTTTCAAGGCTACTTTAACCCTGTCAGCCTCTCGAGTCCTTCCGCCTTTTTCTCTTAGCTCGTACTCTTCCATCTTCGTTCCTCTCATGCTCGATCGGATCCGCTTTGGGGGAGGAGACCGCGTCGGGTTCGAAGGAGGTCAAGGCTCCGGTATCGTTCGTGCGGCTCCGATAGCTTTGATCCTCGCCGACGAAAGCCTGCTTCGACGTCGACTCGGCGAGTCGCGAGGAAAAATCTTAAATCATCCCCGATCGGGATGAAAGATTCATGAAGCGGGGTCGCGTGGCGCGCGGCCTTCGGAGGCTTTCGCGGTGCTCGTCTTGACTACATTTTCGTTTACCCCACTACGACGACGACTACGTTATCGGTGAAAACCGTTCAAAAGTCGCCTTGAGAAAGAAAAGCGAAGTTGAGTGAGGGAGAATGAGACAATTAGAGAAAGACAGAAAGAAAGAAAATGACAGGAAGAAAGGGAGAGAGACAAAGAGAGGTAGAGCAAGACAGCTAAAGAAAGACAGAAAAAAAATGGCAGAAAACAATAGAGAGAGACACAGGGAGAATAAGACAGCTAGAGAAAGACAGAAAGAATGAATGAAAGGAAGAAAGAAAGAGAACGACTGCGCTTTGACAGTGGTTCGGTTTTCGTTGCCGCTTCGACTAGGTGCCTACGAGAGCCACGCTTCCCCGCCCAATCGCCTGTTATATCCGAAGTCGAAGGAGAAGGCTGGAAACGATGGCGTGCGTAGATCCTTGAAGGCGTTTCTCGAGATGCATCGTTCCGTTTCCGTGAATTCAACGATCCGTGCGAAAGTGGTGAAATCGAGTCGTTCCTGGGATACCGAGCGAGAGAATTCCTCCTTTCTTTTTCTTTTCCTTTTTCTACGCGATAAAAGTTATACCTCGTGAGCATTAACTATCCTTTCGGCGAGAATTTTCACGAAAAGACGCGGAATCGTTTCGTTCTCCGCTAAGAATCGCTAAAAGTAATCGCTAAGAAGCGATCCGGTAAGTTGCGTAACGTCGCGTATCGCTTCGTTGACCCTTTGACGATTTCGCACTGGACTGGATTCGATAATTGCGAGAAATTCTTGGATCGCCTTTCGTTTTTCGACAGCCTACGCGTCGGTAGAGAAATAGAAAATTTCTTAAATTTATCTCTGGCAAAAGAATTAATTCGTTTTATTTCCTTGGGTTATCGGAGAACGGATAAGACGTGTACGCGGAGTAGACATCGTCGTGGGATTAAATCCTGCGAAACGGTCGTGGTAACCATCGTGACGCGATAAATTTTCGGTCTGTAAACCGGTGATAGAAATAAGAAGAAAATGCAAAGCGATAGAAACATACGTTACGAAACGCCTCGTGGTTATTATAAAATTAAGTTTAATAAATTAAAAATTAACTTAATTTTTTTATTTAAAATTAAAAAATAAATAAAGAATAAACTAGTAAATAAAAAAATTCACGAGTACAAAAATCCGTAGAAGAAAATTCTCGCCTATTTTTCACGAATATTTTTCCACGTTTACTCGAGGTGAGATCGCCGTCACTGGGCGAAATAATCACGAAGTAAGTAAATATATTAGGTTGTTCGGAAAGTAATTTCGTTTTTTCTCGATAATCTTTCATAAAAGCAACACAAAAGAACAAAAAAGCAATGTTTCTCTTCGTTTAAAAAAGACGAAATTACAACCACTTTCGAATCGATCGTCTCGCGTTCGCGAATAATCGGCGGATCCTTGGAGCGTCGTAAAAATGGCGAAAAGGGGTGACGTCCCGCAGGGATAATCATGGATACGTCGCAGGCATTTCGATAATACCCGCTACTTTGTTACTCGTTTTGCAGTAGCCTGAAATTAGTCGATTGCCCGTTTGGCTGGCGGTCGTGCGACGACAGCCGATAATTATTGGGAACAGCGGCGGCGGGGGACTCCCGCCGCATCGTTGATCGTTTCGCTCGCTGATTGTTTCGTGGAACGTTTTATTATTCCGACGTATATAACGTTATACCGTCGGCCGTGTGCCGCGCGTTAACCCGATTGTCGGGCAATCACGATCTAACCGACATTTCGTATGTGAAGAGACGACAAATGGACCGAGGTTAACGAAGGGCCAGAGAAACGATCGATCGGCCATTTTGGTGGAACGTTCGTTAAAAAACCATTTGGTAAAATCTAACGAGGATTTCTTCGTGGTTATCCGAATGAAATCTGCGCCTTAACGCTCTAACGAGTTCGCGTTGGCCACGCGATCTTTGAAATTAACGAAAAGTCCTTCGACTTTTTACGACGATTTTCGCGCGATCCGAGGGAGTCCTCGGAGGCTGTCGAGACTATCGTAACGATTTATCGATTCGTACGTACCAAACCGTGATAACCGCGAGCGGCGCAAGAACTTGTGTTAATATCTGCATTATTATTGAGGGAAAGCAATGTTTCGGAAATAACTGATCGTGGGAATCCCCCGTTTCGCGAAGGAACGCTCCGGCGACTCTCGATATTCCATTAGAGAGAAATCGTAACATTGTCCAAGGAAATAATTCGAATTTATCTCGCGGGACGGGATGTAACCAGAAACACTCTTAACTCTTTTACAGGATTTTAGAAGATAAAAAGCACTATTTCTATTATTATAGGAATCACACATATATATAGATATAAAAGATAATAATAATTCAGTTTAATATTTTGTTATAGTATTTTGTTACGTTGTTTACGAATGAAACTTATTAATTCGTTGGGACAGGATTTTAGAAAATAAAACAGACCCATGTTGCGTAGAAATTTTATTTCTTTCGTAATTGAAATAATTATAAAATTGATTTATATTTATTAATAAAGAAACCACATGTACAGAAATATAAATAATTATAATTCAATTCAATTTTTTGTAATAAGGTAGGACTGGAAAAGTCCCTTCGAATCACATGGGTTCACGAATGGTACTTTGGGTATTAAAAGCGTCCCACTATGCGTATCAGTGCATCAAAGAGTTAAAACAAAGATTTGTCGGAGGTTCTTCTTTCTACGTTTTCGCGAAGCGAAGTAAACCGAAGCTAAGCG
Organism: Liostenogaster flavolineata; assembly: GCA_025433975.1. Taxonomy (NCBI): domain Eukaryota; kingdom Metazoa; phylum Arthropoda; class Insecta; order Hymenoptera; family Vespidae; genus Liostenogaster; species Liostenogaster flavolineata. The sequence goes on along the minus strand of JAITYT010000604.1, from coordinate 600,769 downwards.
ATACCGCAGTGCGTGTTTTAACCTATCTTTGCTCCAAGTGCAAGCGATCGCTAGTGGTGTGCAAGCAACCAAGCGTCGTCTGGCCAAGGACATCAATCATCGACGTAGATTCGAGGTGTCAGTACACTTGGACTACGTCCTGCAAACATGCTGACCGCTCGTCGCTTCTCCCGCCTCTTCTGGACATCCAGAGATAGCTGGTGAGTTAACCAAAGTTAGAATTTCGCTAGATACCCTTAGAAAGAATGTCTTCGTGTAACGAAGACTTCGTATTGCCTATTACGTAAATTTCGATTTTGTTTTACAAAATGTCCTTTAAATTTTAATAATAATATCATCAAATTCTATCATTGAACCGAATACTGAAACTCATTACTATCATCACTATATATCATCTATACTATAAACATCATTAAGGCATACTTGAACTGAATGTCATTTTGTTTTTTTTTTAAATGAAAAAACGTTTTTTATGGTTTTTCTGGTATGAAAAACTGTTGAGTGAAAACAAAATGATTTTCCGACCAACCTAATAGAACCGGGGAATATAAAATAAGCGGTAAGTAATCGGATTGAAGAGTATTTTTCGACACAAAATAAGACAAGCGTTACCACACTGCTCGGCTTTTTTCGACCGTGTTGATAACAACATAATCGAATGTTATCATTGGATCCGTCTCACGAGAACGTGCAAATTCATTTCGGAAGATTCGTGGGACATGATTAGTGCAACGGCTAATATCGTACAGTCGCGATTCTGTTCCGAAATGTCGAACGGAGAGGAGCAAAAACCGCGAAATGAAAAAAGAAAGAGGAGAGCGAGAGAAGGGGAGAAAGAACGATCTTAATTATCGTTATTCCAATATTATTTCTATCCGTTGGAAATGTTTTGGAGCGGCTCGATTAATTCGTGGCTCAGCTATAAATATGTTCTTTATTGCGATATATCGTTCCGCGAAAAAAACGGCGATTTATCCACGTTGTCCGTTCCAAAGATAATTTAACCCATTCAACCGATAGCTAACCAATGGTCCTTCGAGAGATTAATTCGTTTGACGCGATATAAATATCCTCGTACGAATGTGATCAATAATTAAAAATCTTCCCTCTCTCTCGAGTGATGCATTCGGATCTATTCTCGGAGACGCAGACTCGGTGTCATCGTACGCGCCGCCGTGGAACGAAACAATCGTTTCTCGAAGCGAGAGAACGCGTTCTCCGAATATAAATACACGTTGCTTCGAGCATTATTCGCGGACCGGCGGAACGACCACCAGAAATAGCGTCGGTGAGCGCCGACGGAGATGGACCGCGCGATTCACGCGAATATTCGACGAAATCGGGCTAATTTCCAAGGAGTTTTCTTTGGTTTGGATAGTGACAGCTCTGGAATAGGTTGGAGTGCCTAGCGAAGTGGAAGACGAGGCAAGGAGCGAGAAGGTTGGAACAAGGTTGGGATCAAAGCTAACGATCAGAGCTACGGAGGTTCTTAGAAAAGATTGAAAGAATCGCTAGAGTCATGACTAGGTTCCTTTTGCTATTTGATGAATTCTGAAACGAGGATGATATTGCGGTTAAAGTAGGGGCTACGAGAGTTCCTCAGGGACACTTAAGGGATCACAAGACTCATTACTAAGTTCCATTTGTTACCTAACGAATTTTGGAACGAGGAAGAGATCACGGTTAGACTAGGAGCTATGAAAGTTCTTGAAGAAAGCTAGAAAGATCACTAGACTCTTGACTAGGTTCCTTTCGTTACCTGGTGAATTCTAGAACGAGAAAAGAGATCACGGTTAGAGTAAAAGCTACGAGAGTTTCTCAGGAACATTAAAAGGGGTCATTAGGCTCATGACTAGGTTCCTTTTCCTATCTAACAAATTCAGGAACGAGATAGGGATCAAAGCTAAGCAACGAGCTTCGAAGGTTCCTTAGGAACACTGGAAGGATCACTAGACTCACGTGACTAGGTTCCTCTTCCTACCTAATAAATTCTGGAACAAGAAAGGGATCAAAGCTAAGCAACGAGCTTCGAAGGTTCCTTAGGAACATTGGAAGGATCACTAGACTCACATGACTAGGTTCCTTTTCCTTCCTGACAAATTCTGAAACGAGAAACGGATCGCGGCTAGGCAAGGGCGCGACAAAGAGTGGAGAGAAGAACGTCAGCGGCCATTGGATAGAAAGAGAGAGAGAGAGAGAGAGAGAGAGAGAGAGAGAGGAGTTATCGCGAACCGTGCACCCTCGCACAAAAGGCCCTTAGTGCGCGCAGCGCAGCGGCACTTCAGTTTACTAATGAATCCAGCTGGGGGTGTGCCACTCGAGAAGCACTTTTACTTCTGTCGCTCTGTCTGCCGTCAGACAGACAGACAGACAGTCGTACGACTCACAATGGACCTTCTTGCCGCCGCCATCGTTGTCCTCCTCCTCCTCCTCCTTCACCTTGTCGTTGTTGTTGTCCTTGTTATCGTCGACGTTACGAATTCCTCCATGCAAGGGTGCAAAACATACCACGTCGAACCCGACAAACCCGACGAACTCGGCGATGGAAATCGACGGGTTCAACCTTAAGCTAAAATCGTGAGTGTCACGACCGCCAAGCGGAAACTCTTTGCCAGGACGACTATTCGAATTCTCACGGTTGGCATCCCACACCGCGCCTGAGCTTGCTCTCGTCTGCCTCTTCTATCCTAGTCTATCTCTTTAAGGAGTAAACCATGCTGGAAGATTCTCGCGATCTAAATCTAAACAGACCCAGTGTCAATGAACATCAGCGCCCGAGTCTTAAAGTGTTAAAATCCGTCTTAGTCTCCGCTGCCGATCAAGTACAGCAAAACCGGTAACAAATGATAAAAATAACCGTCGATATTAGCAATGATCAAGGAGAAACATTGGTAATATCTTTGTGCAAAGATCTCGCGAAAGGCAGACCTTTTACAGCGATCAGATTGATTCAATTCCTTTAATTCTCTCGGCAGTTGGACAGCTAGCTTTTTCTCCTGTTTTCCGATTGCCACGAACGACGACGACGATGATGACGACGAGGAGGAGAGCGGAATAATATCGTTAAAAATTCAGGTGGCATTGTACGTGACGTGTTACGTATAAACGAGGAACGCACGCACGTCGGTAGGAGAGAAACGACGACGACTTCGCGTCTACGGCAACGAGGGGAATAACCGTGGCCCGACTAGGCGGCGATTTTCCTTAAGAGCAATTCCTAATGTTCCAGCAACGGCCACGCGAGGCGCGAGACCGTGCTGTTAAGGTTGCCATAAATAATTCTTTATACCCTTGGGTTATTACCTCGAGTATTTCCCGAATTATGGAGGACGTGAGCGAGAATACGCGGGTGAACGGCTAGAGGTAACTGACGCGAGTACGTTCGCGCGTACCTAGTTGCTATCCGAACGTTCGAGAGAGAGAGAGAGAGAGAGAGAGGAAGAATCGCCGGAAAAGGAGAGACCCTGCCTCGGATGCCCTAGGTCCTTTTACTCATGAATAAAATAAGTGTTCCGTGGTAGACCGTGCGGATAAGTAGTTATCGGACGCGGAACTCTTCGACGGGGGACCGTTTCGAAGGAAAAAGCTCGCGGGGGACGGGGGAAAGTAAACGAGAACGAGCGTACGCGACGATTATTACAATTTTTGGCGCGACTCCGCTGTAGGTCCAAAGACCAACTTCCGATTGCGCTTTTCTAGGATTTCGATAATATTCTGGCGCGATTCCCGCGAGGAAAGATCGTTCAACCTTCGTTCCATTCGCTGTCTCGAGCGTTCGTCCAAAACGTAAGAATCGGGAAAAATGTCCTCGTCCTTAACACGTTAAGCGCCTCGTCGATTTTGCCTTCCTTTGAATTTGGCCCGCGGTCTCCACCTTAGCCGTTATGACGTGTTTGACGTCAGTCATTGATGTCTGACACTTAACATTCATCTCGGACCGCGTTAGTCACCGAATGTTCGGAATGTTCGGTGTCAGTCATCGACATCACGTGCTCAGCCCGTTTTGCTTGTCGTTTAGGCCAAGACTCGGCCTTAGACATTGTCTTTTTTATAATATATTCTTTTCCTTAAAGCATTGACTGAACGAAAAACGATGTCTCCTAAGCGAAATCTTTAGTAATAACGCGATTGGCGTCAGTCGCCAATGACTGACACATAACATTTCTTTCGGACCGTGTCAGTCATCGGTGACTGACGCGTTAAAAAAATGCAACGAGGCTGCTAGCACGCGAATGAACCTCAAAGGCGATTTTTTGACGTTTAATTCCATCGAATTCGATCGTAGAATCTCCGCGATTTTCCTTTCCTCTTCGATGAGAAAGGGCGGTTTTACTTTCCGCTCTTTTCTCGCCTTCCTCGCCGTCGCAGCGCGTATCGATCGATTCCATCGTCAGCGTAGATCGCGCGATATCCAGTCCGGGATGTCTCGGTCTATCCTTGAAAGATAAATCAACGCGGGACATCACGATTCCCCGTGAAAGAGGTCGCGACAAAGGAGCCGGCAAGCGCGGGTTATGGCACCTGTTTCCTTTTATGGCGCGCTCTCGGTATCGAGTATCTTTTAAGCTCGTTCTCAGCACAATGGTCCCCGCATGCATCGACCATCCGATTTAAGGATTATCGACGGATCCGTTCGAGAAGCGACGAGCCAGGACGCGCGACTAACTATCGCCTCTCGTGGAATCTCCGTTCGGTAAGGTCGAGCCACCGTCTTAATTGCGCACAGGACGATCGTGTTTCACGGTACACAGGGGTATTGCTTCTCAATGTCCTACGGTTTACGTGTAGCCGCCGATACGCGCGTCTACACGATTTCACTATCGTACCACGAGCGTAGTAAAGCCAATTCAAAGTCCGGGAACCTTCGACGTATTCGTTTGAAATTTTCGGATCGAATAAGAACCGGTTTTTCCCCCGTTTTTGAACAGTCGGTTTTGTTAACGCGTTGCTTACGCGATTACCGTGTCAGTCACTGGTGACTGACAGGCGCACGTGGTCTGACGATAATCTCCTTATAAATTCTTTCGCTTTCGGAATTTCGCTGTAGATGAACGTATCGGGTCGTCAAGGACGAAATTCGTAGAATCAATTGTAGAACTAATTTGTTAACTGCGAATTTCATTCTTGACGTCCTGATGTCTTTCATCGTGGAAATGGATCGCGCTATTGTCCTCGTTTTTACGACGGTATCGTCCAGAATTCCTCGATAACGTTTGTCAGTGGTTTCGAGGGATGTTTACGATATATTTCTTGGAGTTCTCGTCGATAGGACGGAGATAAATCTTCCTTACTCACCGGGGACTGCGAGAGCCATTTACTCCGCGTTTAAACATAAGTTTAAGAGAAGTAATGGGCAATTCGGTCAAACGAGCGGTTGTACGTCTTTTTTAGATCCAACGCGGTATTCCGCGCTGCTTTCCTTGCCCCGACGCTTTGGAATTCTACCAAAAAATCGTTGGAAAAAATTCGGGGAAAAAACTGTCGCACTTCGGGATTCGAATCGGTTGAAAAGTAATTGCCATCGCGCTTTTCCTCCATGAAAGAAAATTGTTCGGTTGTTCGAAAAGTGATTTCTTTCTTTCCTCAACGTTTCTTCAAAAAAACAACATAAAAAACAATGTTTCTTCATTAAAAAAAGAAACGAAATGACTTTCCGAACAATCTAATATCTTCAAATATAATCTGCAGTGGTTGGGTTGACGCTTTAGCACGGTTGAATATCGCGTTTTAGTTTGCACTGCAAATATTTCGTATGGCATCGCCGGCGTATTTTAAAAATGACAAGTATTTCAAAGAAAAACGTATATGCATTCTGACGTAATAACGCAATCCTATGGATTTTCGTGCTTCCGTATATTTTACAGCTCGAACGGTTATCGAAAAAGTTCGCGCAATTTTTGTCGAGTATTGCGAGCGTCGGAATGTAATCTACTTTATTGGCAATCAAAAATAAATGAAACGGTCGTTGCGAGCGACCAATACTAAAATAGTTTACGTACGCTTCTCGATAATCTATTCGATTGCTTAATTTTTTCTATCGATCGCGATACTAAAATTATTCCGCCATGAAAAGAATATTTTGCACGCGTCTTTCCCCTCGTCGACGTAAATTGGACGCGGAGCATTCGAAAGGGTCCACCGAAAAGGGACATTTGCGAAATCCGTGGAAGATCTCAGCACGGAAACGCCGAAACTTACGACATCCCGTTCGAGTGAAAAAATACGAAAATACCGAATCCCTTTCCGCTTTAAAATCGCGATAACCGTAGAATCCGTCGGATTAGCATCGAGCATCGAAGAACGTCCGTCGAAATATCCAATTAAACGAGAAAATAACAATCGCGATTGCCTGTAGCCGAGTACGGCGATCAATGCAACATCGACGCGTTCCTGATCGATATTCCGCGTCGTGGCGCGTTCACGCGTAGCGTCATAAAATTAACTCATTACCCGCCAATGTCCCTATTTTGGGACACGGATAGTACGAATATTTTCAGAATTTCTTTCTAACAATTATTGCACATTCTATCGGCGTCCAAAAAAAAATCATATTTTTTAATCCCTTTATTGCCAGCGGACAAAATTTTGACTCTCTTTACTTTGCGATACGAGGCCTATTTAATTTCGTCTAAATATTTTTTTTAATTTTAACGTGAAATAGACTTCGTATTTAGATATTTAACAATAATAGTAATTATATCGTTATTTTTTTCTTTATGAAAATAAAAGTCAACCCCCATAATTCTTTCATGGTTCTAAGACCTGAACATAATATACCTTCAGCATTGGGGAGAAACCTAGATGTATTAAATAAAAGTAAATACTAGAATTGAAATTTTGCGAACTACCTGAGATTAGCTTTGGCAGTTTTTGCACATTTCACCAAAAATGGAGTAGCAGTAACATGGTTAAATATACATCCGACATTTATAATTAAAAGTGATCTCGTTAAAACAACATACATGAAAAATAAGGTTTTTTTCATTTAAAAAACGAAATTACCTTCCGAACATCTAGGTTGATGCGTATGAAATGTCGTATTTTTAATTACATATACGCATACATACACACGTACGTGTACATATCCTCTCCTTTGTTTGATTTTGACGTATCGTGGCGGTTAATGGGTTAAACGTCCAACTTGTCAATCGCGTTGCATCGAGTAGAAAATTAACCCATAAAACGCGAAGTCTCAATACTCTGAGTAAACAAAAAGGAAAAATTTATCGAGTATTTCGTGAACGATCGGAAAATTCTCGATCTCGCGGTAGGAAAAGCTGCGCGCGTATCCGTCGTGTCGTAATAAAATGGCGTCGAAAGATCGTCGCGCCGCGTTACGTATCGAGACTCTCGAGATCTTGCGCGAGATCGAAAACGCACGAATTTTCCTTCGCTTTCCGTCGCTTTCCCTTCTACGGGATGGATTCGTCCTTTTCCACCGTCGGCTGGGATACGACGTCGAGCGTAGGGCCAGCGTGGTATACGACGGGCGTTAAGGAGAACGAAAATAGAGACGATGCGTCGAGGAGGACGAGAACGACACCGAACGAAAGGATCCTCGAATTTCATTGTCGCTCGGTTTGAGAGAGAGAGAGAGAGAGAGAGAGGAGAGAGTCTCGATGCTAGTCGAAGGGCGTCGGATAATTCCAACGGGATGAAGCAGGTGTTAACGTGCGCGTTCCACCCAGCCATATTTTCGGCGTCGTTTATCCGTGGTGCCGTCGTTCCTGCTTATCCTGAAGAAAAGAGAGAGAGAGAGGAGAGAAAAAAAGGAAGAAGGGTCACAGTACCCTCGATCCGTACAAAGCCCGGCGGGTCCGCGCTTACGACGGTGCGAAGGGCGACGGCTGATCCAAGGGAGGTATGTCAGGGCCCCTTGTCTATTTTCAGAAGGAGAGGAAGAGAGATGGAGATGGTGCGTGCACACGCGTGTCCTGCCTCTAGGAGGCTATAAATATGTACCCGCAAGGACCTCGAGAAAGAGAGAGAGAGAGAGAGGGAGATGGAGGAGCTCCTGTAAGCACGAACGTAAACTTCGTTAACGAGAAACTAATTCTCCGCTCGCACTGTCGTAAGAAACTTTCGCCATTTTCGGTGGTAGAGACGAGAGAGAAAGAAAGAGCGAAGAGACAGATATCTATAGATATAGATATAGAGGACAAGTAAACCGACTGAGTTACATTGCGAATTAACGCACTACTCCAAGTCGCTGATGTCGTTTACCAGAACCGACCACACTTTTCTTTCGTTTCTGATCGCAATAAGGAACTCGTAAGGTGAAGAGATCAGAAAGAGAGAGAGAGAGAGAAAAAGTCTATCTCGGAAGAGAAGTAAACCCACCGAACTACACCGCGAATCAGAGCAACACTCAAGGCCGTCGACGTCATTACCAAAACCGTCGACACATTCGAAGAACTCCTTTCTTCTCGATCCCAACGAGGAACTTCCAAAGGGAACAATCTGGTAGACCAGCGCGCGGATCGCGTGGAATCGACTCGCTCCTTCTCCTTCACCGATCTTCCTCTCCTTTTCTCTCCCGGCGCGCATCTCGACAATGCCTTCACGAAGAAAAGCCGGAAAGCGAGGACGAGTTCTAACAGAATCCCGACGAAATACCGATCGGTTGGAATCGTGTCACGCGAGGACGTTCGAACGTCGATACCTCGACGCGTTTACGGCGTGCCACCTTCGTCTCCCTACGTCGGACGCCGGCCGGTCGGCAAGTTCTTCCATCAACGCGGAACATGTTGCGCGTGTAATTGGAACGCGCCGCAAATAGGACGTCCGAGCGTCCGTGAAACGTGTTCGAGATGGTCGAAAATTTATCGATACGTCTCTGGCCCTGCTATGCTAGCCACGTCGGTGGGCTCGAGTCGCCGGCACGGACGGTGTAAAGGCGTCCGGATACCACGTGGAAACGAATGAACCTTCGTGCGAACACTGATGCGTCCTAGGGAGAAAACGCGATTCCCTGCTGGAGGAGAAGAGATTCCTCTCGTCGTAGTTATCGAAGATCGTCCTTGTGGAAGTACCGTAGGTGTCCTGGATATCTAGGCCGAATACTGGTACTCGTGGATCCTCGTTCAGCTTCGCGATCGAACTGCTTTGGAAAAGGAAGAGACGTCTTTTTGGAGAGAGATAGAGACAGACATGGAGGGACCGACAAGGTGGGTCGTAGGACGGAAGTTTTCGAGTTGGAAAGTTTATCGAATTTTTCGTGAAACTCGTTTCGCCGAATCTACGTTCCAGCGAATGGAAATATCGATTCCGTTATTCGTGCGAGTCGCCACGAATCACGGATTGGTACGCGATGGACTCGAAGCATCGTTATTCGCGTTTGTTGAGATTTATGATCTCGGGAAATTCTATGCGCCGAGGACAGGCGTTACCTGAAAAGCTTTCTAGGTACGAATGTCTGGTCAGACTCGACATGTCGGCTAGTTGCTTGCTAATTACTTATCGATTGCTTGCCAATTGCTTGTTAACTACTTGTCGGTTGTTTATTCATTAATTATCGTTTGCCTAGTGATTATTTGCCGATTGCTTGTTAATTACTTGTCGGTAATTGTTGAGTCTATAATATCGAATTGTTATGTTTTTACTATCGAACGTTTCTTTATAATGTCGCGATAAAATAACATAAACAAATTTTGCACCACCTATTTTCTGAAATTCAAGTGCGACCCACCGGTGATGCACACCGGCGTCAACGCGTCAATGGGATACACCGCTCTCGAAACGACCCTATTCTCGAGGTTGTTACGCACGAGTTTACCCTGCGGGGAACACGAAAGGGAGCTTCTCCGTACACAGTTGATAATCGGCGAACGATATTCAACCGCTTTACGCTCGGGAAGGACCAATAGTAGACCGGCTTGGTACTCGTTCGCGTTTACGCTTCCTCGTGGAGCTACGACTCCGCGATAGTCAATTATTGGCTTAATTATTTATCGCGGCGTAGAAGCGAGCTTACACCGCTAACGAACGCGATAACGATCGAAACTACGACGATTATCTGACCGCGATTAACTCCGCTTACTCTGCGAACGCGTGGAAGCGATCGACGGCACGGATGAGAAGCGAGAACGGCGCCCGCCAAGGCTGCAAGGGAAACGAAGGAGCGCCGATCGAGAAAATTGCCGGTGTTCGATAATTATGGCGGCGATAGCATGCGCGGACGTAATGAAAGCTTTCCGTGAGATCTCTAGTCGTCGCTTGAGAATTTGAATTCAACTGAAGTTCGGCCGAGGCAAGAACGAGCCTCGTCGAAGATAGATTTGGTTATCTTAGTAGTTTTGTTGTCTTAAAACGGGAGACAATTATCGCACTTCACAGTCACGCGATAAATATTGGATTAAAACATTGTAAATGAGCGAAATGTGCCGCGACGTATTATTTTGTTCAAGCGCAATTAGATCGTTTCGAGTTCTACTGGTAATCCAGGAGGAACTCTTTCGCATAGTTCATTGCAACTCACAAAGTCTACTAGAATTCGAAGTCCATTGGAATTGACGGAATGCAAACTGGATGAACGAAGTCGCGTGATGGAGACTAGTGGATTTTGTATCCAGAATAGACACGTTTCTCCATGCTGGGTTGGCTAGTAGTCAAGTAGTCGACGTGTTCCTGGTAGCATCGACGTGTCTACTCGCCTACATATTGGTTCTGTCTTACTCGAGGTACCTACGTACGTATATGTGCGAATATGCCGTGACGTATTAACTTATGCAAGCGTAAACATTTACTAACGCCAAGAGACTGGCGCATCTAGGTTGACTACGCTCGCATCGAAGACGTACAAGCTCCCATGTCCTCGTATTTCCATCTAGTCGGCCTATCGCAAACGCGGCCGTGTTTACAACCTCCTCGAAAGCTTCGTTGCGAGTCTCTGCGCGTGCAACGGCCCGAACGAAGACACCTTCGGACCAAATTTCCCTCCATTTTTACCGATCGAAGTTGCCTATCGACTGCTCTTCGATTTTCAACGATCAGAAAGTAACGGATTCCGACCTCTTTCGGGTCGCTTGTCGAGTCGAAACGTCCAGTTAGGATTCACCTTACTAGTACACGAGTAAGTCGATTTACGACGAGCGCATGGTTATTCTTCGTATTTCTTACGAAGCTGGTTGCGCACTTATGTGCACGTCGAAGAGCGTGTGGAATTCACGCGCGTTTCACTCGTATTCACGGTTTTTGTGCGATTGGTTTTACGGTCCAACGGAGTGTAATAGAAATGGATACGTTTTACTTTACCGCAATACCGCGTTAAATTTTGGAGAACTCCTATACCGTGTTCAAATTCGGGAAATCCCAATGGTATGGCGTCGGCCATAATCGTAATAATTCATTAAGCAATAAATAAATCGCGTTTGACGACAGTTTATTCTCGATATTAATTAGCACTCGAAAAAATCTTCATCACCGAAAATGACATAATGACTCAATTTCAACGTAGAACGTTCTACTTCAAATAACGCAAGAAAGATTATATATATACCTACAAATATTTAAATATTAATATTTCAACGAAAGAACAGCGTTTCCACAGGGTCCGGCCAGTCCACAGTCCACGAATTCCGTACCTCTCCTACGAGCTCTAGTTTTACCTATGACCCTAAAAGGTATAAGTTTATCCATCGAAAAGCGCGCGGAGGAACATTGAAGTAAACTCGGCCGAGACGAGACACGTACGAACGATTTACACGCGTGCGTTACTACGTATCTTCTTATCCACGTTAACAGTCCGATATAAAAGCGATGCGCGATCTCCACCCGGTTCTTCCAACCGATGGATACTCGCGTCTTTCCATTATGCGCCTAGGAGTGTCTTCGCTTTGGTGCTTCGGTCGACCGTACTTCGGTGTCGTTCCTTCCTCTCTTCTGTGTCGGGTCTACGTGTTTGTGTGTGTGTGTGTGTACCTTGTACCCAAGCAGAGCCGCATCGTCCGCTGCAGCTGCAGGCGCGCGTGCGTGCATGTGCACGGATGGAACGTGCACCGTATGCCGATGGGCTGCGGTTTGACTTTGGCGGCTCCTGGATAGCCCACCGTTATTATCCGTAACTCGTGTTGCGGCGCGCCCGAAACAAACGCCACCGAAAAGCTTTGCTTCCTGCGGGTGTCCTGCGTCGGATACGTCCTGCGTCCGTCCGTCCCACCCCTCGAGAACCTGCCGTCCGGGTCGTTTGGAAGCTCGCGAGATAGGATCGTACTTACGAGATTCGCGCGACGCCATTTGCGTCGTCGTCGTTAACGCGAGATCGCGGTTCGAGAATTAAATATTGCGTGTTACGTTACCTTTCGCGGTGAAGTGGGATTTGGGGAATTCCAATACCGCGTTCAGTTTTGGGGCATCGCTGTACCGCGTTA